>VZRX01008729.1:0-78783 GCA_013398075.1 Notiomystis cincta | reverse complement strand
ATACACACACATGTGAGGGCCAGCAAAATGATTAAAGGGGTGGAGCGCCTCTCCTATGAGGAAAGGCTGAGAGAATTTGGATTGTCCAGCCTGGAAAAGAGAAGGCTTTGGAGTCACCTGATTGCAGCCTTCCAGTACCTGAAGGGGCCTGCAAGGGAACATGGAGAGAGACTGCTTCCAAGGACCTGGCGTGACAAGCAAGGGGGAGTGGCTTCAGACTGAAAGAGAGTAGGTTTAAGTTGGCTATTAGGAAAGATATTCTTTGCTGTGATGGTGTGGAGGCCCTGGCACAGGGTGCCCAGAGAAGCTGTGGCTGCCCCTGGATCCCTGGAAGTGCCCAAGGCCGGGTTGGACAGGCTTGGAGCAACCTGGGACAGTGGAAGGTTCCCTGCCCATGGCATGGGATGGAAGCATGAGATGAGCTTTAAGGTCCCTTCCACCCTAAACTATTCTGTGATTCTGTGATATAAATGTGTATTTATATCTCTATCTATACATACATGCACACAGAGATACACACACACACACACACACACATATATAGCCTCATGCTTAATAGTGGGCCCTGGCCCTAACTGCACTGTGGCATGCAAAGGGTTACTGCTGTCTGCTTTTAGGCAAGACACCTCTAAAAAAGCAAAAGAAAAGTAAATTTGACCCTACAGAAATACAGCTCCCTGGGCCTGTGGTAGTTCCGATTAAGATATACAAAGTATCTCAGCAAGGGAAAATTTAACTTACATACAACACATGATTTTAAGTAAAGAAATATTGATGGAGCAGGGTGGGGGAGACAAATATTTTTTTAGGTCTAATTTATGGCTGAGCAGCTTCATTTTAGGTACTTCATGGGAATATTTAAAACCAAGCCTGCATAATATTAAAATAAGTTAAAATGTATGTAAAATTTATGAGAGCATGTCAGGTGCAATGCTTGATAAAGTAAGTTTAATGCTTCAGAATTTTTTTCTTCAGGCAGAGAAAGCTGAATCCTGCAATTCTAGGTTACAGTATAATTTTAGAAACTCTTTTCCATTATACCATTCTTTTATTAATGAGATCCAACCCAATTTAACAAAAAGAGGTAAATTCCTGAAGAGTTTGTGGAAAGTCCTCAGCAGGTTGGAAGCTGGGAGTGTGTGATAAAAGGAGGTATTCTCCTGCTCATAGGATCTATTCCATTTTACAAAAACACAGAGGAAATCAATGCACAACAAACTTTCCGAGTGTGCCTCTCCAGTGCAGTTTTCCTCCTGGAAATGCCGCCTGGCTCCGTGAGCAAACAAAAGCTTTGGCAGTTGACAGGGGCTGTACATCACTTTGAAAACTCTTCATTTATGGGGGGTGTGTCATGTTGCTTCATTGTGTGACACTCCCAATTATCGTGACAGAGCTAAATGACAAAGTACTGTCACCCCACTGAAAATTCAGAGCAGCTTCTTTCCATTTTTCTGCCTGGTCATGGGAACGTCGCTGAGCCGGTACAAAGGAGCGGCAGGAGCCGCAAACAGGGGCTGCAATGGCTGCAAACTGCTCTGCTCTATTAAAAATTCAGCTCCTCGGCAATATTAAATCTGAATTTACTTCCATCAAACAGAAACTTAGCATATCTCATTCTTCCATTATAAAATATTGACATCAGGAATACTGAATCCTGAAATGAAGATTATAGATGAAAACTATGTGCTTGGTAATTATCATTTTTTTCTTTGTTATTATTCCTTTCCTCTGAGGACTGCACAGGCTGTTGCAAACAGTAATGAAGTTAGCATGCAATGCCAATGCAAAGTGTGCTGCAAAGTTATTCCTTCCCTCATTATGGATGAGGGAGGCGAGACAGCGGGAGGAGGGAGATTTCCCCAGCCAAACTCGCACACGGGCGGGACAGCCTCCGCCTCACGTCTTAATCAGCATCCCTGGTGAGGAGATCCTCAGTGCCATCTTGTTTCTGTCTCCTTTTGTTCTGCCATTTCCCTGGGTTTTTTTAGGTCTGTACTGGAGCTCAGAGCTATTAATATCAGTGACACTTTTTTTGTCACAAACCAAGCAGCGGGTTCACAAATCCTTTCACTGCCCTGTCTTGTAACTCTCTCGAATAACCAGAGCACTGGAAAACACAGTTACAGGTGTGGAAATGTCCAACCCCTCATGCCAACAGCCCTTCCTTCAGCCTTGACACCACAGTGTGAAGAGTTTTAACACGTTGGCCAACCTACACTGAGATAACCCTTTGGTTCCTGCCTGTGGAGACAGCACGTGGCTCGGATGGCTTCCACGGAGAGCCATGGCATCGCCCCTGAAATTCCCACCTGGCTGATGAACATGTTCCCGGCTGGTGCCTCTCTCCAAGTTGATCACACAGAGAGGTCCCACTTGGCAGGATGGTGTTGTTTGAGGGGCTCCTCCACATCCTCTTCAACCCTCCTCGTGGCCTGCAGATGTTCTTGGGGAGTGTGATGTATCCCAGGTGTGACACTGGATACCGAGTCTGTCTCGTGTACTTCCTACAAAAATCAATCCAAATCAATAAAGTGCCCACCCTCCTCCCACAGAGCTTGCAGAGGTTCAAAGGCAGGACCAATTACTCCTAAGGTAGAATTGTCAGGTGTCAGATGAGAACAGAGAAGTTGAAGCATCATGTTTAGGAATAGATTTATTTAGAGAACTTGAAGAATTTGTTTTGCTATCAACAGGTCTATAAGCAATGCTTTTATAGTACAGTCTAGCAGAAACTGATACCTTACAAAATAATAGGAGATGTTGTTCAGGGCTTTTTTCCCTTTTCTCTTCTTTTTGCACCAATCAAACACAGAGCTGCCCCATAAAGCAGGTAAACTCACCAAAGCTCAAGCCAGCTATGGCGCTAAAGCTCCTGATCTTGAAGGGCATTTGGTCCTAACCGTTCTTGCCAAACACATCACCTTTCTGGTTCCCAGAAAGGGAAGTAAATATCTGGTTCCCAGTTATTTATATAATATATAAATATCTTTGTCATGCATTCAGTTTTTTGTTTGGTTCCAAAACTGAGATCCCTGCCAGTCTCCAAGTCTAAAGCTTCATTTGAACCTCTCTTGTCCCTTGCCAAGCACACAAATACCACAGCGTATTATCATCACACAAGATGTTCCCAAGTTTAACAGTTCTCATCCCAGAATACCAAAAACCCCTCTCCTAGCACTCCCAACAAATCAATATGCATTATTATTACAAGCTCAGATACTACATCAGATTTCTGCTCATGCCAAAATTTCAGCTAGCTGTTCCCTGGAGTATTTATGCTTGTGTACTGTATTTAACAACAGCCCATTCAAAATGCTCACAGCTCCTAGGAATGAAATGCACATAATTTAGGAATAGCTGTCTGGCTATTCAGGCATCATGCTGTGTCAAGGGAAAATTAAATCTCTGACTCTCCCCCTCTTCTAAAACAAACCTGTACTTTGCATCGTATTTTGGGGAGCTGCATGGAAGTTTCATAAAGACCAAGTGGCCTTGGCTCTTTTTTTCTTGTTTAATGGCAGTGCCTCCCCATTAATGCTCCAAAATGATACAGTAGTTTTAAAAAAAAAAGCTCTCAGCATGCAGGCATTGTATCACATTAAGAAATCAGGATTTTCTAGGCACTGCACAGCATTAATTACACTGAGCATGCTGCAAATTTAAATTAAATGATATGCCATGTTCTGTTGTAAATATCAAAATGGATTGCAAGATAGAGCCCCATATTGGCATTTGTGCACTGAACAGGATCAGAAAATCTCTATAATTTCTTCTTGTTTTAAGCATACGTGATGCAAATGTGCTTTTTATTTTCAGGAGTACCTAAGAGCACAGGTACACGTTAGAACTTGTCTGTACTGAAAAAAAAACCCAAACAAACCCTTTCTCAGTAATAACAACTATGATAAAAGAACAAAAAAGCCCTCTTTGCTTTCATTTCCTTTCCAACATTAAAGAATAAAATATGCTTTACACACCCCCCCACCCCCTCTCCCCACCGTATTTACAATGTAGGGACTGGAGGGCTCTGAGAGGAAAGTGGGGAATATGAGGGGCTGAAGCAGGTCAGCAGGAAGTACAAGGCTCTGATTTCTGGATCTGAGGATGTGGGTTGGAGTACCAGGATCTCGTGGAAGCAAATGCTGTGGGGGTTCAACTCACCCAAGCAGGGAAGGGCTGCTCTTCCAGCTGGAATTTCAGACAGGAGCGGAGTGAGGGGTGAGCTGGGGGCTGTCTCGACTCCGTTGTGATAAGGGGAGCTTGATTTGGTGATGCCATGGGAAAAAGTGTCTGAAGAGAATGTAAACAATAAACAAAAGGTCTGTCAGTATTTGTATTTTTCTTGGCATTGGTATTTTGCAGTTTTATATTATCAGGCTGAATGGTCACAATCTCAGCAGCCTCTGCCCTTAACAGCTGGACGAGGAGCATTTCTACTGCAATTTCACGTATTTCTATGTGACTAAATACTAGACAAATATTTTACAACTTTGCACATCAGAGAAAGGAAGGCATTTAGTTAATTCTATAGAAAAGGGCTTAAAAAAATCTGTATTTTTAGGACTTATTTAAGGTCTTGATGAAATGATGAGCACTGAGCTGAGGCCCACAGGTGAGCACCACTCTGAAGTGGCACAAAGGCACAAGGCATGAAGGAGACGCAGCAAGAAAGTGTGGGCAGGGACATGCAGAGCCACTGACGTTTCTTCAAACCCAGCATCACCATATTCTTTCTACATTATCTTTTCTGTGTCTCTTGCTCCTAGGTCTTGTTTTCCTGTCCCATTTTGCAGCAGTCCTGTGCGTGGGAGAAGTACAACTGTGGAAAGCCTGATGAAAAGAGGTGGTTGAACAACTGGCCTTCAGCTCGGTCACCTTCATTTGGTGCTTGCAAAAAAAACCCCAAACAAACAAAAAAGAGACAAAAAAAATCCAAGCCAAAGATAGTTTATGTGCAGCTCAGGAAGCTCTCAGCAATGAGTGTGTCTGTGATTTAATAACACATCTGCCCAAAATGACACTTCTCCTAATGCTCACTGAGAAAAAGAAGGCAGAGCAGCACACAAGGCACTGCTATTGAAGGAACAAACAGCCAAACTACCAGGTATTTATTTTTCAGTGTACAAAATTGTTGGGGGAGAATGAAAATTATTCTTTGACACTCTGGCAGAGTTGTGGAAAGCCGTGCTTCCCCTACTCCCGTGATCCTGACAAGCAACACCTCACAAATTCTAATAAATAGAGACTAGAAATAAATACTTTAACTACACAGCATCAGGTTTCAGATGGCTTCCTGAATCAGAAAGTGCTGCTCATCAGTCTTCCTTATTTCCACACTCTGTAATGGTGGCTCTCCAAAAGTCAAAGTGAGATGGATACTACAAGGATCACAGACACTACACGGGGAAACCAAGTATCAATGGTACATCCAGATTTATGGTAGGTGATGGCAGTAAAGTGAAAGTAAAACTGTTTGCACAGTCTGTATTGTTGCCCATTACTGTGTATTTGCCCTTTTTTCTTGCTTAGCTGCAGCTGGAAGAATGGAAAATTGTACCTTATATACAGTATTAGGAGACACTTTCTGATCGTAAGGTCAATCAGACTGGTTTAGCTGCTTGAGGTATTTATGGCACAATCACTCAGTGTCTTTAAGGAAAGGTTAGATACATTTATGGGAAAGGTATTTTGCAGAAGCTTTCCTGCTTCATAGAGGTCTTGGGCAAAATGACCCAGGAGACCCCTTCCAAGTCTATCAAATGTGGTTCCCTGATTGATGCTGTTTCCCCCCAAAGTCTTTTCAAAACACAAAGCACTGTTATAAAATTTAATATGATACACTATATAACTTTAACACAATGCCATTTTCTTATAGGAAATGGTTAGCTGGTAGCACAGGAGCCTTGTGCAAGAGAAAGAAAAGTAGAAAAAAAGAAATTGCAGTGCAGTTTCTCTGCCGAGGGATATCGACTAGAACATTTACTCTGTGTCTGAGTAGGGACCCTCAGCTGTGCAGGGGGACACCAAGCCAGGGAAGGATATAAGGAACCCAGACTGCGGAATTTATTTTTCCAGAAAAGCCTGACAAGGCCTCAGGTAATTTTCTATGCTGTGCAATAATCATTCTCTCAGTGCTGGGAAGCAAATGGACACCCAGCTCTCCTTGTAGATCAGTGCCTGGTGCTGGGCACGAGGCAGAGCTGCCTGGGGACAGGGACCAGGAGAGTCCCAGCCCTCCTGCACAGCCACAGGACCAGAGCTCAGGTATGTCCTGCACCACTGAGGATGCACCACAATGAGAAGAGCCTGGTCTGTAACCAATCACTCTCTGCCGTGGCTTTGTCCTGGCCTGCTGCCATCCCAGCAGCACCATGGAGCAGGCAGAGCAAATCCCTGAAAACTGTGAGCTCCAAAAACTGCACTTCTAAAAAAGGGCAGCAGCACCCCTGGTACGTGTTTGTCTGCTGACTAAAGACTCAGCAAGAGAGTTTGGGCCACATTTCCCTTCCTTTTCTTTTTTTTTAATTTTAATTTGCTAAATGTTTCCTAAATTGACTTTTGTTTTTTTCTTACAAACCATTAACATATTTAGAAGTTAAAGTCATGTAATGATTTAAAAAAAAAAAAAAAAACAAACCAAAAAAAAACAACAACCAGATTCTCTGGGCCATCTGGTTGAAATGCTCTGGTCAGCCCCCACTGCTCTGTAGTTTTAATTTTAGGTTCTCACAAGAAAAAAAAAAAAAGAAAAAAAGAAAAAATACCCAGAATTTTATTTAATTGGCGTTTACTCTCAAAACCATTTTATACTAACCTTTTTATTTTCACTGCAGCTGATCAGTTAAAGGCCAAACTCCACTTCCAAAAATCAGCTCCCAGCCCCCATCTTCTTGGGATAGCCCTGACAGGAAATAACAACATCCATACACAGACACTCCGAAGCCTTTTGAAGTCTCACAAATGTGAGCTGTTCCCTTTTGCAGAGCAGCCTGGGATTAACTCTTTTATTAACCTTACAACCTCATCCATGAAAAAGAAAAATAGCCAAAACCCCCCACCCTTTTTTTTTTTAATTTGGAAGCTTGCAGCCTTCTCTACCCAAACATTTGTGAGCTCAACCTACAAAGAAGAGCAAAAAAGCCCATGGAAAGCCCCCTCTCTCTGAGGAGTTCCCCAAAGCCCCTCTTGGACCCTCCCACTATGTTGCAGTCAGTGTCAAAGCTTGTGTTCTCACTGGAAGATATTTTCCCTGTACAGGAGGGTTGTGTCTCTCTGTATTGGTAGGAACAAATAACAACCTTTTGGTCCTTTTCAACATGTTGCATCAATGTATTTTCCTGATTCCCATGTCAAAAAAGCGACTTCTAGCACAATGAAAAATCTGACCTGGGTGCAATCCTGACAGTGCTCCAATTGCTCATCCTTAGCTTCAGCCCTGCACTGCAGTGCAGAGTAAGAGGCTCATGTCAGAATAGCTCTTCTCACTGGAGTCAAAATGGTAAAAATTAGCTCAGAGAGTGACATGAGCAGGAATTTCAAAGGCAGGAAAATTTATCTCCCGCTCTTTGCCTTACACTATGGTGCACTGTAGTGGTTGGAAGATTTAACTTCCAAGCATCCCATCTATATAAATCCTAGTGGACAACAGCTCCCTGGCTTCTTTTTTTAGGGTGGTTGAGCTCAGCAGCTGGAATCTGCCAGGGAATGAGGGTCAAGATAAGGATGGAGAAAAACCTTCCTGTAGCCTTCAGCTGTTGGTCAAGGGTCAGGATTAGGGAACAGCCAAAGCCAAACAGAGCTCTGTGCATTACACGAGGTCACAGCTCTTTGGTGTAAGAACCATGGGTTTGGGCCAGCCCTGCCTCTGCTCAGACCATTAACTGCTCTGATGATACAGCCCCTCTTGGGCTTTCTGCTTTTGAAAGATTTACACTTGGTTTAAATCTCAATTGAAAGCTCCACTTCAGCTTTTAGGAGGCCAAGACACTTAAAAATCTCTGATGGGAAGGACAAGGGAGGAAGGCAGAATCTCTCTCCCTTGCAAAGGCATTCAAATGCCACTTGGGTAAGGAGTTTCCAGCTGCCTTGCTGGATAAACAGACAGTCCTAACATGCAGGGGTGCCCTTCACACCAACAGGAAGAGAAAAGAGGCAGTGGGAAGAGTAAGAGGCACCAGAATAAAAAAGGCAGGATCCAACTGAAATTTTACCTTCTTTGATCTTTGAAAATGGGAAAACCCATTCAGGATCAGGAATTTCCAGACTGGGCTGTATGCACCATTAATTGTTCCATGAAGCAGAGCTGGTCTTCTATTGCTGCATCCTCCAAAAACAGCTGTCACTATGAGCTCTTTGGGGCTCAGGAACTCAATTTCCCAGTTTTCACTTAATACTTCAGTGATCATATATAAATAATAGTAATGATATTCATAACAATACCTGGCTTGCTATTATGTTGTATTCAGTCTTTGTGATGCCTCTCTCATGATAAAATCTGTGTATTAAACACTTTAATTGAAACTCTTAATAAAACAGAGATATTTTTACTTGTGCTGTTATATTCACATAATGATCACAAAGCACGTTACAGAATCAAATATAAGTAGCCAGTCTGATCCTTCTACAGAGGATTTTGTGCATCTCAGTAGTGTATAACAAAGAAATTGCTGTATAGACAATTAATTGTTAAACATACCGTGTTTTGGGTTTTGTCCTGGCTGAGCAGCACCCAAAAGCTTGGGGTTTGTCCTTCACATTGGTGTGAAAGTCTCTAAAGCCACCACAAATAACACGACGAGGGACTGGACGGTCTCGCCGATTAGACAAGAACAGGCTGCAATTATTGAGGTTCCTTGGTCAGAAAGAAAAAAAACCAAACTTTATAATTTTCCTGGTTTAGAAAAAAAGCCATGGAAGTCTTGGAGCTGAGTATTGAGCAGCCTCCATGGGGTCTCTGCAAGGGGACAAGGCAAATCCTGGCCCTGCAAATGCTCACGGTAAGCGGTGTGTCCCAAGGTCTGGGAGGGTCTCCAGCTTTGGGCCGTGTACCAGGTACTTCTGGAGCTGTGAGACAGTGGAAGGGCCTTGTTCTCTCCTGTGTAATTGTTTAATTACCACTGTTAGTACTAAACAATACTACTGAGCACAGAATGGAAACACATTAATGCTTTATCCAGCTCAAGCAATTCTGCTCATGTGCTCACACTGTTCTTAAATGTGCTAGGTATTTGTTTGATGAAACAATAAGTTTTAGAAAAGAGAAAAATAAGAACTTCAAAGATAATAAAAACCTTGACTACATACTTTACCACAGGCAGCTGTGAATAAGCTTCAGTACTCTTTATTTTTAACATTCCAGATATGTAATTTAATGCAGGTCTAATGACAGTCTCGAACATACTGCTTTAATCGAAATTGTTCAAGCTCTGCTCTGTGACAAGGGCTCACAAGATACCAGCAGGGTTGTCCATTTTCCCCACTTCTATAGGGAAAAGAAAAGGGAGGGGAGTGGGACACTCTTGAACTTATGTTGCTCTTGATGTGTAATATACAATAAAAAAACAGTTAAATTTCAATTACCCACAGGTAATTATAATTTTATTGTTTGACTGTACTATGGGGATTTTTGTAATTCCCAAGACTAATAATTTTCTATAATTTTACAGGTTGTCAAATAAACTATTAAAGATTATCTTTGAAAAGGATTCTGCAATTGTAAGGACATATCATACTGTTCCTGTACATTATTAGTAATTAGAGATCCCTGGATAGTGAAATATCCACACTGTATGCTAGCTGCTGGATACCATATTTTCTCACAGCCTCCTGTAATCTTGAACCAAAGCTTTCAAACTTCGCAGCCATTGCAGCCTGAGTCACGTCCAAACTTTTATTAATATTCACCGAGCACTCATTAAGCAATTCTGGTGCGTTCGATGTTAAACCTGCGCTTCCTGACGGGGAAAAGCAAAGGCTCCCAGGTCCATCCCAGAGTAGTGGAAACAAACACAAAAGGGCTAATTCTGAACTCTGTCCCCTGACGAGGATGGAGGGAAGAAGCAACGTTTATACCAGTACAGAAGATGTGAATCTGCCCTGACAATGCCTTTTGACAATGATGCGGCTTGAACAAGATGAAGTTGTGCTTCCTGATTTTAACCTAAAAATATGCATAGATGCAAATATGCAGGGGATCAGCATCACCTGTCCACAAGGAGGGAATGGGATGGGCAGGGTCTCCAACCCACAAGAACCAAAGGAATTGGGGGTATTCCCTCATCCTCAAGTCCCCCACATTACCGGGGTGTTTCTGAGGAACTCCCCAGGCCAGCAGAGCCCAACACCTGCACAGCTGAGCGGGCAGCAGCAACTTCTCCCAGGTAATCTGGGAGAAGCCAGAGGCCACTGAGGCAAGCATGTGCTGGGTGACAGTGTCCTTCACCTGCACAGGGCTTGGTGAGATCCTCACAGCCTTACAGAGGTGCAGTGTTGAGGAGGAGCAGAGCTGGAGGGATGAGCTGAGAGGAAGAGCAGCCCCTGAAGCGTTGCAGGAGCAGCTGGCACAGCCTGCGAGGGCAGCGAGCTGGGGTTCGGCAGCTGAGAGATAGCTGAGCTCTCGCCTGCAGAGCCATCAAAGGCACCATTCTTAGCTGGCAGCATTGTTTATTGCAGCTGCCTCAGGAGATGATCATTATTTGTTTTATCGGCCTCTTGGATGGCTGTGTGGTGAGGGCTCTGCGCAGGGGGAGACTTCACTGCATTAAGAGCAATCTCAGGACATGGGGACTCTCAGGTCTCCACCCCTTCGGCCGGGGTTTGCACAGCCCCAGCCCATGGGGATGCCAAGCAGGAGCAGCATCTCAGGGCTCTGGACACATCTGCAGGGAGGGCTTTGCCCTCCTCCTGGGGCCAGGAAGCTTCTGTGGCAGCTGCAGCACTCAGCAAGGGGTCTGGTGAGGGATTTCCCTCACACCAGGGAGCGCAGAGGGTGGATTGTGTTGGTTTTACGGCGGTGTGGAGCTGGTGGAGCAGTATAAAGATACAGGAGCACAGGGAAGGATTAAGGCCAATGGACTGCAGCTCCCTGCCTTCCTCCAGAGACAACTTGGAGCCCATCAAAGGTATGAAATCTGAGGAGCCAGTGTAGATACACACACTGAGCTCTCTTTTCCGAGGCCTGCTTGCCTTGCTGTCCTGAGCTCATCCTGCACCTATGGGAAGGCGTGGGAAGAAGGATAGTTGATAATTTGGAGAGCTCTTCAATCAGTGGCATTTCCTGCTCCTGACAGCCTCTCTGCCTACTAACCCAGTTCAATGAGACTGAACCCATTACTCCAGATGATTGGCACTTACAATAAATAGAGAGAAAATCCAAAGCCCACAGAGAAGGCTCAATATGTTTCTGGATAACAGACGGCGCCATATACAAACACAGAGCCCTCTTTCCCCTTAATTCTGGTCTGTGCTTTTCCTGCTTAACACATTCCTTGTTGCAAGTAGAACACGTTCTGACAATTGAATAGTGAAAGCAATTAGAAACAGAATTAATTGATAAAATTAAAGCCCTGCTTTCCTTATGTTTGTCATATGACTACAAATATTGTCACTCCCATTAATATTAATTAATATAATTATCAATGTTTCTAATCCCTACACATTTTGTTGAAAAGTTACTCTTAGCTCAAGAATATAATTGTTAAGTCGTGGAAATGTTAAGTAGCAGCTAAGCAAGTCCAAAGAATTAATAGCAAACTGTAGTTTATCCAGGGATTAGACTTTTAGCAATACATAATCACCTCTTCATGTGTTCATCCACATAAAATACCTTCCATCCCTCACTACACTTCTGCCTACTTGTCCNAAAAAGAAAAGAAGACAGTAAGTAAATATTCTGTGCAGTTGCACAATGTTCTTCAAGGTAAGTCACTGCACCAAGAGTTCTGCGCCCTCAGCTGAGAGCAACGTCAAGGTCAATTATCTCAGGCTGAAAGCCCTAATGCAGGACACCTTTGTGATCAGAACAGTCTGTGTAGCAAGGCAAAGCCTTTGTTTTGGTGTTGAGCAAAGCAATTCCTCTCCCTCCCGCCTTCCCCACGCATTGTGTCTCAGTTTGGAATGTCACAGGTAACTGGAATGATCCAAAGGAGTGCCCTGCCATGCTGCTGCCTTCTCCTGGTGGGTGCAGCCAGCACTCCGAGGGCACAGGGATGTGGAGCAGAGCCTTCCCTGCCGCCTGCCCAGTTCCTCAACGGACACGCGGCAATTCCTGCCTGGCAGAGCATCCCAGCAGCAGTGCTGGGTGCAGTATTAATCAGCTCTTTTGGAAAACAGCCAAAGTGCTTTAAAGGCCTTTGTTGTAGGGTAGAGGGGGTTTTCTGCTAGAAGAGAATAATGTAATCATTTTGCTATCAATTTTTAATTGTATGTTGCTCTGCATTATTACCAATCTATACTGATTTTCCTGAGAGAAACGGGGATGTTGTGCAAGTGGTTTCTGTTAGGAATGCTGTTGGGCCACACTGGAAAAGAAGTGACAGAAAAAAGCTGTTCTTCAGAATTACTGCAGTCACCTGCTGCTGTCTATTCCTACAAGGTATCACATTAAATACTTATAAAATGTATGAGCTTAAGAAGATTCATGGAGAAGTGCCACAGTTTTCCCTGTTGTCAGGTGGTTTTCTCTGCTTGCTTTTGTGGGTTTTGTTTCTTTTTTTAATGGCCACCCTTTGTAAGGAAAAGTTACTTCTGAGAAATCTTTTGCAAGCAAATTAAACTCACAAATTAAACTCACTGATGTGGATGAAATCAGCAGCAAGAGTAAGAAATACATAAATTCTTCCTGGAAGACAATCTTTATCAAAAATGCTAAGATGCAGCCCACTGATACACTTAAACTTTCTGGTAGAAAACATGATTGTATCACTCACTTGTGCCCACTCACGAACCCTTCGTTTCATCTAAGAGAAAATGGGCCATGAGGGGACAGGAAATCTTTAATCTGCTTTTCTCCATTTCTTCAAATATCTGGCTCTTATCAACCCGCATCGAACATGAGCGACACAAAAACTTCATGTCCTCCACTTCATAAAACAAATGCAAACAAAGCACAGACACATCTCTAGCGTGACATGGATTGAGCACAACAAAGTCTTGCATGGCAGCAAGGCTGCAAAGCACTTCTAAAAAGGCAGCACTGGCTGCAAATTCAGGAAGAAGAAATCAATTAGACCAAAAATCAAGTCATGTAGAAAAATCTACACTTTGCCACTGACCTAAGTGGCAGGAGGAGGGTAAGAGGGGCCCTTCATCTCTTCCCCCCAGTGTTTAAATATTATCCTTTCCAAAGAAAAATCATGCCTCTTTTTTCCTCTTGAATACCTAATACTAGTTAGATATTTCAATAGAATACTATTTGTATTATATAATATCCTATAATATATAATCTCTATATTAAATCACCCTGTAATACATCTTTTACACAAATATGTATTAGTAAATTTTTTCAGTTGTTTACTACATATAAAATAAACAAGCTAAATAGATCTATACTAATACTTATTAAAAGTTACTATATTTTGGGGCAGATATTCAAGGTTACCATAGTTTTTTGGACAGCTGGGAAATTCTGGTGAAGATTTGCAAAGTTTGCACCCAATGCAGTTGAATTAGCTTAAAAATAGAGAAATAGATGATTTCATAAAGAAGAATAAGATACATTAAATTTTTGGTTAATAAAAAAATACTCAGAAATGTTCTACCTGACCAGTTCCAAACCGCAGTTTTTGTCCTGGCATAAGCCCATGGTCATCAGTGAAAAACGTGCCTTTGTCTTCTCCATATCCAGTGCTGCAGGATTCTCCAGGAGTGATTCAGGAAAGCTTTGAAACATTCACAGTAAGTCCAATAAGCACTTTCTCAAACAGTGATTCTTTCCTGAGCTGGGGCCAAAATAGGTCAAGTAAAGGGAAAACCAAAAATGCAGACTATGAAGCAACGTACCCATAATTCCCCAGCAAATCAGAGATTAAACCTCTTGTACAGTAGCCTCTGCTAGGGGGACTGCATTTGTCATTCCAGAAATTAGTTTAATCAAGGCATATTACTGCAAAACATAATATACTGTATATTATTAATTTGGATTATGCTATTGCTTCACAGCTTTGAAAAAATAAAAGCAAAAGCTACTGAATTTGCAGTCACCTTTGGTAGCGAGGTTCTGTTCCTCTGCCTGTTTGAGATATTTCTTTCCATCTCCTGCACCATCATGTTTCAGTTCCTGAGAGCTGTAGATATTTATTCAGTGCCCTTCCATCTTGGCCATCACAAATAGCTCTCTGATAACAAATCACACTCTCTGAGCATCATTTGCTACCAGAAAGGATCCTCGAGAAGCACATGCTCCGTGATACAGGATATCCCCTGCTTTGCTGTGAGTGCCATAAAGAGTTTCACAAAATCAGCTTCCTTGCATTGAGAGGGTAAGAATGCATCATCTTAGTAGTTTTACCACTTCTTATTGCCTGTTTAGGCTTCATACTTAGTCCCTGCTCCCTTGCTCTTCACATGAATGCTGCTACTTAAACACAGAGAACGATATGTGCTTAGTGAGAGATTCAAGGATTTCAGCTATCAATAGAGGCTTAATTATGTGCTGGTGGATGCTCAGGTACTATAACGATGGCTGTTGTATAAATTGCACAAAGCCAGCACAGAAGAGACCACTCACAGCTCATCATACACTCTGCTCCAGCAATTTAGACAAAATAAAATGTAACGCGTGGTATTAACTTGCATCCTCCTTGCCTATGTCATAGCCCATCACGTAAGGGGATGTTATTCCATGTTGTGTGGTGCGTAACGTGATGCAGTACAATGTCACACTTCGGGAAATACTACTGAGCAAGGACTGATTCTTGTTAGCAGTTCAGAATGTGAGCCTCTGATCCAAACATATTGTGGCTGTGGCTGATGGGAAGGCATCAAACTGAGAGCTACGTTGGGCAAATGTTTTTCTTCTCTGGCTTGGCCAGCAGATGTCCATTTGTCAGGTTTGGGTTCAATTGAGATTTCTTTGTCACGAGCACTTTCTCTTGTAAAAGAAATAGCAATTTTATGGCAAGCCAAATACTGAAAAGAAAAGCCCTTAGAAATACATAATAAATGTATATTAGCGAGACAGAAAATTGGAAAATGGCCACCTGCCAGCAGCCACATAAATTTTGGAGGGAATGCATTTTTCTGCCATTATGCATTATCACAGGAATTGCAAATATTTATTAAAAGTATTAAAATGGTGAGAATGTTAAATGTTTCCTTCAGTAGTGGAAATTCGCACTGCCACACAGAAGATAGGATATTCTGATACAATGTTTATTAAAATGACTTCATTTTATTAGGCTGTCGTACACAATAAATGTGCAGGTACAGTTAACAAAAGATCTATTGTGGATACGGGAGATTTGTGAGTAACACTTCAAAAAAATAATCTCTTCTGAACTCTATTCATATAAAAAGCATGCTACAAACTTTCATTAACTTCCTTAGAACCAATTATTTTCTGAGCTTATTTTCTTTTTCTGCCATCCCCCTGTATTTTGTTAGTCGATTTGTTTGCTCACGTTTTAATGCTTAACAGGATTAAATGCAGTTTATCTTTAATTTATATACAAGAAAGCTGAGTATGTATGTGGAGCAGGCAACAAAATATGACAATTATTTTGGGGTTCATTTACAGGTCTAAACATGAATGACTGTAACATATTGGGACCTCAGTATCTTTTCATCCATAAACAAAACATTATTAAAAGATCGGTGGGAGCTCCATAATATTGATTGAGAAGAAAATCACATTCCAGTTTTGCCCACGTTTTCTGCTGGGATTAATCACAGCGATTTTGTTTCTAAGGTTTTGTTGCAGCAAGTTACAGACTCACACACACACTGAGACAGGGTAACTTTGGCTTTGCTGGGCTTTGAGCCCCTTCCAGCAGCACCTGAGCACTCATGGGGACAGTGACATAACCCCCACATAAACAGGAGTCAGCAGTGGAAGGAAGGAGGATGGCTCTTGCCTTCACAACTGAAAGCGTCCTCAAAGTGGCTCCTAAAAGTATTTTTTTTTTAATTTAAGAAATGAGCAGAGAAATAAGGAACCAGTACTGGGAATTTTTTTCTTACACAGGTGTTCCTTAATTCCTTCCAGTCCATTAAGCAAGAGGGGGGATTGGAGTCTATGCTGTAGGCAGGGGGTGAACAGATCAAAGTTACAAGACCTCAGATTTATGGAGAGTCTTATGCAAGGAAAAACCTGACTCTGGAAGATAAAATTTCAGAAATAAAGGATTTTTCTCTCTGCTTTTATACAGTGCAGTTTTATTCCTTTCTGACAAACACGGAGTGGTGGCAGGGGGAGTAACTTCCATGAAAAAACGCTTTGCCTTGATCCAGACAGTTTGTATGGATTTGTGGAATATCAGAAGTGGTGCATGGGATTTAACACAAAGGGTGTATGTTGGAGAGAGACCTCGGCCACCTCGCAGGCAGAGGCAAAGCCTGTGCTGCCTTTAGAGGGGCAGGTGTGACATCCTCTCACTGCTGCAGAGTCAGGAACCAGAGCTGGGACTGGCTCTGTCCAAAGCATTTGTGGGATTCAGTCAGTGTAAAAGAGGAGTCAGCACTTCAAGCAATGCAAAGCCATTTGCTTGGCCAACCTTATTTAATATGAAGCATGTTTTATCTTGATTTAGGTGGTTGTTGTTCTTTAATTAAAGAAATTATGGGAGGTCATTCTCATTAGTTCAGAAGAGTCCTCACAGAAGGGGTTTGCACTGATTTAACCTCAGGGTAAACTGGCACAACTTTTGCATGTAAATAGGATTTAACACTGGACACTTTGTGTGTAATCCAGCCCTTCACTTGTGACATTCAAGGAATACTTGGAATATTGACTGAAATAAAAAGATAATGACGATAAGCTGGGGTCTTACCGTGAAATTTGTCAAATGATCTGCGGTGGCAGCCCGGAGCCTCTGCAGCAGCGGGGAGGGGACACCACAGGGCTTTCTGCTGGGAGCAGTGCAGGCAGCTCTGCCCATCCCCACACGGTGACACGGAGAGAGACTGGACTCAAATCCCATTGCTCACGTCTGGCCAGATGGAGGACGAGCTGAGGGGCACAGAAACTGGGCAGCAAGAGGGGAGAGCAAGGTGCTTCCCCAGTGGCTGAGGAAGCCGTGCCCTGGGGCTGGAGCATGGCACAGGTGCGTGGCAGCAGCGGGGCCACCACTGCCATGGAAAAGATTTGCTGTGAAAGGAAGAAAAGAAAAAAAGGGAAAAAAGCAGCGGCATGAGAAGTGCCAACTGAATGGCGCTGTCTTTAATTGGTACCACCAAGGGCTTTGTGCGGTCAGCACGCTTTTCATGTTTATAATAGAATCCCCAAATTCGACTGATCTGAAGGGCATCTGACTGTTTTACATTAATCACAAGCTATACAGCAGAGGCTGAGAGCAAGTGGGCAGATACCCTGGTGGAGTAGCACTAAGGAGCTCTCATTATAATCATCCTGCCAAATCAAAAGAAAAACCCTAAGGCTCCTAATAAAGGAGACCACTGGACTAAACAAATTGAACAAGTAGCTAGACATGCATGAGCTTAAAACTACTGGTGTCAATCAGATTTTCCTGAGCCACTCATTCCTCTCAGTTCTCCAAAGCACACACAGAGGGACACGGGGACAAGGTGACACGTGGGTGCCAGCACACCCCCAGTGCTGGGCAGGCAGGCACAGGGGCACTTTGTGAAGCCACCTGCAAGGAGTCATTACTGAACACTTCTCAAACTGATCCAGCACTAAGGAAACGGGCGGTGTGAATGGGACCTCATCCACACGGGATATCTGAGCAGGCTTCCAGTCTCACTCCTGCCATCGGTTCCAGGTCAGGAGATATCAAAGAAAGGACAGCAAAAAGGTTCAGTACCCTGGAAGCTCTGCCCACTTCTCACCTTCCTGCACCTGCTGAATGGAAGTCATTGTATTATATTCCCTACGGGAAAGAAAAAAAATAATTTAAAAAAAAAAAAAGTGAAAATGTGGGTCACTGCTTTCTGAAAAAAATGCAGAAAAGGGAGAATAATAAAATTCTAAATTTAGATGCAATAAACCTGTTGGGGTTTTGGTGTTTGTTTAAGACAAATGATAAGTAGGTTCCATTAGCTACCACAACACTTCTCAAAAGCGAGCAGGCGGGAAACCAAGATTTTTGAGGTACTCCCTCAAAACTCAAAGAAGAAATAAATCAGTGCACAAGAGTGAATACCCAGAGAAGAAGAAGAAGAAACAAAAAATATTACGGTCAATATTTAGTACAGCAACCAGGGGGAGAGGGAAAAACAGAAAGTTTCAATAGGAGCAGATGGACAAGGGATGATGCAGCTGAGGAATCAGTGAAGGCATCAAAGAAGAGGTTTTATGGTGAGAAATTGACTTTGAAGAACTGATGGGTAAAACACTGTCAGCTTTTGAAGTATTGGGAAATTGTACCTACCTGCACCATGACTATTGTCACTGGCTCTGTCCATCTGAGTGATGGCAGCTTTTCATGGGCACTGCAGTCACCAGGGAGGAGGCAGAACTGGGGCTCCTCTTGCTGGTAATGTTTTGAGAAATTATTATTATTTACAAATGTAATTCTTTTATAGTTCATTTCTCCTTTTCCTGTATTTTTTTTCCTACTGCTTCTCTTTTGTTTATTTTTTTTTCCAACTCTACACTGTAATAAATCAACATATAAATGTACTGGTTTATTTCCACCTGGAATGTTGGAAGACAAATAGTACAAAAGATCAGTTTGGTCATTTACCATATTGGTTTAGCATGGTAATACTGTTGGGGTTTTTTCGTTTCTCATTTCAAGACTGTAAACAAATGCTGCAAGAACAGATCAAATATTCCCTACCTAAGACAGTGCCTTGTGCAATGAAAACATCAAACCAGGTTTTTGAAGGCCAAACTGTGCCTCCTTTACTTTTTCATAGGAAAACTCAGAAGTTTGAATTAGCCTGAAATTTGAAACTACATTTTTGCCAAGCAGCAAAAGCAGATGCACCCTTAGCCACGCTAAATCACAAACACATACACACATGGAGATGAGGAAAATGCACATTAAATATGAAAAAGTATTCCTTTCAGGCAGAAGATAAACAGCCCTACTACAAATTAGCTCTCGGCCCCGTCAGGTGTGAATCTCTCTTGTCAATACGTACCAAATTCCCTGAGATAGAACCACATGGTCATGAATTTTATTTCTCTCCTGCTTAATTCCTAGTACCACTCTCCCTTGTGGATTTACTCAGGGATGATTTACAGTGGGAAAGGTGACATTAAACACGTCATTGAGCATGCAAAGATGCTGCACTCAAAGCAGCATATGCTTGACTTTGTTAAAAGATGAATGCTGTCAACTCCACAGTGCCCACCAAGATCTGGCCTCCTTTTTCTTCCCAACAAACTTTGAGGAAGATGCAGACATGAGTCTTGACACTGAGAGAAATAAAAGTTAATGTATTCATGACATGATTTCACTTGCAGCCTGATTTAGCAATGTCTTGTCTAGTTTGGATCTGCTGTTGCTTTTCCTAATTTACTCATTGCACAAAGAAAATAAATAAATAAGTGCACTATAGTCTTATTTATCCTTCTTTGGACATTTCTTTACCAGGCAGATGGTCAATTAAGAGCACTAAACAATGACACTGTTTTCTCTGTAAACATTTTTTTTCTAATAGCCTAACAAATGAGAATCTGTGCTGCCATACTGCTGAATACCATCTTGACTTTCTAATTACAAAGAACTGTGTCTTGATAGTAACAATTACAGCTGTAACAATGATGCTGGTACTTGAACAATATAGTTGGAGGCAAAGTGCTTATCGGAATATTCACAAATAAAGGCTTACATTTATGCCAGCGCTGGAGATGGGAGGTTAAACAGTTGGGGGTGGGGAGGTGTAGAAGAAAGGTTGAAAACATTGGTTTAGTAGCTACAGATGTGAATTTGAATCCAATTACATGAAAAGCAAGGGGGGGGCGAAGCATGAAAAGATGCTGTTTCCTTCTGTTTGGCTAATCAATAGGTTAAAGGGTTAGTAAAATTAACATGTTAATAACATTCATTTTGCTATTTATGTACCGGTCATAGTATTTGCAGAGAATTATGTCTTGTGAGTAATCCACATGTTATTATGCCTGCTTTTTCCCTTTTTTGTCTGAAATGCTGAAATGGTCAGTGTATTTTTTTTTCCCCCAGTGTGATGGAAATGAGCTTCTCACATCTCTAATTTACCCTACCTTTCTTATTTAACTTCTTAAATCCAACCCTTCCAAGGTTTGGGTGGGTTTTTTCCCCATTTTGAATGCAAAGCTCCCCCTACCCCAAAGAAGAAAAGGGGTAACGCAGTCCCTGAGCACAGCACAGATCTGTAACGCCGACATCCCAGGGGAGCATGTTGGCAACCAGGGTGTCACAGTAGCATCCCAGAGGGAATGGGCTCCTTGGAGGAGGCTCATCCTCCTCCTCCTTCCTCCATCATCCCCAGTGCCACTGGACCCCCAGCCCTCGGCTCTGCTCCATGCCCACAGGCAGGGTGGCTTCTGCCTCCTGCGCTCCCTCCCTCGCTCCCATTCCCACTGCGCTCCACCCGCTCTCCGAGCCGTAATTTAGCCCACACTTATTAATCAGTGCACATAATTTGTCTCTAATGCTGTCAATTTAAGATGGCAACCTGACTTTTTTTTGGAGGGGGCAGGGTCAACAATTTAATGAATCTCGTCTGCATTTTAATTCAGACCTAATAATCCGCCTCTGGCAGTTTTCTTAGAAAAGCACAAGGTTTTCCAGGATTTTCTTTCATCAAATCCAGCACAATGGGATGTTTACCTTCCTGCCCTGGATATGCTCAGCCCAGGGTAAGTCACACACAGACCTACCTTAATCAAACTAGGACACGGCCTAAATCTCCTGGTTTGGCCTTTGAAGGGTTTTCCTGGGGAGGAAGGAGAAACTTGGAGCTGTGCAGTCCCTTTTGCACACAAATTGGTGCACAGCTGTAGGCACAAAACTACAGACTTCCATGACTCACTGTCCCTCATGGAATAACTTCACAAATGGTCAGAGCATCCGAGGAACAGCTTCAGAAGAGCTTTCTTTAGCTATCCTTATGCTTTTCTTTTTGTCCTTCCTACAGTAAAGTCCAGCAGGAGGGAACAAAAAGGTACAGAAAGGAAAGAGGGTACAGAAAATTCCATCCTCCTGATGAACCAGCCTGGATGAGTTTGTCTAATTGCTGTGGCGGGAGGCTTGTGCCCAATGGAGCAGCTCAGCAGCCTTCCCTGGGTCAAAATAAATGAAATTCCCCAAAGCAGAGGCTCTGGATGCCCATGTCAGATGTAACCGGAACAGACTTCGTTATTAGGAGCGCTGTGACTCTGCCCGGCGCTGACAGGAGCTCCTGCCTGGCTTTCAGTCACCGCTGTCACTCGCCCTGACAACGCGGGCACTTAATGTATGCACGGCACTGCTGCACACGCAGCTGCAACTCCCAGCACACTGTGTTGTTTACCCCTGCTCTTTTGTACCAGGGCGTGCAGTAATTTGCCTTCTAGTACCACAAAATTCCTCAACTTAAAAAATTTTGCCCTCATTTTGTTTGCCCTTAATAGAAAAACAACCCTTTTGCAGCCCTGCCACCAGCACGGCCACTGCGCTCTGCAGCATCACAAGCACAAAACCGTCACATTCCACATTTCCATCAGAAATGTCTCCTATATATTTTATCTATCTCTCTCTACCACACGTTATTTCTTCCCCTTTAACAGCTGCTTAGCATATCTTATGCCTTCTGAGCAATAGTGGAAGGGGAATTCCTGCAAGGTACCTAAGTACAGACAGTAAGAGCAGAGGGGTTTTATGTCCCAAGTTACCTCCTAGTGCTGGTACCTCTGACTGCCAGCACAAGGTGCTCCTGAGCACCTACTCAGAGCAGCTACTGCTTCACAGACGTCCAGCAGCTCCACTCCAGTGGCTCTTTGAGTTTTCCATGAGGAATTATCTGTCATTTGACTGATCCACCACTCATATTCATTACTGTCCCCTACTGCAAAACTCTGCCACACTCAGGTGTCTGCCCTCACCTCTCATTACAAGGCAGCCCCATCTCCCATACCATTAATGCCACTGAGTCTAGTCCATTTTCAAACCTAAGCTCCAAGCTGGTAATCAAACGAGACAGAAAAACAAATTCCCGTATCTTGAGCTACCCCAGGTAAAGCGTATCATTTCCTGACACATACGCATCTTTCTCTAGGAACTTAAAAAAACCACAAAGATAAAATATTTCTCTTAGTTCAGGCATCTCCCAAACACAGGGGTAAGGTCAGTAGAAAGATGCAACGGGAAATTCAGTGAAATTCTCTCATCTCAGTTGCAGGTCTACATTCAATAGGCTCGTGTTAATGCCCTTTGCTTTAGCTGCTATAGTGTCAGAGTGATATAATCCAAGCAGAGTCACCTGAAGTAGTCCATAACACGCTACTTAGTTTAAATTCCTTTGTCTGGCCACAAATGTCCAGTTCTAGCTAAAAGCTTGAAAGTGAGACAAATGGTAAAATAGACACTTCAAGAGAATAAAATTGTGAAGTGCTCAGGTAGCACTGTGGAGAAGGGAGTTTCAATTCAGAGAGCTTTCCAGATGAAACAGACAATTAAACCCTTATTGAAAAGAGATTCTACCACCCCCACTTCCTTCCTTTTTTTTTTTTTTCCCTTTAAAGCAAGGGAAAAATAATACCGGGAATTTAGAAACATGAATTTTTAAAACCTAATAAGCTACACTAACAATCTACACAATTCCCTTTTGTTAAAATATTTATTTGGAAATGCAGGATTTGTGATGAGGGTAGGCTGGGTAAGTAGGTCTGAATGCTGCTCCTGCAGGGGGCTCAGTGGGACCCCCAAGGCCAGGGCTGTCCTCAGCCATCCTTGGCTCAGCCCTGGAAAGGTTCCTCTCCTTGTCCCTCCACATGCTGGAAAATAACAGGCCATGAATGGCACAGTGCATTTATGAGGCAGGGGCTGGAAACCACCCTTTTATATCCATGGGGACAGAGAGACAGAGAAGGAGCTGAGTGAGCAGTCTGCAGGAACGGAGACCTGTGAGGTTCCAAGCCTGAAGCACTTTTCCTGGCCTTCCAAACCCCCCAGTGCTCCTCTAGAAGTGCTCCCTGAGACCAACTTGCATCTGACAGAACATTTAGGTGCCGATAAAGAGACATATTCCATGGATTTGTTTTCCTGGGCACCTCCAGCCACACCTTGTACGTTGCTCACTGTAGGACCAGGATGTCTGCTTTACTGTTAGTACAAAAAGACACTTGGAAACTCCTGGGGGAAAAAAAAAGGGCATTCACACATTCTAAAAGGAAAGAAAAACCACTTTTCAGAAGTGGATAGAGAAGTAGTTTTAGGCTCAATTTCTTTTCCCTTCCCTTCTCAACTCGCTCTTGTCCCAGTACCAAATACATTCAAACTGAACAAACACTTTTCTACAAGCCTGCTTCATGCCTCGTGCTTTTGACTCATCTTTTATTAGAATTTTTTGCAATCTTTTTGACCTAGCCCAGTTTTCTTCTCCCTCTGCCTCCCTTCCCCTATATTTTGGTTCTGTGTGACTAAACTCCAGCCTTCTCTCTCTTGCTCTCACACACAATGCTATTAAAATTAAATCCTTTTGTGTAACTCTCTTCTTTATTATAGGTCTTCAAGCCATTCTTGAAATCCCAAGCCAGTTTCTGTAAAGTCTTAGTTCACCTGAAGGCAAACTTCAGCACATGGTTTGCTTCAGATAAGGCTCCTTCTCCCCACCAGTATGGGGTTCACCTCCAAAGATTGCCACATTTTGCTGCAGACTAACACAAAACAACCACACAAAAGAAACGTGCGCGTTCCTTTCTGGCAACACAAAAACATGCATGATATAAAATATAAAACAACACAAAGACTGGTCTGATTGAGGAGAGTCAGCCTTGAAGGAATCCAGTGAAAAAATCAGTGCTAAACTGTCTCCCTGCACCAGAAATCCTGCTTTGCATTTACCAGGGATGAAAAATGCCTGAAAACATCAGCAGGCTCCCAGGTAACAACTAGATGCTGCCTTCCACTTTTGAAGGAGAGGGAATTTAAACAACCAGATCCTCCACCATGTGCTCCACCTGCCTAGGAAAGGTGTTCCAGCTCCCTTGTGCAGCAGAGAGGATGGACTCAAACTGAGCAGACCTCCTAGCCATGAGCAGGAGTGAAAGCAGGCATTTCTTACCAGTCTCCCAAACCATCTCCAAGCCCCATCTATTTTCAGCACCCAGACAATACTGCGATCTTTAAGTCCTCAGCAGGCTGGAAAGCAGTGACAGAAGTCTCAGTTGAGATGTACATGACTAACACACTCCAGGATATTCCTTTGGGACAACAAAGATAACACTGCCCAGAGCAAAACTGTCAAGAGAAAGAGGGAAAAAGCTCAATATTGAACTCACCAGTCACCAAGTACTCATGCAAGAATTGTTCCACTTCCTTTTTTTCTGAAAAATAAACTTTTCTTGGAACAACTGAAGGTTGACATCATCACCATTGGTCTCAGCACTGTTAATTATAAGCACATACAGAATAGGAGGAAGTTGTCAGGGAAGAAGACAAAGATGAGGCCATTGACTCAGGAGAGGAAAAGCAAACCAGCACCTTGGGACTTGGACCCTTCCCCCTTCCTCTTTCCAGTGCCTGGGTATCAGATGAGCAGTAAGATGTGCACCAAAGATGAGGGAACAGCTGTGATTAAACAGCTAAGCTGTCCTGAGCTGCAACAGTGCTCCCCTTTGCCTGTCTCTGCAGAGACACTGCCAGGAAAAGGACCAGAAGAAGGGATTTGAAGGTAACAACTCCAATTCAGGAATAACCAGGACAGAGCTACAGCCCTTGCTGCAGAAAGGACCACTGACACATAGTCCCTGGTGGAGAGCTGAATGTAGGGAGCTGCTCTCAAAAAGCCTGAGACACATGGGAGGGAGCCAATGTCCTGGTGAAACAGCATCACAGCTGCAGGCACAGTAGGGGGGAAACCCACCAGGAGCAAGCAGAGAGGAGGAGACTCCTTGGGAAAGGGGTGGTCAAACACCCACCCCAGAGCTGGGTGTGAACAGCCAGTTCTGAATCAAACTCTGTTTGACGAAGTGGGGAAGGGGGAAGACTTAAAAGACTTGTTTTGCGACGAGAAGTCATGACTGGAAACACCAATTTTGATATGGAAGTGCCAGAAGAAGGAGTGACCAAACACAGTGGTGTCTTTCCTACACGGTGGATTTGCCAGCCTGCCTCGACTTCCCTCTCCTCGAGCGCTGCAATGCAGTGAAAGCCAGGTGCTTTGTAAAATGAAAATGCTGCAGCAGCTCTAGGTGCAAATGCAGCATGTGCAAAAGCCCTTTTATTCAAACTGTGCTACTTAACGAAGTGGTTTGTGAAACCACTTTCGAGCCTTCAGCAATTTTCCCTGCTTGAAGAAATCATTTTAGCATCTTCTTCATGGGTTGTTCATAGACTTCGAGCCTCCGAGCTCACCCCATGGTGTCACCTGCAAGGGCTCTGCAGGCTGGGGATCACAAGTACAGCAGAACTGGAAAGTTCATTTCACATATTGTTTCGGCCCCAGTACTTAATTCTGGGAGGAGGTGATTTTGCATCAGAATGAGATATACTGGGTACAAACCACAGATTACTTTTCAGAGGAGTTAATCTTCCTATCCATTATCTGCAGTAATTCAAAAAGCACAAAAAAATGGAACTGTTCTTGAAGAAAGAATTCATGTTCAGGTAATTACAAATAACAGACACATCTGGTTATCTTAATTGTTTGGGAATGTCTCAATTATCTAAGAATGTTTTCATAAGGACTCAGAGACAGTAAAACTTTCTCACGGCAGATTGCATTCACTGATGAGAGGAAATTCAGTGGAGCTAAAACACTGGAGCGTGCTTAGACCCAGAGAGCACTTTCAGTCCCGTTGCCAATGGGCTTTATTTGCCTCTAAAGTACAACAGACTATGAAGTGAGAAATGGAAAAGTCCCACATAGGCAGCAGCAGCCCCTTTCCCTGCTAGCTGCAGCTTTTCCAGCACTCCTGCGAAAATGAAGGTGTTTTTGTGTACTGATGGTTCAGCAGCAGTGATTTTTTAGACATCTGCCCCAAAGAGAGGTGAATCAAGGAAAGGCCCGTGTCCTGCCTGAGGGCAGTGCAGGCGTTTGATGGCGGGTGAGTGGCACCCCTTCCCTCACAGATATCTGAAGTGTCTCCTGCCCAAGGGGGTTCTTTGAGGAGGAGCTCGGAAGCTCCTGCAAGGCTGAATTCACCTGAACAGAGCAGCGGCTGCTCATTGGAGCCCAGAGCCAAACCCCAGAGAGGGGGACTTTCCAAACACCTCAGGCAGACCCTGGCCCCAGTGGAGCACATTGTTTCATATGCAGACTGCAAAAATCAGCAGTCAGCCATTGGGAATTACCTCCCACAGCTCCAAACTGCCTGTGTGCAGAGGGGTGGCAGGCAAGGCAGAGAGGGGAGTTCTGCGCTTTTGCTGGGGTGGCTGTGCCCCACTGCTGGAGCTGCGAGGGTTTCTCACACATCTGTCCTGTAGTTCATGCAGCTCTTCCACCTGGGCCACAGCCACCTGGCTCTGATCTTTTCTGACAGGGGCTGGAGAAGCTCTCAGCTCCCAGCTTGCTCGTGCCTAACCAGCACCTTTGCGTGGCAGACATGACTGGGGTGAATGTCCCCCCGTGGCTAATCACACCAGCCAGGAGGGGTGTGCCGAGGCTCCACACAAATCCCAATCAATATTACTTATCTGGCTGAACGTGCGAGCCGGTCCCATCCCCTCCACCTAATGCCCACTCCCATCCCCTCCACCCTGTGGGTATCAGCAGGAGGGAACCTGATGTATGCTGGTAATTATCTGCTGCTGAAAAGAAGTGCTATTTCTCTTATTTTTGTAATGCAGATCAATGCACATGTCACTACTGAAAAGCTGTGTCATTTAGGATGGAGCATTAACTGCTAGGAATGGATTTTGAAGCTCCCCACTTGTGGGTGGAATATTTTCTGGAGGAGTTGAGCCTTTCGAATGCTGAATTTCATTTATCCCACTGCCTCTTTAAGAGTAGTCGGTGGAGGAGAGGGTGTTTGAGAAAGTGACAGTTTGTCATCTCCTTCCCCAGCGAACTGGAGCTGGGGACAAAGTGGTGGCAGGGAAAGAAACAAACTGGCACGGGAAGGTGAGTGGGGGACATGGCCGGCTTTGCAGCAGCCCCGCAGTGGGATGCAAGGATGGACAGGACTGAGGGCAACTCATGGGGGAGAGAAGGAAGGTGTTCCCTGGATAAGGCACCCAGGGAAAGAACAGAAGGAAGACTTGAAAAAGGGCAAAAGCTGGATGCTACACTGAGAGAGGTGCAAATCTGGAAATCAACACACACACACACACACGGACACCCACACACCCTCCTCCTGCCAAAACTGCTACCCAAGAGCTGTGCTAGCACGGACTATCCAAAAAGGGGCCATTTGATTTGCAGTGAGAGGGAAGAGTTTTCCAAGTTTCCTTCTATTTTGCACAGGAATGAAACAGAAACTTCTCTGGATACTTGCTCAGAACGAGAAAACAAACTCTCCTTGTGTGGGCCATCAGGCCCAAATAAAGAAAAGCACGTAATGGTCGCAAACTGGGGCTCACTGTGGTTCCTCACCAAGAAAATCTCAAAATCTGCCAAATGGGAAACTATCAGCCTACAGTTATATAAATTATGAACTCCAGTTCCAACTGGGAATTTTTACTAACCCTCCTTTACACCTCAAGAATAACCTGGTCACTCATCGAACTGGAAAGCCACGCAGTCACCCTAATTTAAAGATTTTGGCAAAACAGTTACTCAGGTGCTGCTATTGTGCGTCCAAAATCATGAGCTGGTGCTTTGACAAATGTGCATCTCTCTGCTCACACTGCACCCTTCCTCAGCCACACAGGTGAGGGTGTTGGCAAACCTGAGACACACAGAGCATTAATAAAATGTGACCCATCCCTTTCCCCACTTGCTATTTGCCATTGTTAAAACAGGCATTTGCCTTACTTTTCAGCTATGATTTTTAGAGCATATGTTCACTATATACGGCTTCTCTTTGAAAGTTCTGTTACTCTTTGGAATTGCTCAAAAATGTCAATATTCTTTTGAGTACTTGATATTTACAGTTTGATATTTAAAGTGTGCAATTTGTTATCTAAATTGCATAGCACATACTCAGCTCCCCGACTGAATGACCTAACTTTTATGAACCTTCCCAGCTTTCACAGGAAAAGGTTTTGTTTAGACACGAAACACCTTTCCATGATTAGACAAATATCAGCTACCTTGGAAAAGCATTGCAAAAAGGGTTATGAACAAAGAGGAATAGAAATTATATTTAGAACTCCACAGAGATGCAAATAGTTATTCCCTCCTTCACCTACAGCCCATACGTAGTGCCCAGATTGTTTTTCTTTTTTACTGATGTTGATTTTCTTTTCATACTCAGAAAAGAAGACACATGGCTAGTTTGAAAGCTGATCAGATCCCTCGTTCATTTGAAAAGCTTATTTCTAAATAGTACTTGCAAATATGTGATGAGCATAAATTTGGAAACTGCTGAAAAACTAGTTCTGTGTGTCATAACACAGGGTGTTGGGTTTTTTGCTGAGGAAAAGCCAAAGTCCTGCCCAAAGCCCAGCCCATGGTGACCAGCCAAAGGAGGATCGGAGAAGCGGCATTTTCCTGGACACATTCCATGTCCCTTTTCACTCGAGCAGACAAGTACATATGACCTCTTTGCAATGATTCAGGGTTTCAAAGCTGTCTCCTTAAGCCTCTTGATCACCACTTGTCCCTCCCCATTGACAAGCTAAGCACTTACAAGTTTTGAAGCCTCCTTGGCTCACTTTTAAATTTTCCTTTCCACATCTTATGCCAGCAGTTACCCAGAGGGAGAAAAAAAACCCTCACCATATCCATCCTTCAAAAAGTCTAACTTTCACTCTGCTAGTTCTAATCCATTATCTAGGCCCACTAATGTGTACTACATCATCAGAGGAGCAATGCTCTGATGATGTAGTACAGCCCATGTACATGTACATCATCAGAGTTATATCCTTCTGATCTGCCTGTGGGTTTAATAAGCATTCCAGATGGCTTGCTATGCCTGAAGCAAGAATGGATAATCACACAGCTCTACCCTCAAAACAATAATAAAATAAGGACACAGTAGCACAGGGGCTCGTGCCTGCCAAAAACATTCAACAGACTGTATAATACAATAGTCCAATGTGATTGGTGAGGCACATTTATACCTTCGCTGTTCACAGGTGAAAGGGAGCTGGTTTTAAATAAAACAGAGGTTACAGATCTGTGGTGTTGTCGTGGGGAGCAGGCGTGGGGCCCACAGCTGTACCCCCCATCACACCATGCCCAGACAGGAGGAGGGCGGCCGGAGCCTCTCCAGAGCTGGGCAGGACATGCACAGCTCATCTGTTATCTCCTGGATTTGCAGGATATCCATCAGCCCAGCTTCCAGCCATCAGGCACAGCAGCAATAAGTGTCACCAAGCCTTTCCTTCCCAAGTAAAATTGTTCCTTGGTGGGGTTGCTTGCAGCGAGTAACGCGAGCAGCACACGCCTGCCTGCCCGCGCTGCCACAGCAGAGCTGCCACAGCAGAGCTGCTCCGGAAATGGCACTCTCCAAACGGACACCAGTGCCCCTCTCCTGCCACAACCAAGTACAATGGAGTGCTGTCCATTAGGCCCAGCATTATTTAAATACCTATAACTTTAAGGTGTTTGGGGGGGAGGAGAGTATTATTTGTGTTTTGGGCTTTTTTGAAAAGCAAGAAAATGTGTGCAGTGAAAAAAGAAAGAAGTTAAGAGATGGAGGCTCTATTCTCTCCCTCGTTTGAGTGAGTGAGGGCAGGAGGAAGAAGGAGAGGCAAAGCAGCCCTTTGGTTCAGTCCCCAGGAGTGCCCTCTCCAGACATCCGATCTGCAGGACAAGACACAGGCACGGTGGCACTCATCCCGTCCCTGAGAGCGGAGCAAACCCTCAGAGCTGCTGAAACACAAGTTCAGGGATGCCTCGCAATCAACAGAATTTCTGACATGAACTCTGGCAGGGATGGGATTCCCATCTAGGGTTGCAGAGAAAGACCAGATACCCAGATAGGCACAAGCAGACCCATCTCTGTAGGAGGAAAAGGGACCTCATCCCAACTCCCAGCAGACTTAACTCGGAGAAGAGCAGCTCGCTGACATCAACCATTTAGCGCGCTGATGGGTATTTTTTTCCCTGGCCAAACAAGTGGGTTCTACTTTAGCTTTAACATTAAACGCTATTAAATGAAATGAATACAGCATGTTTCCATCGTACGTGTTGCTGGAGCTGCTGTGACAGCTGAGAAGCTGCTAGGCATGATGTGTCAAGAAAATGTACCAGGAGAAAAGTACATGGAGCTACTGTCAAAAATACAAGCGGGTTTGAGAATGGCATCTCAGCTTCAGATGCTGTTGAAATTATTTTTTAATTGCATCTGTAAACCCAGGCAGATCTTTAAGTGTTAACTGCACACAATGTAATGAATTCAATAATGATGAGTTAAAAAAGGTCTAATTAGCAACTAACCACTTTATTATGAAAGGAAATGGTAATGAATTTAATAGCTCAAAATCATTAACAATATTTAGTTTGCTGGTACTTGTTCTCTATTATCCTCATTAATATGAACATTTAATATGTTTTAAAATGGATTTGTAATACTTTCTGTACCATGAGGTTACACTGACAAAAAGAGTGTAATTATTCTGTTAATTGTAATCTCTGTCTGTTTGTGCCCCAAATAGTAGCATATTTAGGTGTTAAAAAAAAAAGGAGTAATTAAGGGAGGGAAGTTTAAAAATGTAATTAAACAAAAACTTTAAAATTGCAGGGTGAATCACTCTGAGGAAAAAGTTTTAGAAGTGAGATCTCTGAAAAACAAGTTTCTTCTACTGAGATCTTTTCTCCTTAAAAAAGAACAGAGAAAGGAAATAGAAGCATTACTGTTCTTTATCCACAATAAATACTGAAGTGGCCCTTTGCTGAGTTGGAAAAGTATTAAGACTGGATATATTCTGGGACATCTGCTTGTGAGCAGAATGTCTGGCAAGTGAAGGTGCTCTCTGACACTGCCCCACAAGTGTGAGATCACAAGTGTGATCTCCCTGCGTGAGATCCTGTGGGGATCCAGTCACCTGGCTGCTCCTCAGACACTCAAACCCCGTAATTCATCTCAGAGAATATCACACCAACATCCAACCCTCCCCAGATCTCCTGAACCTCTGCTTCCAAATGGAAATATCTTCATTTATTGCCCCAAACCTGCTCTTGCTGCTGGTATTTTGCTCCTAATACCTACTTTTTTTGCACCCATCTCTTCCTACTGCATTAGATTTTAGTGGCTGATTGTTACCAGTCAGGCCCCTCTCTTCAAGATCCCTCCTGTAAAAATCAAAGCAGTGCTCAACCTTCCTTAATGTCAGAAGTTTCAGAACTGTTTGCTCCCACTACAGTCCCATCTCCTCCCTGGAAACAGTTGTTCCCATGGCTCACAGAGAGCACCGGGAAGGATGGAAGGGCAGCATCCCAGCATGGCTGCTCCACAGCTGGGAGATCCTGCCCCTCCCCGGGTGTGGTGGGGCTCCTCACACAGCACTTCCCACCCCTGGAAAGTGACTTACAAGGCTAATTCAAGGATGAATGCCCACAATCACAGGCGATATCAGCATTATTCCCCAGAAACATTCCATATCTAATCTCTCTTTAATCACTCTGGTGAATGGGGAGGTGGATGCAAGGTCCACAGACCCACGGGACCATTCAGAATGGATCGGCCAATTGCGGACATGGCTGTCCCTGTGCCCGTGTCACAGTTCGAGCTCCAGGACAGATGTCCTGGCCAAGAAACCCTCGTGCCGTCCACATGAGCAGTCAGCTCAAAACAGACCATTCTGTGTCTAATTTTTTTTTATCTAGGAAAAGGAACTAAAATAAAAATGGTGAAATTAAAGTGAAGCATCTCATTTGCCCACAAATGACATATTTCAACTTCCCATTTTACAGAAAAAAAAGTTGTGAAGGATTCTTTTTTTTTTAAACTTATTACAATTTCCAATTTTTTTTTTTGAATTGCCAGTGAAGAGAAAAATATGTGATTTGCAGAGCTCTAAAAATAACAAGTTAAAATAGTTTCTGCCTCTCAAAGGAGGCCTCTTAGTCCTATAATTTCTCCAGATTTTGCCTTTCAGGATGGGTATTTTAAAGAATGATATAATGTCATTTCTATAAGTATCGTCTCATAATCTGCTGCCACTGTTGGAAATGTAAGTTTAGAGACAGCTTGAGCAGAAGAAATACCAGCTCACCCAGCTATACTAAAAAAATAAAGTATTTTAAGAAGAGGAACATGATGCGTATTCCAAAGGTGAGTGAACAGTGACAAACATTTTTGAGAATCTTACTTTTGATTTTGATCTCTGTCTGCATTTACAGCCCTTTTGTGTTTGTCTACTGCAAACAGTTCAGCAAAGACTGTTGTGGGGGTGTTCATTCCTAGAAAGAAAATTTTAGAAAGAACATTCATATTTGGGCTGGAAGAGTGTGTACAGTATTTCATTCCATAAATAAAAAGTACCAAGTGTCCAGTCAGAACAAAGCAGTATTTGTAAAATTGCAGATATTTATCTTTAGCCAAGTAAGATGAACCAAAAAAAATTTAAAATTTTAAAATTATTAAAAATTCACGTTAGTATTAAAAATTCAAGTTACTCAAGTAAAAAAGAACAATCAATTCATCTTCTGTCTAATCCATCTGATCCATCACATTTTTCATTTCTAACTGAATCTGGTGATCTTTGCTCAGCAGGGGCCTCTCTGGCTCCCATGCCCAGGACTCACTCTGGGTGCAGGGATGCAGGAGAAGGGGTGGAAGGGGAAGATGAGGAGCAGGGCCTTGCTGCCAGAGGGGACCTCACCACAGAGCTCCAAGGAAAACTTCTGTTTTTCCCCGACCTCCAAGGTTAGCCCCTGTTTATCCAACAGCATCTGGGGCCCAGGGCAGCAGCTCCCAGAGCAGCAAACATTTGTGGGCTGCAGGGAAAGACGAAGGAGGCAAATGCCAGATTGAGGGGAAAAGTAGGCTAAAAAAGTGATGTTGTGCTGGGAAAAGGAAGCAAGTGGGGTGAAAAGGAACATTAAATTCCAGGAATCATTTGTGGCATTTCAAACAGCCTTGGGATGTGCACCCTGACTGTCCATTCCCATGAGCCAAGACTGAATCCGTGCAAGACAGCAGTGAGATTATTCTGGTTTGCAAGCTCTTAACAGAGGGACTTTCAGGCTTTAGGAGCAGGCAAGCACAGAAAAGAGCAGGCACCTAGAGCTATGCATGTTTGTAATTCAACCTGATAATAAACCTTGACCTAAGTTTGTGAGAATTTCAGGAAAGAGCCTTAGAGATTTTGCTTTGGAAAGCTGGACTGCCCTTCCTGGTTTCCTTCTCATGCTCATCATGACAAGAGATGATCATGTGAGAAAGATTCAGAAATTATTGAAGGAAAGTGAGCTGGTACTTGGACCTTAAGTTCAATTGGAAAATGGAAGTTTTCTTCCTGGTAATAGAGAAAACAGATGCAACTAGAGCCAGAATGTCTCCCGCTTTCCACAGAGGAAAAATGGCACTGGAAGCCAAAAAAAAAAAGAAAAACTGTGTCTCTTGGTGCCAGTAAGCCTCTGTTCTTTTCTGCAAAACAAACAAGGAAGGACACAATATTTCTCCTCTGTTGAGGTTTTATTGACTGAGATGTAGGTTTGTATCATGCCCACCTTTGCCCTGCAAGTGCACAGTGAGATGTGCGGTGTGTTGGAGGAGAACAGAGCTCCTCCTTGGCGGGCAGTGCTGGCTCCCAGAGAGGGCTGCCAGCCGGCTTCCTCCAGGAGAGCTGCTACTCTTTAACCCTGGCAACTGCTTTCCTCATCCCACCCAAAAGGAGGATTGCATGGAGAGATGAACCTTTCCCCATGGAGACGTAAGACTATCTCCTCCTGAAACTGTCAGAGAAGTCCTGCAGACCCTAACAGAACGCATCTCTATGCTTTGGGAGCAACAGTGGAGAATTTGTCATTTCCAGTCGTGTTCCTAATGGAGGGCTCGTTCTACTAGTCCTATTCCTTAGACAAGAGCTAACTGGAAGACAAACATCTCCTCTCCAGCTTGGGATGCCTCACAAGTATGCAGACCCTGACACCTCTCCAGAAGATGTTGTGCCCTGAATGGCTGCTCTTCAGGGATACCTGAACATGTTCACATCTTAAAAAGGGACTCCCACAATTCCCAGTCCGGATGGCCTCAGTATTCCGATGACACAAGACAGGGGTTTTTAACATGGCAGAGTCTCTCTGTATGTATTTCCAAGCAAACAGCTGTTGTAAATAGGGACAGGAAAACCTTCATCTCCACATCATCAGGAGATTTATTGTCACCACCTACCTAAGGTCTAAACAGCCTGCTCATTTTATGGCTCACAAACTTGGGTTAGTCACTGATCTTTGGTTGTGTGTAGAAAATCCTAAAATTTTCTGGCTCCCACTCCAGCCTTCACTAACACAGATTTCCCACTATAAATTCAAGTGATCCATCATCTGAACTCTTACATAAGCCCTTTTACTTCCTTCTCACCCTTTAAGTCATAACTACCTAAGCTAGAAGTAAATGACAAAGGTTTTGGTAGACCCTGAAAGAACACTGAAAGATTCCTCTCCCCCTCCATAATTTCTTGTAAACAAAAAACATTCAATCAAGACTTGCTTAAGGCTTAGAGGTACATTTAACACCCAACAGCATGAAGTAAAGGAACAATACAACTGTGCATTTGGCAGTGCACCACTGCAATAATTTCCAGGGTAAATGACCTGGCAATTTTAGCCACATGGATAATATCGAGGCCAAGGTGGCTAAATCCAGCCTGGCCTGCATCTGACTGAAGAAATCTGTCACATGTCCAGGGACACAAAGATGCACAATATCCCTAACTCCACCCATGGCACATGCCAGCCTCCATCCCTTGGGTTATCAAGGCTAATTGCGAGCCATCAAAAATACTCTGATACATTTGCATAGTGCTATGTCGTGAGCTGTGATTTATTTTACTAAATAAGAAAACTTTAAGAAGGAAAGCAAAGCCATAAAGTTGTCTAAGGCAATCAATCCAATTCTATTCGTGTCTAATCTTTCTTTGTACACTGGTCATTATTAACTTTGTCTCTTTCTGGGTGTCCAGCAGGGTCTTTTCAGCCTTGCTGTCATCTTATGTATAAGCCCAGAGAAGGTGGGAACACCCAAAGAACATTATCCTCTTAGAAAGGCTGTAACATTACTGTAATAGCTCTACCCATGGCAAAGCAGACCTTCCCTACCAGATGTATCCTTGGGCAACCCCACTGCCAAAGGAGTGTCTCATATCCCTGCCCTTTTTTGGGGCTGACCCAAGAACTGCTGCCTGAAACAGTCTATGGTTGTGGTCCTTGCAGGTGGAATTATTGTGAGCAAGGGCTGTGCTTCCTGAGATAACACAAGGATGGTAGATCCCCAGACTCACTGGAAACCAAGTTTGTCTCGTATTAAAAACATGGAAAATGTACCCCAAAGGAAGCACAGCGTGCACATCCTTCTGCTGCTCACAAGTGAGAACACATGGAAATGGCATGGTCCCACCACCCACCACCAAAGCACATCCTATCGAATTTAATAGGCCATTACCAGCTTCCTGCTGCCTCCTTCAGTTCCCAGGGGAACCCACCAGTGACTCACAGGGCATTTCCAGAAAGTCTGTGGAAAGCCTTTCTCACCGTCTTTGTAATTCCAGAGGCTTTTAAAAGAATTTCTTCAAAGCCCTAAAGCATTCCTTTACCTTCCAGAGCTTTGATAGTGTAGGTCTTCTCCACAAAGCCCAGCAGGCAGGGGTTGTGCTCCAGGCTCCTGCACCAGCAACCCCGGCTGCATTCCTCAATCCAAGTTTTAAACCTTTTTCATACACTTGTTATTTGCAGGGTCTGACATCGGAATGGACCTGGCTGGTGGCAAAAGCTTGCATTTTTTCTTTGAAAAGGTCCTTATTAACAGATCAAAATACTGTTGGAGGTTTTTTTAATAGCTTAAAATACACATTTTTATAGTAAATACAGGGCAGTAGTACAAGCCTTCCATAGTCAGCAAAATGATAACTATGAAAGATGAATTTGGTGCCATGACCTTGACTCGCTCTCTGTATCCAGAGGAAAAATTGTGAATGTGTCACAATGTCTTTTAACAACTTTTATGTCCCATATTAGTCCTGCATGGTATTGCCATACACATCTCTGTAGAAGTTACACTATACTAAACACATACAAGAAATCCACAAAGGCATCCCAAACACTCTCAGGTCATTTCCACATTCCTATACACAGGGCAGGAATTTCAGCACTCTGTGGGTGCAATCTACAACAGCCCATCCCATAACCTGTTTTTTGTTGGTAGCCTCCTAAAAATATCAGCCTGCATTTATAAAATCAACTGCAGCCTGCTGCTTATGCTTCAGAGTGGAAGGAAAACCTCCATTTGTCCCAAGCACTGCTTCACCTGGCGTTTGGGTGGTCTCAAGCCAAGACCATACAGAAAAGGCTACAGAAAAACATTCTATTTAATGACACAAGCAGTGTTTTTCTTGAATCACAGGCAGTGGAAATTTTGTCTCTGATTGCCAGCAGTCTAGGCTGAACACACATCAGAAAAGACTGAAGAAAACGTTCTGGGAGGAGACTGCAACTTGTCCACTCACATTTTGACTTTTTAGGATACTCCTGACAATGTTTAGCTGTTTGCTTTCCGCTAGGAAGCATGGCAAAGCAGAGAGCTCACGTGATTTGAACACCTCCTGTGCTTCAGTCTTCTCTTTTTTCTCTGCTCTCCTCATCTCTTGGGGTTTTGATCCACAGAAATCTTTAGGAAGGTTTATTTTTTCTGCCTTCAGAAGCTTTACCCATTAATGAAAGACTCATCTACTGAGTTGACATCATCATATTTTCATAACCTACTATTCCCTGAATCACCCTAGTCCTCAGTAGGGATTTTTTTTTTTGCTTGATAAAGCTAGTACTAAGATGAACATGCTACTTGTGCCAGTAAATTAGTTCCTATTTAAGGTTTCTGATTAAGCCTGCATAAGCATCACAGAATAGGGTTTTTAACTGTTTCAAACGCAGGGTGAGGATCACTTCCAAAGAGGTGGAAGCATAAAAAGGCACTGTGCTCCTCATCTGTGCATCCACACCATCCCTGCTAGGGGAAATGTCTACAGACACCTCCACTTGGATGGATGGAGACAGTCCCTACCAGGGATATTTTAAGAATCTTGCAGGGCAGTATTTGTTCTAATGAAAAGCAACCAGACTTTTTTACTTCCCTGAAAGATGCACTGTTATATACAGTTTCAACACATTGGGTCTTCTCTGTGCAGACACTCACAGTCCTGGCAAACCTGGCCAAGAAACACTCTTGTTTCCAAGAAATGGGGGTTTACAGCTACCAGCATAGAGCCATGCAAGAAAAAAAGAAAAAACCTTAAAGACAAACACAAAAAGCAACAAGAGCACAGCTCCTCAGTGCCCTGCAACTTTCAGGCTCCAACAATTCTGTTAAAAAGCAAAGGGACAGTGCAAACATACCCATCTCAATTATCCCATTTCACACCTGGTCAGAATTAGCACACTGCCAGTATCCAAAGGTGCAGACCTTGCTGCTCTAAACCTCCTAGAGCTCTATTGCTCTGGGAAAGGACAGGAACCATAAAAAGCCTTAGCTGGGAGGCAGCTTTTATGCTTATGTTCAGGCCTCTAGTAAGTTGTCCCACAAAATGTAATGAGACCTCCTGCTTAGCCAGGGCTCTGATTTCCATAGTTTGTGCCTGCAGCACTCTTATATTTTATAAGCCATATTAACTCACCTCTTGCACTGGGAGGTTGGGGCAGTGGCACACTGTCTAATAATGGAACATATTTGTTAATACTAATAGACATTTGTAAAACTACCACATGCCTTCAGCCTTCAAGTCAAAGCACAGGATGCTTGCTAGGCTTGTGAAATGTATGATGTAAAACTTGGGATGTTTTGGTTACAACATATCTCATTTATTTTTACTGTCATCACCCTCCTTGGTATATAATACCTGCTGCATGCAGAGTGAAATATTGCAGATGTTTTCAAAATAATTCTGGGCTGGTGGAGAAACCAAAAGGTCTCTTGTGCATAAGGTCTGGTTATTTTCAATTCAAAACAAGTAGGTAACAAAGTTTCTGTGTGCTGGTATTTTAAAAGGCCTGGATTCCTCTGTGCTGACTCATACTCACACTGCCCACCCAAAATCTCACCTCTGAGAACTTTGAGAGAGACTTCAGCCATTTTGATACCCTCAGGATTCAGGAATGAAGAGTAAAAAGATAAAACTAGTTTTAACTATTCATTAGTTTTTGGTGCTTCAGATAATTTGTGCAATGGCTTCAGGGGTTTAATTGAATCACTTTTCCCACCTTGTCTTAATTTTAATTATGCAGCAATCATTTTTACCAACCTGTGCAAAGGAGCCATATGAAAATGTGACATATGACAATACACATTTACCTAAGCTCTAGGACTACGCTGACCTACAGGCAATTAGCTACTGCCTCCAGCACTCAAACGACCAATTAAAGAGTTAACAAAATGCCCTCCAAATCACCTACATGTTCAGGTTTTTGGACTGCCATGAACATTATACTTCAACTGATATAATTTTTGACTGACTGATTTACTAAGTCTGCATTGGCTAAAATTCTTACAGCCATGCCTGTAAAACCGAAGAATCAGGTTTTATGAGGTGCTTTCATTGTCATTAAAGACGATCCCACCTTAGCCCTTTCCCTAACAAGACAATCTTGCAGCAGTCATTACAAAATGTGATCCCAGCTTGTCATCAGGGAAAAAATGGCTTGCTAGGTCAATGAGGACTGCACTAAGTTCATCTCAAGGATGTAAGACATCCGTCTGCATGGCTAGCAGCCAAGAACAAAAAAGTTAAAGCGCCTCAAAGGACTGGGGTTTTTGCAAGACTTGGCTCCCAAAGTTTTACAGGTAGCCCATTCCAGAAATCCAGAGAGATTGAATCAGTAGTAACAAATGGATGCCTTTGCATCTCTTCATGATTTACAGTGTAACAGTGAGCATTTCACTGCAGACAACAGATCATCAACAGCCTGAAGTGCGCAGCAGAAATGACCCCAAGACAGACAATTTCAAAGAAAAATGCATTCAGATGTGTGCTTGCATGGGAATAAGAGAGATCCAGGACACTGCTAATTATACCAACTGAGGGAGAAGTGAAGGGTGGTAATCTGCCCAGGAAATCCCGAGTTCCAGTCCTGCCTCCAACAATAACTCAAGTTGTGGGTTTGTATCTCCTTTCCTCCCTTCCTCAGCTGGCAGTGGGGTTTAACAACAGCCCCTGCTGCATATTACACACTCACGGTGCCACGAGGACTGACAGTCTGAGAGTGCTCTGAAAACAACAAATGGTCTGTGTGACCACCAGAAAATCTCACATGTTGGGGCCTGTCAACTTAGAATGGTTCTGCCTTCTATGAGCAAAGTGGTTCCACAACAGTATCTCACAGACAGAGCTGATTTGCAAATCCACCATTACGATTCCATGCAAGGACAGAGTGACTCTACAGTGAAAAATGCTGATCTAAGAGACTGGTGCACACCTGAGCCTTGCACGCAGATCCTCAGCTAAGCTGGTGCTGTTCCTCTGAAGCTGACTGACATCATAGACTTGACACCTGGAGGAAATTTTCTGGACTGGAACAGAAAGAGAAGAGTGTTACTGATTTTCCTTCTCTAGCCACAAATCTCCAATTCTGCCCAGATCTACAGGTGAGGCTCCACTGGCTTGGCAGGGCCCAGCAGGTGCTGCTCTCCTGAACCTGAAGGCATGCTGAAAAGCCAGCCCCAAATCCACCCCAATCTTTGGGATGCCACCAGAAAGTGAAGGTAGGGCTAAACGATCCAGAACGGAATTTCTTTTCCACCCCCTGCACTTTGATTACTAAGACAAGGCCCATGGGGCATGTTGGCCAACCAGCCTCACTACACAGACATGCAGGGAGGTGAAGGGAATGGCACCGTGGAGAGAAATGAATCAGCCCAGTGACTCGGGGCTACTTGTCCTCTTTCCACCACGTGGGAAACCAGTGTCTGGCAACAGCAACCTGAGTGCTCCTGTTTTCCAAGCCAGTGGCTTCAGGGAGCATCATGGAGGTGACACTCTGGGCCTTCCAGGGGTTAGGGAAATCAATATCGGCAATGTGAGGGACACTTGATGACAGAGACATAAAAATGGTGTTTTATCAGTGGAGGAGACAAGAGGGAAAAGAGGCAGATATAAATGGCCAGGTAGAAAAAAAAAATACAAAAAAATCCAACCAACCACCATCAAAATCAAAAATAAAGACAAAAACACCAAAAAAAGAACCAATAATGGCAAAACAAACCAAAAAATATGAAAACAAACCAAAAAACCCCAGCCAATCCACAAAACTCCCAATGCATTATTTGTTTGGCTGCATTTTCTGCAAAGCCCAGTGAACGAGAGTGAAAAAAGCAACTGTTTGACACCCAGAGCTGCTTTGGTTTGAAAAATATGGAGACAAACTTAACAATGAAGAGTCGGGATTCCATAGGGTTGTTTATGTATGGAATACAGGCAAATGCATATGATTATGTAGAAGTGTGTCTGTGTGTAATGCAGCATTAACACCAACTCTTACAGCCTTATGAAATGATATATTAAAAAGAAAGAGAGGAAGAAAGGAAAAGCAAGCTAGATTTTTTTTTCCCCTCTTTTTACAAATATGATGCAGTTTACAGAAGCATGGTCCTTTTTTAGGAGGAATTCTAAATGCATCATTCAAATATTGTTTGAGCTGAATACATGATATACATATCATGAATACATATAATCACAGCACGGTCTTTTGTGGAAGTTCTGAAAATAGCAGTGGAAAAAGCTGACCATGAGTTTCCATCTAAGGATTTGCATTTGGTTAACATGTGTGAACCGACTCCATTCATCCCATCCTCAATGGGAACTCTCCTGCTGCTCCAAATGGCCAAGCTGAAAAGTTTGGCCTGGATGGCACGAATCATTTTGGGGGGCTGATGTCAAGGACAATACCTAGCAGGTGAAATTATGGGAAGGAACTGGGGAACCCCATTCTGTTGAAAAACACTTACAGGTTATGTACCACAACAGCTACTACATTGCAAACTGCTGGCAAAATATGTACAAGTTAAGTTGTAAGTTTTCTCCTGATTTTTCTAACCTTTTTCCACCACAGCAGGAAAGCTTAAGTTCACTGAGAAGGCTCTAACTTCCTTCTCTCCATCTCCAGTCCTACAGGATGTAGCTAAGTTTCTCTCACTTCTCCCACTGCAGAGTGTCGGGGAAAAACAAAAAAAGAGATAAATCAGAGAAAAAAGGGCAATTAGGTGGGTGAGCTTCAGAATCTGCTCAGCTGGGAAGAGGGGCGGTCTGTGCCGCGGGTGTCCGAAGGTCAGAGGGGACATCCCTGCCCCCTGCAAAACCTGTGGGAGTGAGGGAAGCTGGAGGATGTGGGAAGGGTGGCAGGGAGGGCTGAGTGCTCTAAGTAGCATGTTTCCTAGGAAACCTTCGACAGCAAATATCACATTAGTCCTGCCTTGTGGCCCAGCTCATGTGATGTCAAGAACAATTTCTCACAACTCAGCTCAGAAGGTTAGCAAGACTTGGTGAAATGTTCAGTGACTCTGGCCTGGCTTTCCAGCTGGGAACAAAACAAGAAACTGAGGGTGTTTGCATTGTTTTAGAGCTTTGTGACAAATTCCTAACCAAACATTTTATTATTTTTATTCAAACCTTATGGTGTATTTCCATCACAGCCTCACAGGTTTGCAGAGAATCACCCAGTTGCTATGTTTATTCTCAAGGAACTTCATGTAACAAAAGAAAGAGAAGAAAAAAAACCAGCAAGCTCATGGAAAGCCTTGCAACAGTTAGATCACCGTTCAGCTTGTGCACTGATTATAAAAGCTCCGTCATAGACTTCTGGCATTACAAAACTTCATTTACAACTATCCTTTCTAATTTCTGTCAGCTGCAACCCGAAAATATCCACAGTCTAGCAGATTTAACAAAAAAAGACATAAGATCTGGCAGCTAAACTCAGATACGAGATGCATTCCAGCCTCCAAGAGGGCTCCCAGCAGAGCCTTGGGCTGGGACCCAACACCTTGGGATGGGTCTGAGGGCAGAGACGCAGAGTTTTGTCTCTCATGGCTGCACAGCACTTTGAGGCTGAGTATTTGGGGGGCTGTGTGGTACCACAGACCTCCCCACAACATACCTGTTATGCACAGTTTACATCTCTCTTCCCCGATTTCCTGCAAACCAGCCCAACTGGAAGGCAAGTGTGATGTATCGTAGAGAAGTCCCACGTTGCTGCCATTCCTGCTGTCTCCACATCTATGACTTCAGTGGCATTGGACTTCTAATTTCTGAAGAGAAAAGATACTAAAGCTGAAAAAAGTCTTCCTCTGGTGACACACTTCATCTCATACTTAGTGAAATATAAAGACCTCTTTAATAGAAAGTAATATATTTAAACGAATTAAAAATAGCCCCACTAATTTCTTTTTAATCATAAGCTAACTTAGGTGTTTGACCTCTTTATTTCCTTTTGCTGCTTCTCATCTTCAGTGATTTGAGCCCTCACATCTAGAGGGGTTTTTTTTCCCTTCTTTCTTCCTTCCCAGGGAAATAAGCGATGAATACAAAAAAGTACAAGGCTCCTTGAGGTACCTGAGAAACACCACCATTGAAATAGGCCCATCACTCCCTTTCATCCCATTTTAGGTACAGGAGGCCTGATGGATCAGCTTTTCCTCCAGGAAAGCCAGGATTAAGGGGGTCAGGTCAGCAGTGTGAGAACGCCTTTAAAAGCACTGTGGGAACACAGGGCTCCCTTATTAACACGTTAATGTACTGAACCTGAAGCTCATTTTAACAAGATGGAGACAGCCGAGTCCTCCGCCCTCAGCCCAAACCTGTGCCCTCACAGCTGCTTGATCCACCAAGTGACAAATCTCCTGGAAATCTCATAAACCAGGGCAAGCACAACCTTAGGATTTACTGACCACTGCAAAGGTTTCTCTAAAGATCCAAAAGCAGCGGTTTAAGCAAGACAGCAAAGGCTGAGGTTACGGCGGGTGAAAACACACCGGAGGCCTCTTGTCCTGCCTGCTGCTCTGCCCACAAACATCCCTCACGCTGGGACACGGCCCCTGCCCATCCCAAAGCCCCTCATCCCACAGCCCCAAACGCTGTCTGGCCCCAGCTCAGCTGCACTTTCCTCTCCGCTCCGCCGTTCTCACCTGTCCCGAAGGTTTCCGCCCTCCCTTCAAGATGGCGGCACCTCTGTGAGGGCAGGCGCGCGCCGCCGCCACGCGGCTCCCGATCACCGCTCCGGCGAAAGGCCCGTTACTAAGTTATACAAAATATTTACTCAATAATAATACTATTAACAAAACAATTACAATTTTAAAAGCCGTTTCCCCTGGCTGTCAAAGCTGGTGCTCTGATCTTTCCCAGCTGACAAAACCATGCTGCGTTTTTCCCCCTCCCACGGTCTCCCGCCCTTACACACACCTGTCATATCACCCAAATGTGTAAATGTTTGAGGTTTTTTTAAAGTTAATTCTATCCCAGAGCAGTAACAGATCTTATTACACTTTCAGCAATGCTTCTTGTACATTAAGGACCTGAACAAAGCAAGATTTAACCCCTGGTCATGCATAAATAGCCATATCGCCATCACCTGAGACACCTGGATAAACATTCCCTCTTTTTTCCCAGCTCCCGAGGATGAAAAGCAACACCTCACCCATGGGAGGTGCAGACAGAACCTTTGGGGTCCCTACCATGTTGTCACCTGCTTAAGATGGGAATGCAAAGAGCCGTATTAATACCAAATAATATCTCAGTATCTTACTGATAAATGATTTGGAAAAAAATACCTGTTTTTATCACCAGGAAAGATCTATAACTCACTCTTAGCCTTTCATCACCAGGAGGAAATACAGTGTGACTTGCACCAATCCATTATCTGTTCTTATTTTGCTCCGTCCGGGTATTTCTCCCTCTGAGTCCCTCCTTATCAGCCCAGCCACCCGTGACCACCCAAGGGCAAGGTTCGGGTGGGGCCCAAGCCCGCCCTCCCACTCGGGTGGGACTCTCTGCTCCTCTCTGACCAACAGGAATCACAAGGGGACACCTTGTTTTCACATTCTCCACAACATTTTTCCCTGTCTGCAGCTGAAACCCCGTCCTCATGCGACATCATTTTGTGATGGGACACTGTGTGGTTAAAATCCACGTGGCACTGGTCTCAGCACTCTAAATCTCAACACGAGGGGCTGGAGCTGAGCTTTCCCCCAAGCCTGTACATGTCCCAGCCCAAGGTTTTAGGTCAGGCATATTTCAAATTCCAGCTTGTTAGAGTTACTGGCTCATGCACCCGTCTCCCCTACAACTCCCAGAGAGGATCTAGGGCTGCTTCCAGCCCTTGTCTCAATGGTTTCCAACCTAATACTAGGATTAAGATTTGCAGGTACATTTCTCCACAAGGGCAGTAACCCATTCACTCTGCATTTCTTTCCCAGAAGTGCTGAGATCTCTCTATGTATACATACCAGGCACATGCCTGGTGAAACACAAATCTCTAGGATTTTGAAATAAGACCAAATTTCAGCATTTATAGTCACTCATTCATTCATGGAAAAAGATAATATGGACCCCATCCTGCCCAAGTGTGAAAGCTATTTTTTTTTCCAAGGCATATTACATGCTGCAGCCAGCAACTGGCTGCCCAGCTTGGGCCATGTGTCCTTTGCAGAAGATTCCCTTATTACATCAGCTTGCAAGAAAGCTTCCAAGTGGGGAGGTGTCTGATTTTTAGTTTGGCACTGGGATACTACTACTAATAATAAAAAGGGCAAGCCTTTTCTGCTATAGCCTGGAAAGAGTTTGCCAAAATTCAGAGCTTTGAATAAAAATAGCTGCATGTCCACATCGGTTAGTTTCTCTTGGAAACTTTAAAAAAATAATAAAATATTTTTGATAGCTTTACCCTGCACTGCCCAGCCACATTAAGCCACAGTAAACTACATTCTTATGGCTGTCATAACATTCTGCCCTGTGTTGCTTGTGACGAGAATAATCTATTAAGATACATAAGGTGCAAAGTGCTGCCTTCCTGTCTCCTGAGTTCCTGCAACCTCCTGTAACAATCCCTTTGCAATTCCTGCTGGAGTGGTGCAGGAACAACTCCCTGCCACTGCCAGAGCTGACCGGAGCAGCCGGGATGGCGACTCTGGATGGGCTCGGCCCCAGCTATCGGGGCTGTGGGGATCAGCCTTCCTCCCGCTGCACTCCCCCTCCTCCTCCCCGTCCCAGCCTGTCATCAATTTCACCAAAATGACAGCAGACAAATGTTAGCCTTTGCAAAGATCAGATGAAATCTATGGCTTTAGGGCTGCTCACCAAGGAGCGGGGCAGGCTGCACCAGACACGGGCACCAGCAGTCACCTCCTCTGCATCAACCCGCTCAAATCACTTTGGCAGCCATCACAGTCATCTTCCACGGGCAATCCGAGTGCTCAGATAGATTTTGACAAACTTTAATGCTTCAGCCTCTCCACAGAGTTGGGGTTTTAGTATTTTTTTGTAGCAAGATTGCTCATTCAAAACTTTTTTGGGGGAAGAAGGTTTTGAGGTGTGTTTGGGGCGATGCTGGAAGCCACCCCAGCAGCGGCTCAGGAGTGCACAGAATTGGGGTTTATTTGGGGTTAGTACACTTGTCCCTTACAGGCTCTCTAACCTGAATTTTGCTAGCCAAGGGGAAGGGAGGGGGAAAAAAAAAAAGAAAAAGAAAAGATTACTCCATGGCATAAATATGCTGTATGTGCCCTTGTCTCATGCAATTTCTTTACATCGATGTGCAGGAATATTTATCCCCAGTAGAAATGTTTAACTAATCTGGTAAATGTCAAGCCATATGGTGTACATTGTAAGGATTTCATCAGGCCTTTTTAACTCTTTGTGAAAGTCTCTCCCTCTCTTTCCCTCTGCTTGCTTCCCCCCTCCTTTTTTTTTCCTTTTTTTTTTCCTCCCTTCCTTTTTTTTTTTTTCTTTGTTGCTGCCCTGCTAGAGCCTACGAGGAAGGAGATAGAGCAGGGAGTGTTATTACCCACAGTTAGATCAGGGATGTGCTGTTCATGGTGTACAATAACAAGCAGAATTAACCAGAAGTGCAACTCATGAGGCGCCTTTTCGCTGGGCGAAGAATGTAATTTTTATCAGCAGTGACCTGCAGAAAAAGATCACTAGCACTTTTTTTAAAACAAACTGTCCACCCCAATAATGCACAAAATTCCCAGGGGCTACCTCATCTCTTATCGCTTCCTTTGAATAATCAAGTCTTTACAACAAATAAACTGCAGTTTTGCAGCACTTTCAAGTAAAGGAAGCGTTTCTGCACTGTAACTATCTGGTGTATCTCCCAGTAAGATAGAGTGCAATTTACAATAAGCAATATCAAAAAAGAATAAACTGTTATGTTCGTGCCAATCCTTATTCATGGTTTTATAACAAGACATATCTGTTTTCTTCCTATAAATCTTGACTCTATTTTTAGAGTTTGCAAATAATGACTCCAGTCTTTGGCAGGCAGCCACTTCTGTGAAAAACTAGAATAGCCACAGTGCAAGACTATAATATTTAAAAAAAAAAAAAAAAAAAAAAAAAAGAAAAAGAAGAAAAAAAGAAAAAACAAAANNNAGAAGAAAAAGGGAAAAACAAAAATAAAGGGATTCTTGCTGAACTCTGTGTATTTCCTACCAGGACAGACCTGTTCAAGATCGTGATAAATGACGGAGGTGTGCAAAATGTGTCAGGGAAAGCAGGAGCAGCATGGAAATTTGGCTGAACTTCCACATCTATTTCTGAATTCTTTTGCCTAAATCAAGTCACTTGTACCTGCAGGAGCCCTTTGCTGCATCGCAGGCAGATGCTCACACCCACCGAGGCACGAGTCAGCCTGGGCTTCTCTGTTGGCCACCACTGCTGCCTTCCCCTCTTAGCGGCCACCAAACCTGCTTTTAGCATCTGCTGATGGACACAGGGAATTCCAGAACACTTCTTGCTATGGTTCAGCTCAGGAATGAAAAAAAAAACCCACCAGGAGAAACTACCACCTTCAGCCGAGGCCTCCGGACATTTTAGAGCCGTGGCAGGCTAAGGGAGGGGGAGCTGCAGGTCAAGGAAAGGATAAGATCTGGGTGGCTGGGAATGGGGAGGGAGAAAGAGGAATGTAATGAAGGAGGTAGAGAGGGAAAAGCAGGGAAATGACAGCATTCAGATAAATTTAGCTCTGAATCCAAACTTCAGGGGGAGGGGAGGCGTTTCCTGCCCCAAACCTCTGAACTTTCTGAGATTCTCCCATATCACAAGTGCTTTACCTGTAAAAAGAACTGCAAAGGGGGGAAAAAAGAGGGAGAAAATTGAAATAAACAGTTCTCTGCTCTTTAAACAATCTTTCCATCCTACTCTTCCAGGGTCAAATGTTCAGGCACAAGGACACAAACAAAAAACAAAAACAAAACAAAAAAAGGAGAGAAATAAAGGAAAAACACTTTTATAAAAGAGGATCTTTACACAAGTTCATTAGCTCCAGTTTTCCTCAGTGTAACAGTACATCAGCTGTTAACACAAAGTGCCTTCCCCACGTACCTGCCAGTTCCCTAGCTCCAAAATACTTATTGGTACAATATTGGAAATGCATCATTTCAGCATTATTAAGAACATTATTAAGGCGAGCAATAGTACAACAGATACCAGCATAGTTACCTGAGCTTTGTTACGTGTGTTTTGGAAAAAAAAAAAAAAAGAGAGGCAAGGCTAGGTTGTAAACACACCAAAAAAAGGAACAAGACAACAAATTATTAATTAATAATTAATCAAAAGCACCAGCTCAAGGCTTACTTTGAAAGCCATCAGATGAATATATCTATTAGCCATGTGTATATGTATATTTTTAGTTTCTCACACTAATGTGTTTCTAATAACAGCACTATCAGGCTGTATAGGCAGCTTATGCTTGAGCAGCCTCAGCATTCAGGAAGTTGTTGACAAAGACTCCTGCAATAGCCTGTCTGATTTTGTGTTATTTCCTTTAATTTAACCAATAAGACCTGCACTCCTGCACTCCTGACCTTTGTTCAGAGGGCTAATTTGAGATTAGGGTAATCTGCAAGTAAGAAATGGGGAGTATATTTTTAAAGCACAGAAACATTCCTATAAGTAATAGAAGATAAGGATCAATTTTAGCCCCAAACCATTCTGCTCTTAAAGGGATCTGTGGAAGGACTTTGGTGAGACAATATAGAGTCTTAATTTCAGAAAAGTTAAAATCACTCAGCTTTGTCTTTGTACCAAGTGTTTTAGGGCTTGTAATAAAGATGATGCCCGTGACTTTGAGTCCTTGGTGTCTTTACAGTCACCCAGTAGGACATTCAGAATTCCCTTAGGAAAACTTACACAAGAGCGTAAAATATGTCATGCCAGATAAATGATTCTTTGTGGTTCTTGTATTATTCTGGTCTGGTACTGAAGGCTGTGATACTTAAGCCCTGTGCAGTGCCAGGGAATGAATGAGACAGGCTCCTCAGTTGTAAACTCACCAGAAAAAAAAGGAACAAGATGACAAACATTAATAATTAATCAGAAGCACCAGCTCAAGACTTTTACTCTGAAAGCCAGCAGCTGTCCTGAATCCAAACTCCCTAAAAGAGGAAAAGAAGAAGCTGAAGACCAGTTAACTGCAGTGCTGTATACAGAAAATTCCTGTTCAGAGCCACAATAATCTATTTCCCTTAGCTCCAGTGCTGGAATGGGACAAGGACACCCACCAAGTCAGGGGAATACTTCAAGCAGCAGGTAAAAGACCCAGCAGTTGCTGCTGTAACGCAGATTTAAAGGCTGTTCCCTCTATTTACACATGTAGATATTGTAGTGCTGCTATGCAAACAGTCCTCTGTGGACTTTTTCTTGTGGATTTTATTATAACACATTCCTGACTATGAATGGCACCTTTCCTCTGCAATATCTGCTGCCGTGCCCTTTGTGTTCTACCTTCTGACTTCTCTTCTGGTTTTGTTACTTTTCTTGCTGGCAGTGTTCAAAAAGTAGGAAATGAACTTTCCCTTCTCTTCTCTAAGCGATGCTCATGGCACGAGAGCCGCAGTTGCCCTGTATCCCTGAACTTTGCAGCCGCTGGAAACTCGGGCAGTATGTCACCGTGTTCCCGTCTTCGCGAGAGAATTCAAGGTCGAGCTGACCAGCGAACTCCCGTGTTTAAACGGAGCAAGGCAGCGCTCGTGTGCGGCAGCGACCGTGCCTCCAGGAGCGATGTTAACCCTGTGCTGGGCCTCCAGACAGCAGCGCCCGAGCCGGGCTCTCGGAGCGCCGCGCTGCTGCTGTCAGGGCGAGCCGGACACGCCGCACATGTCCGGGGGCCCAAACAAGTGTCCCTCCCCGGGCTGTGCGCCGCGCGAGGGAGGCCCTCAAGGGGTTAATACATGCCATTCCCGAGTTCAGTGAGGGGACAGGCAGGGCTGAACAGCGGGAATTTCAGGATGTTAATAGCCTCTTCTCTTCCGATTGGCCCAGAACGAATGCAGGGTACAGTAAATTGTCCTTGTCAGCTTAGCTCACATGATGATATGCTTTATTTCTAGACATGCCTTGAATCTGTCCCTTGAATTTATGTTCAGAAAATAAACACTTCCAGACGGCAATAAAGCATTCAGTTGTAGCTGGCTGTTGCTCAGTCTCAAGCCAGCCGAAGCCATTTACCTCAGAGTTTCTAGAGCTTGCAAAGCTTTGGCTCCCTCAGTTCCTGAGTGTCCCCCGTTCCCCCCCACCCTGACCCTTGGATTTGAGAGGATGTCCCAGTGAAGCTCCAGAGAGTTTCACTTGGTTTCCGTGCACCATCCTGAAAGATGACATTAGGCCATCTCATTCACACACACAGACCTTCCTATCTTTTATGGCAGGCAACACTGAGAGAAAATAAAAGAATTAATGGCAGCAAGTTGCAAAGTAAAGATATCAATGATTCAGGATATGAATTTCCTACCATAAAAAAAAAAAGTAAATTAAACAGCTGTTCCATTTGTGGCTGAGGAAACAATTGGTGGCTGGCTGATTTACTGATTAGGAAGGTTGTATGCAGTAGTCTCCAGGTGTTTCTGAGAAATGCCCAAATAGAGCTGCAGTGTTTGTTTGCAACCAGTAATTTCATGGCTATCCCTTCCCTCCTCAGTTCCCCTCAATAACACCAGTTTATAACTGCATAGTTACAGTATAGGGGAGTTTGGCAAAAATCAATGGTAAATGCACATAGGAGACAACAAAAGAGCAATACAAATAGAGAAAGCCTCGTTACAGCTTTAGTTTATTAGAGGTGTGTGGATATTAAAATACTTTCTTCAACCCAAAGGCAATAGAAGAAAAAATGCTGGGTTATATCCACCACATTTAGGGTTGGGCAGCCAGCATTCAAATATTACACCTGGAACAAGCTGGAAGAGCCCTATGCATAGGTAGGTTTCATTTTTCTCCTCTTTAACATGACACAGAATTTCTGCTCAAGTCTATTGCTTCTGAAAAAAGCTCCCACAGAGGAGCCCATGTGGGGCCAGAAGCAGCTCGTCAGTCATCTGAATGTGCCTGATAGCGAAATCATTTGATAAGAAGGCTGGAGAACTGCAGGGTACTGCTCTGTTCTAGATTATAAACTCATTAGGAGATAAGGATGCAAAAATAGGAATACTCCAGGTATCAGGTGGAGCTGGAGTAAATTCCCATGGACAGCTGGTTGGTGGAAACGACTGCCTGCGACAGGGCCAGGCTGGCCAAGAAAGAGGTGGGAGGTGGTGGCTCTCCCACCCACAAGTGGGGAATTGAGGCAGGGGAGCGTGGCCAAGGGACCTAACACAGAGATCAGCACAGAGGCTGGGGGGGGGACATTCACTGGGCTGCTTTCCAGCAAGACAAGCACTGGAAATTGTCTGAACAGAGAAGGAAAACTCCTGCTGCACCATTTCTCCCCCTTTTACCCCCCTGGCACCAGGCCAGCTGTCTCCCATGCAGCAGAGGTGCAGAAAACATCCCTGAGGCTGGTTCAGCAAGGGTGTTCAAGAGGTTTTGCAGTTTCAGAGGAAGCCAAAGGGCAATTTACACTTAACACCCATCCCCTTTCCTTTTCTCTGGCTATCTTGCTTTCTGTTCCTCATTGGCTCTCATTCCCATCCTTCCTTTCCTTTTCTCTTCCCTTGATCCCATTGAGGGACTCCAAAGGACTAATTCAGCACAGCACGGGCAGAGATAAGTTAAAACAATGAGGAGATTTGCAATTAGGGACAGTTTTAAGGACTGAGAATTGTGCATGTTTTAGAGTCATCTCTTGGTGATGGGGACTTTATCTTCAGGACGTAGAGCTCCTTCCTTAGCTGCCGAAGCCCCACCCTCCTCCACCAAGTGAAATTCCACATTTTAACTAAGGTGCTGCTGTATTTCAAACATATCCCATTGGAAAAAAAACGTTAAAAAATGTACGGTGTACTTTGACTGATTATCAATGGCGTACATGCCTTTAAAATCCTTTGTTAATGAGGTATCCTTATTACCATAATCAAACACGCTCAGAAACTTGTCACAGATAAGCAAAATTCCTTACATTCTTTGCTCTGCACTTTGCTTTGGCATCTCTTCCCCGCCCCCCTCTGAAGCCTCTGAAGGTTAGGGACCGGTAGTGCTGGAAATTGAAGTCCTCTGTTTACCCCCACAAGCAAAGGAACAGTCAAAGCTTCCTTGCTCTGCTGCAGGAATGACCCCGACGGTGACCTGAGGAGACCACCCTCCTGAGAGAGGAGAGGTCACCCAGCCTCCACACAGGACCTGCTCGGGGCATCCTCTGCAGAGACAGCCAGCGAGAGACTGCAAATCATCCAAACTGTGCCAAATTATGTGTGAAGGTTTTGTAATGCAGACTACTGTCCACCAGGGATTAAATTAAGAACATCAAACCCAACACAGAAAGAATTTCATTTTATCCTTAAATTCGACTTGCAGTGTTTTATTTAATGCTTCTTATCAGCCCTCATGTCCCAAAACATCTCGCCACCAGAAAATACTTAAATAAATTGGGCAATTTGTGCAGAGGGCCATACAAATTTAGCATGAAAGACTCCTGCTTTTAATTTGTTCATACAGAACATGGACTCCGACAGCCACTCCGGCAGCCTTTCCCCTTCATTCCAGAAACCATCTCTTCTGCCTGTGTTTACAGAGTACCTGTCTAAATAGCACAAAAACTTGATTTAAATGCGAGTGGTCTGACATGAATCAAGTGATTGATAATTAGAGCAAAGTTAGAAATATACTCAGCTCAGACAGGAGAGTGTGCACATCACTACATGTCAGCATCCAACAATTCCTGTCCCGAGACTGGACCATTTCATGTGGAATTGCAATCCACAGCAGCATTTTTCATAAATCTGACTTCTTGTTACATAAATATACATCTTATTACTTGGGTTAGTTGGTTTTTTTTTTTTAACCTATGAAAAAAATGTTCTGCTTTACTGTAGCCTTTAACATATGTATTTGCTTATTTTTAGATTTGAGAAAGTTGTTGAGTACTAAAAACCTGAAATAAGTCAAGTTATGAGTCCTGAGGACCACTCCAGCTCCTTTACTGCAAAACCACACTGACTTCCCTGCAGTTGCTTCCTCTGAGTTAAACAAATCTCCAAAAGTCCACAAGAAAAAAAAAACCAAAAACAACAAAGCAAAATTTGGGGGTGGTAGATAGGAAAATTCAGGCTTCTGAATATATGAAAGTCTGATTTTTAAACTTAACAGAAAATTTGTAATCAGAGCCTAAATGTGTAAAGTGAGTAAAACAAATTAAGAAAATAGAATATTGACCATATATACATATATATATATAAAAAAAATATTAAGCAATACCATTCCAGTCCTACAACTATTAAGACTCTGTTAAACTCATTCACCAAAATGAGCACTTTCACTTTGGAGGCTGAATATCAAGTGAAGAAAAGCCACTGCAAACACACATGTTAGTTTGGAAAGTGAAACAACTCCTACAACACGCTGTTATGCCATTAAAACTCTTGATATTAACATCACCTTCTGTATTGATCAATTATGGCTGCTCATGACCCAGTAAGGCAGGAAAAATCCTGTAATTCTGGATGGCATGGGGGGGACCCAATCCTGGTATGGAGCTCTCATCTCAAGTGTGGTTTGAGACAGAGCAGCCAAAACGCTCGTGGAAAGGCTATGTGGATTGGGGCTTATAATCTGACAAAGTACTTGGCTGCAACACTGCCTATTAAAAAGTCAGCATTTGCCTAGAATTACCACACAATTATGGGATGGCTGCAGTATCTCCAGAATTATAGGGATGACTGTAGTATCTCTGACAAGGCAGTGTGGGAACTGCAGGTTAATGGTATCTCTTAATGGTGATGGCTGTAATGTAGGTTAATGGGATCATAATTTCTTTTCCCTGGGAGAATTTGTGAATTCTTCCATTCATGGCCATTATTTTTAGCAGCAAAGGATGTGATTCCGACCCAGAGATGTTTGCACCACGAGGTTTGTTTTTAGTGAAGAGCCTGTTCGACTTACTGACATCAATGATAGTTTCAGGAGTGCTGGGGAAGGCTCAGACTGGAACTGTTTTGCCCCAGTGTGTTTGGTGCTGCCCACATTTCAGAGAGCCCCTCTTTTGGGCTCATCCCACAGTGTGCCCCCACTGTGGTCTTGGTGGAACACTGACACAGCCCACTGAGCTAAGCCCACATGCTTTATGCCCCAAAACCCACGATGTGGGACATTGTGGGGGTTGCAAAACTCTTTTTGGCTTGTGGATGAAGATTATCAGTGATCTGGAGGCAGATCTTCCCAGCCACATCCCTGTCCCTGCTTATCCCCACGCTGCCCGCACCTTCCTGCCCTTCAAGCCTTGCTGCCGAAGATGCTGGAGGGCATGGGCTGTTTGTCTGTAGGAAAACCAAACTTTGCTGACTTATCAGAACAAGGCACGCCTGGCTGTCAGCTTATCAGCCAGAGGGATGGAGGGGGGGAAAGAGAGGAAAAGCCTTTCCTAGGCAGCACCAAGGCCCCAGCTGAGCAGCTGGAAGGGGCAGGGGGCTGATGGTTTTGCTGTAGAGAGGCATTATCCCCTCCCAGTGTAGTTTCCCAGTCGGGTTTGCTGGGCCCTGGCGAGCAGGGCAGGAATCCTGCCCACCCTTTCATCCCTTTCCTTGCTCTTTCCTCGTGTTCCCGTGGTCTGTGCTCCTGGCAGGCTTTGCTGGAGTGTTGATGTCCCATCTCTGATGCCGCCATGACCCCCACGAGCGAGCGAGCGCCGGGTCAGGGCTCGCCGGGGCCAAGTTCAAGGGCACAGGCTGGTACAGACATATAAACAAGGGAATGGTATGTAAGCAATAAAGACATAAAGGTTAGGATCAGGGCTAGCAGTACAATAAACAGCTGTGATAACCCGGTTTGTTTATAGATAAAGAATTTACTGTAAAATCTGCAACGTGCAGGATACGTTTGTTAACGCTTTGAGGGATGTATGCTTTTAGACCCTCTTATTTCTTGTTCTGTGCACTGAGTAAACGTCACCAGACATCCTTTTTTTACTTCTGCTTTCTTTTAAATCAAGCCCAGGAAACACTGGCTTATCACATTAGCTGGAAATCTTTCCCTTCAAGACTCCCTCCAAAGAAGCCGACGCGTTCCACAGGAGTTTAAAACTGCTGCTACAAGAAATGCAGAGAGCCCAGCCCTTAACAGTTAGAGCTTCCTGATAAAACACCCATGTTTCAGGCAAGGAATATCCCTTTACACACCATTTTTCCTAATTTACTCTTAATACACGTAAATACAAGTAAGCACAACGTCACCAGGGCCCTTGTAATTTTGCACAGTGTCTGTTTTGCCAACTTTTACTTTTAAGATATATTTCAGAGTGTAGCCAAGCGTTTTGCAAAATTGCCACGGAGCTTCTTAGGTGTCCTGTGAGGCTCCCATCAGAAGTATCATATATTGTACTGCAGCTATTGATCCAAATGGCTACATTTCTAAAGCAGAAAATGATTGTGTAGTGAATGCAGTGCAGAGGTGCAGTAAAATGCCCTCAAGTATATAAAGACATAAAGATTAAAGTCACCCCGCAGGTTCCCTTTAACTCCTCCAAATCCACTGTGTAATGTGTTCTTTTAGGATAAATCAAAAACTTTGTACAAATTAACATGACAGGTGCCAGTGTTCATAAATAAGATCGCTCCTCACCATCAGGAGGCTTCAGGAAAGTTTACCTTGCTTTAAATACATGCAAAAGCTGTTAATTAAATTCCCAGATGTCCAAAGAACATCTGAATAACTAGAAGGCAAAATAACACCCCAAAATTTGTCACCCAGAACACGTATTCAAGATAAGAAATCGAGTCTTCGGTACACAGGATGCCTTAGAGTGTTAATACCAACAATTTGCAGTTCTGTGGTTAGTCTTCAATAAACTTTAGATGATCTTAAAAAGAAAATACATAGGTGGAGTCTGTCATGGATGTTTTCTCCTCCACAGCAACTGTGGAATACACTTTTTGCCAGCTTTGTAGCAACACATTTGTTACATAGGACTTGTAAAAGCGTTTGACTGCAGGACAAGTGTATTTGCCCTTGCATTGCTTTCACATTCATTCTTGGGATTCTTTTTGGTACCAGCCAGCTTCAGCACCTTTGAGGTGTCACTAAGGGAAGGTTAAAGTGGGATACATGTTGCAGGTGTCAGAAGGGGTTCCCAACACACCTGAACAGCACAATCAAGCTCAGACCATGAGCAGGGCTCTTTAGCTCCTCTTTAGACTAATTAATAAATAGCAGCAGTCTACCAATAAGCTGTATAATTTAATGCCTGCCCTGAGCTAGGTTCTTCTTTGTCCTGTTCCTGCTTCCACCAGGCCCAGCAGATAAACACTCAAGGTGAAATATTTCCCCCAGTCAAGCTGATGGTTGAATTCTCCAGGATCATAAGGGAACTGGTAGATCCTAAACAGATTAATCTTTGAAGAAGGAAACCTTTCAGTCCCTGGCTCCTAGCTGTTCCTGTACACAAATAAGGTATTTTCAGGAGCTTGTACTTCAGGAGCTCTGTTACTGAAATAATCAGTTGATCAAAACATCCTTATAAGTCAAATTCTGGCCCTCTCTAGCTCTGGTCAAAAGACAGATGGATGAAAAGGCATTGCTAATGCAAACCCCTATCACGTCTGGGGCCTTTCCCCTGCACAATTATCCCGCCTGGATTATTCCTCCAGGACTGTGACTGATTTACACACTACAGGAGTGTATCTCATCTGGGAAACGAGTGCAGCTTTTTAATTATTCTCTGCACCACGGTATCACCCGCTGGGTTCTGGTCAGAGCTGCTGTGCTTGGGGCTACACACTGCAGGGAGACAGGATGGGGCCCACCTGGATTGCTTCCCCCCACCTTGGAAGTTGGGCAGAGAGGTAACACAAGGCTTTAGTGATATGGCTGCAGTTCAAACAATGAGCAGTTGTAGCACTTCTACCTTGCCTGCTCTCTTCAAGGGCTCAGAGGAGTCACTGCCCCAAGGGAGTTTGAAGGAGGAAGATTGGTGTGAGTGTTGTGCACAATCAAAGCCTGATGGTGCTGGCCAAAATTATTACTTGAAAGCATAAATAAAAGGATGGCATTTCAGGAAAGGCTCTGACAAGGACAGCAAGGGTTTTATGTGGAGCGTGATAGCACGGAGGCAGCGGGTGGAGGTGACAGGAGACAGCACAGAGGCTGTGACAGATTCGGTTGCTCTGGATCCAGAGCCAGGCTGGGGAGGGAGGGATCCCACTGCCTGCTAGGCTGGGAGGAAACAGGGCAATGTGGAAAGAACAGTGTGGGACATCCACCTCCAAACACCCTTCCTCAACAAAACTATCCACTACAGGAACAGCAAGTGGTGGTAACAAGGAATTAGTCTGCAGCAAGGTCGGTCCCTACAACTGCATACAGGTCACAGGATGGTTTGGGCTGGAAAGGGCCTTAAAGCTCATCCAGTTCCTCTCCCTGCTGTGAGCAGGAACACCTTCCACTAGACCAGGTTGCTCAGAGCCCCATCTAACCTGGCCTTGGACACTTCCAGGAATGAGGCATCCACAGCTTCTCTAGGCAACCTGTGCCAGGGCCTTACCACTCTCACATTTAGGAAAATCTTCTTATAGCCAATCTAAACCTACTCTCTTCCAGTTTAAAGCCATTCCCCCTTGTCCTGTCACTACATACTCTCATAAAAATTCTTTCTCCTCCTCTCTTCCTATCAGGTACTGGAAGGCTGCAATTAGATCACCTCTAGGCCTAAGCATCTTCACTACCATCAAGGAAAAAACAACAACAAAGCCCTGCAAGGTTAACCCTAATTCATTTCCCAAGGCCCCAGTCACTACTGATGCATCTGCCTTGTGGAGGAAGCTGTTTGAAGTGGGACAGCATATCTGTGTCCTTCCCACCTGGCCCCCCATGCCCCAGCAACCCTGGACTGTGTGAGAACAAGCACAGAGGACTCAGACAGGTTGGACAAGATGCCTCCAGGTGCCAGCTCCGGCAGCTGCTTTCATCCTGTGCATCTATCTGAGAAAGACACTGCTGGAGGGCACCCTCGCTGGCCACAGGAGGCATCACTAGAGCCGTGAGCTGCCCTTCGAACCACTGGGTTTGCACTAAGAAGAAATGAAGAACTGTAAGAAGGAAGAACAAAAAAGAATAAACACCCAGCTCTGCCCTGCTCAGACAGGTAATGTGTGGAGGGGTCATGCACGTGTTGGGGGCTGCTCTTGTGTTTCCCTGTTGAAACTGGCAGCCCCAACTTGTACATGACCATTTCCCACATATTCAGATTTATGAGTTTCCTCGCCTGGCCAATAAAACCAGGAGGGAAATATAGAGATGTCCATAAATGACATATTTTCATGCTTTGTGCAACCCGTCCCTGCGAAGCGCTTTTGAGCAGCTAAGCAATTTACATCTAATAGCAAAGTGTTTTTTAATCAGTCAGATCAATTTGTGAAGAATTGGTACATTAGGTATAGCCATATAGCAGAGATCCTTATAGCAAAGGTTTAGAAGTAATTGCTCCCTGACCCACTGAACACTGTATTACTATAGAAGTTTGTATTCTATTAAGAGTTAATAAGTGACCAAAATCTAGACTAATACACTGTCAGGGTTCATTATCATTACAGGTTCTTGCTATTTTTCCAGTGCCTTTTGCTCTGCCGTTCTTGCTACGTATGGAAAACCTATATCAAGATGGTTGTCATGGCAATGGAAAGATTTGCATGTGTCTTATCTATCTATTTAAATACCTTCTTATGGTTTATAACTACCATAATACATCCCCCCAGCGCTGCTCATTGCTAATTTAGAGCCAGCCCAGTGTGTCTGAGGTCAGCGATACCATCGGAAGCATGTTGTCTAGACAACTCCAGAGCCACTGTCCGTGGGATAATTGTTTTATGCAAATAAAAAGTACAATGGTTACACTCTCATCCATGACTTGCACAATCCGCCTGTGCTGGGGCCGGACTGAGTCCGTCATCACCTGCCTGGAAAGGGCATTTTCTGTCCCATTGTCACTCGTTTGATGGTCTTTTTGGATACCAGTTTCCTTTGGTCAGGCCTGGAGCTGGTTTGAGATGAGGCTGGTGCTGTAAGGTGAGGCACTGCAAAAATCTGGTCTGAGTGAGCATGTGACATTTAGGAGAATTGAAGAAAACCTGCTAAATCCAATCCCCTCATCAAAATTACTCTTTCTAGAAGAGTGAATGAAAGCTCCCTTTGCATCCAGGGCATGAGCCAATAAGCATTTTGAGTTGGTAGCAAGGGTCTTTTGAGAGGGTATTACATTTTAAAAACAACTTGACAAAGACTCCAATGGGTTGGACTAAAATAATCTGAACTTTCTACCTACCTCAAGTCTAAGTTCTTCCTCTTTCCATGTCATTGTACCTAAGATATTTCCATCCAAACACACTGGGCTGAGGTTCTCTTTAGGAAGGTCATGTGGAAGACATGGAAATATTTTGCAGACAGAGCAGACCATCGACAGAGAGACCGATACCTGCGCCACTCTGCTCCCCTCTTTTATCTTTTTCTCCTTCAGGAGTTCATACTTTGCTGCTACATCCAAATGGCTGCAAAGGTAAATGTGGCTATTACTGCATAAATCCATAATGCACACAAGGCAGTATGAAAACAGTGAGAGTGGCAACAACAATCACCACCATGAAAGGCTCTCTCTGAAATCCAAAACCCCAGACTCTTCATTCCTCTTTGATCTCCCTGACTCAGGGTTGTGGTTTCTCAGGATGTCCACAGATTAAAACCACTTTTTCAAGTGCTCCAAGATCTACTTGGAGTGATTTATTTTCTGTCAAACTGTACACTGTTGCTACCAGAGATTAATAATAATAATAATAATATGGGAAATGTTTAATAATTTGATAATTGACTGATCTGTTGCCACTGTTTGCATCACTTGACCACACGTACAGATTAGAAATGTATTTCTCCTCGAGATAATAGATATTTGTATTCACAGTGTGAGGAAATGCCACCTATTCCTGCAGCAGTAAATCAGGAACCATTTACCCTGCCAATACAGTTAGACAATGTTTACGTGCGGGGCTACATTCATTGTTTGACTAATCTGTGAGGGGTAGATTTTCTATTGCATTTCAATAGCTCATCTACTTCAGACTGTTGTGAACTTTCTAAAGATGTGTTTTCACTGATAATAGCAGATCTTGGAGTGCAGTAATCTGGAATTGAAGTTTCAGTGACAGATTTACTCAAGGAGCGTTTTGCATGAGGCATTACTGCAAACATTATTTTATATCTACGCGCGTATAAATATATTACACATACATATGGAGCTGACAAAAGCCTCGGAAGATAATTTCTGCAATTTAGCCAACTAAGGATTTCAAGTCAAGCATCAGTTTCCGGGTGTTTTTCATAATGGATTTCACAGCAGATGACCTGACAGCTAATCTCCTGATCTGAGCTGCGCGTATCCAAACAAACGGCCGCCAGGCCCTCAAAGGGTCCCCCGCTTTCACATGCCGCGGCTGCGAGCCCGCGCCGCACATGTCCAGAGGTCCAGACTGACCTCCTCACCCCCTGTCTGGGAAACATTCCTCCTCCCGCCGGCTCATTCTTGCCGACAAACAGAGCAGGACCAGTGGGCACTTGCTGAAAGGGGACAAGAGAGGGGCCGTGAATGGAGCGTGTCTGGTACAACAATGCCAGACAATGTCTGTGAATGGGGTTGCAAACCATGCTCCTGTTAGAGGGGCTGCCAGCAGCTTCCCTGCCCCCTCTCCTCCTCCCCTGCTCCCCTTTCAGAAACACATCAGACCCAAAGACACACCAGAGGGGTGGACCAAGTCAGTGGGTGCTGTGTTTTAGATGAGGAGTCCGATGGCTACATAATTGCTGATCCATGTGCCACCTGCCCCCTGTGAGGCAAAACTGGTGGCGAGGACAAAAACAAAAATTTGAGTGCAAGCCCAGCTCCTGCCTCTGGGTGAGTGCAAAAGCACCAGTGTTACACTCTGGGATGGGCTGCTGGCTTCTAGCTTTAGCTTTCTTAGAAGCACCACAAGGCACCACTAATGAGGGGTGGGCTTCAGACCTGGCTTGATTTTTCTTTAAGTCGGGGGTTTTGAAGAAAAACAAAGCAAAAATGAAACCATTTCCCCACACTGTGACATGCTTCTCCCATCTAGCTTATAGCAAAGGCAGTGGCTTAACAGAGAACACAAGATAAAAGCAGAACACGTTCAAACTCATCTCACTTGTGTGCAACCAAATCCTGAGTAACTTTTCCAAAACCAAGGGAGCGTGTTCAAATTTTACTGGTGAAGGCCAGTATCCAGTCCAAGGTTCTGAAGGAGTTTGGAAAGTACTTGGGCCTAAATATTGTCACTTTTACCCTGAGAACATATAAAGTTTCATTGGAAATACATGGAATTACTTCCAATTGCTTCAACATTAACTTATTATAACATGTATTTTCTATTTCTAGTACTTATTACCAGTGCTGATCACAAGCGACCATTATGTCTACAGGACAAGCCTTTGGTACTGCCTTACCCTCTAGTCCACAGTGTTGCAAAAAGGAAATAAAAGGAAATTAAGGAGCCACACGGCAAGTACCATATGAAAACCTCTTCCCAAGAGGCTCCATGAGCCTCAGAAAGGCTATTCTGGGTGTTGAATCAAAAGCTGGGAAGCTACAGCTGGGAAACCCGCAGTATACTCCTCAGTAATTTGGGATTTCTCCTCTTGGGAGCCCACTAGCAACTCTAGCTCTACATCTGCAAATGCCCTTTGGGAAGGGAGCAATTGGGTCAAGGCTGAGACTGGGAATCTTAGTAATACACAAAAAAATCCTTCAAAGACTGGGAGCTTTCAGGATCAAAGACGCCCTGTCTGACTGATGTGTCCATCTATGTTTCTCTGTCTGCAGAGCTCTGCATGGGTCTATCTACAAAATAAAACTTCCTGCCCATATTTTAGATCATTTCCCAAAAGCATATTTGGGATGTGAACGTCCAGGCTGACCTGTCCAGACCTCTATCAGCAGCTAATTTAAGCCAGCTAAAAAACCCGTGGGTGGTCACAGCAGGGTGAGGGGCACCAGCACCATCTGCAAGTGCAACCTCAAGAGCAAGTTTGTTCTACTTGGGCCAAGCTGCAAGAAGGGACCTACTGAATTCTGTCCTGGTGTAAATGGGGCTCCCGGAGTCAACACAAAAGCCACAGGATACTGGGAAGGCAGCCTGACAGCTCAAGGAAAAAACAATTCAACAGCAGCCCCAGCTGCTTCACGCAAAGCAAACAGTCAGGAAAACCCCACACAAGTGGCCATGGGGTGAGCCCTGGCCACAGGGTCCCGGTGGGGCTGGTGCCACCACAGCCCCTCCCTGGGCACCATCCCCAGAGCCGAGGCGCGGTCGGAGCGGCTGTGTCCGGCTGAGCCCCTGTGCCGGAGCATCCCCTGGGAGGGTGGGCAGCTGGGGGTGAGATAAAGCAGACTCCAGGCTGTTTTATCTTATGCAGGGGGCTGGCCCCAGGAGCAGGAAAACATAAAGGTGGTTTAAAAACCACAGCTTTTTTTTGTTGTTGTTGGTTGTGGAGGTTCCCCCCCCCCACTCCTTTCTGAACATCTGGGCCTCTTCTGGAGCGTTTGCTGTGGGCAGAGCAGAGCCTCTGGCCCTGAACCTGCAATGCCCAGAGGAGAGCCAGAGCCTATGTGACAGATAAAAGCAATGGAGTGAGGGGAAGTGGGAGGTCAAAACAATAAGGAGAAATTTTTATTTTAAATGCATGCTTCTCTCTGTTTAGTATAAATATTTTAGTTCTATGGAGGGATTTTAAACACCCGTGGGAGCTTGATTTGCAGTTAAATTCAGTGATGTTTAGGTGCATCAATCGGGGAGTGTGCTGGTCTGGGCAGAACTAACACTCTTCCTATGGGTTTGGAGGCAACAGCCACAAAATGGTGACCCCCAAAGCTTAACATCCCAGGGACAAAATAACCTCCCTTCTTCTCCCTGGCAAACTCGCCCTGGCCGGCTGCTCCCTCCTGCCCTGGAGGCAAGGCAGGGAAGGAGGGAGGGGAAGAGCCTTCCCCTTCTCCCCGGGCTCATAACGAGCTAAGTTTTTGTCTCGTTATGCCTTTTAACACAAGTAAATCCAAATAACTGGGCAGTAATGAATTATAAATGGAACAAAAATGAATATACTATTAATACTACTCCCAGAAGGGGATAAAAGGGATCAGCAGCTTTATCCCATGGTGCAGCTGAGAACTGACAGGCAGGCTGGGCTGACATTCAGAGGCCACTCTCTTTTCATGAGGGAAAACAAAATCCCCGGTGAAAGCGAGGCAATATTTCCCCCACTCCTGCGGCCCCGCGCTCCAGAGCCCCCTCTGCATTCCCGCTCCATCCCGCGCACTGCGGCTCCTTCCCCTGAAGCAGCTGCTCCTCAGAGGCACAATGGATGCAGAGGGGATGCTCCTGTGGCGGCCGACCGAGCCCTGCCTCTGCTCCTCCGGCGGAATACGCTTGTATAAAAGAGGGAGTAAATAAAACTCGGTGCTTAACAATCTCCAGAGCTTTCGGTGCTCCGGCAGCCCGACCCTGAGGAGCAGGGGAAGCGAAGGGGGAAGCACAGCCTGTCCCAGCGCTGACCTTCCCTCAGCCAGGTGCCGCGGGGCACCCGCGCCTCCGATAAGGCCCCGGCAGGGCCGGCGCTGCTGCTCCGCAGGAACTGCGGGAGATAAGGGCAGGGATTTCTGAATTATTCTCTATAAGTAGGTTTGAGAGAAGGGGAAGGGGTGCAGCTACATGGCAAGGCTGTCCCTGCCTCCTCGCTCGCTCTGGAGGGGTGATCTGTGAGGATCACCCCTGATTTTTAACTCCACCCAGATCCAGAAAGTTGCTAAGCACCTCTCTAATCCTCAAGCACTGGGCAAAGACAAAGGAACACAGAGTTAAACTCCTTTATATTCTTTAAAGTGTGGATAAACTTCAGCAAGTGCTGAAATCTGGGTGGTTTTGATCCAGGGTACAGTAGGCACTTCCACAGTTTTTCATGTGTTCTGCTCCAGGCCCTCTCTAGCCACGGTGCCCGTGAAGGGCAGTGGCTCCAGGGATCATTCCTGCACCCTGTGCAGCCCAGAGGTCACAGGGCCCCTGGGAGCAAGCCAAGGGTTCATCTCAACTGCAGCAACAGCAGAAAAGAGAAACTTTGAAGATGGCCCACAGCAGAGTTTCTTTGGTCATCAATCTCATTGCTAATTTTGGCAAATTTCCACTTTTTATCACTATGCAATTCTCTCCCTCTTGCTCTGGAAAAAGTCTGCCAAAACTACCAAGTGAAAACTGCACAGAGCAAGGGAGCTGGGCAAACCAGGAGAAATATTTTCCTTTTCTCTCCCCTTCTGCAGTACCAGTAACACCTGGTGTGACCTACAAGGTAAAGCTTTACCTTCTCATGGGTGGCACCAGGACACACCAGCATGAGCAGACAAAGTTTGGAAAGCAGGGGCAAGTTCTTTTCAACAGTGACTTGGCCAATTTGGGCAGAAAAGGAGGTGCCTCGGTTTTGCATGTGTTTAACTGGAAGTGCTTGAAAGCAGACAGATTTTCTTCTCAACAGGAATGCTTGGGCTTAACTCAGCCCCTCCAATCCACTTCCCTCATCTTTTTTGTCTTTGACTTGGCAAGACCATTTTCAGTACAAATGAATCACTCCCAGGTTAATCATCCCCCTTGCTTTCCCCCTGGCCCATGGCAGAGCAGGCACCTCCTCCTCTGTGACTCCCAGAAGACACTGAGATAAATACTTGGATCAGTGATAGCATTTTGAGAAGAGTTGAAAAGAAGCCTCCAGCCTCCTCCCATGAAGAGGACACAACACTTCCCAGAGCCCTTGGTGGCACTAATGCCATTTACTACTGTGCTTAAGTCACCCTTTGCCCTTACCAGGATTAGATAATTTGAAATAGTAAATTGCCATTCCTTCACCAGTACTTTGGAAACAACACCAGCCTATGCTTTCACTTATAGCCCACAGTTTCTCTGAGAACTGTCAGATTATTTAACAGCTCCCATCAGGTCTGGGGATGCAGGCAGCACTCAACCAAACTAATGGAGGGATAAAAGCAGCCAACATAGCTCCTTTCACTGCCCAGTGATCAAGAAATACAGAGTTCACCTTCAGCATCTAATGTACAAATTTAAAAAAACCTTTTCAGCAGGTGCATAGATTATTTTCATGTCTGACCTTACCCACTTGAGCCTTCCTTGACACAGAAAGCCACTCCTGACCACCAGGATTTGCTCACTTAAGCATGTTCTGCTCAGCCTTTGAGCATCTGCTCGTGGGTGGTGACGAGCAGCCACTCTTCTCGCAGGGGTGCAACAGGGCTCGTGGGCCTGGTGCAGGTGCATGGGCACATCGTGTGAGCCCAACCAAAATAAAGTAGCTGTCTGTGACCCTCGTGGGGGGCCTTGCCCCTGAGCTTCCCTGCCCTCCCGGGAACAGGGACACCTGCACAGCGGTGGGACGCTGCTCCCGCCACCACATGCCGTGAGGCAGCGGGAGATCTTGGGAGACAGGTGATTAATGGGGCTGGGTTTAGTCCCTGTTCCCACAGGGAGAGTGCAGGCCTCAGAGAGTGCCAGGAGGAGAGCTCTGTGCCCTGAGGCTGACAGCACTGAAACTGTCCTCCAGCTGCTGCCTGTAACCTGATGTCCCCAGCCTGCTTCTGTCCCCAGGCCACCTGTCCTGGGACGGACAGGTACCCCAGGCACCAGCATCAGCCCCCCATCCCACAGCCAGGGTACCACTGTATCCATGGAGACTGGCCCCGCTATGGTCACCATGGAAACACCCAGCAGTGCTCAAGTGATGCTCAAGTACTGGGGAAGTGGCAAGGGGACTGTCCCATGCTGACCCCACAGAGGTGAGAGCAAGACCTCAACCCTGGAAAAACCAGCAAAACCCAAGAAAACATTGCAGCAGAGATGCAGAAACATCACACAACTCTTCATCCTTCCTACAGCGCAACGTCGTCTTCCAGCAAGACTGGCAACATTTCCCAAAGAAACCCCAGAAAGAGAAAAGAAAAATATGGCTTTTCATGATACATGGAGTGATGCCATGAAACTTTGTCCCAGCTGCACTGGCTGACTCCAGCTCACAACCAGCACGGGCCTTGCAAGATGAACACAGCCCTCAGGTCTGAGTAAGTAAAAAGCTTAAAAACTGACTTGCTCCAAAGGATATGAAATTTTAGTTGTTGTCACTGCTGCTCTCACCCACAATATTTTGCAAAGACAAAGTTCTCCTTTCTACTACGCCAGAGTGACCCAGAATTCACGTTAAGATATGGACATGCCTACGCACAGATGGATTTATTTACTGTTTCATGGGATGTGCACCCAGCCTCAGTCATCAGCCTGAGTCCACTTAGGTCATGGAAGAGCGAGTCAAAAATCAGTAAAAAGAAACTAATTTCTCAATGATACTTCTATTGCAGCCCCAAGAAGCTGTCTGTACGCCAGGCTGTGTCAGCAGCACGATATGGCATTGCATCTCCACTGCTCTGACCAGGGAGAGCAGGGGAATATTCCAGTAATTATAGCAAATCCCCAGGTGAACCATCTAGAATAACCAATTTTAAAAGCATGTCAGTGTTCTGTCTCATAAAGTAGCAGTGAATGGGCTGTAAGAGGTGCAGTGGGGGACCTGCTCATACCAGGGCCTGCCTCGTGAGGGATTTAATCATCAGCATCCACATGCCCACCCCTTGGTGTCCAGCACCACTATCCCAATCCTTGCCTTGCTGCCAGAGTTTGCTGCTTCAGCTCAACTGCCTCTTCTTCACTAATCTGCCGTGCTTTCAAGGAAAGCAGTGTTTCTCCAGAACAGAGAGAGCGTAAAATGTTGAACTTAAGGCGCTAAAAGTCTGTTTTCTATTTTAATGATTCAAAGGACACGTTTGCCTAAAAAATAAAATCTCACACTCCCTGCCCTGAGCCCCCCTCAAAGCCTACAAAACTTGGAAGAGAGAAGGAAGTTCAGTTTTCTTCCCTTTCTCCACCCGAATGTCTTCTACTGACTGTAAAACCTGTAGGGACATCCTTGCAAAATCCAAATTCCCGGAACAAACTTCAAAGCATTAGAAGCTAATATTAGCATTTTTCATAATGTTACAATGATTGTATTGTGTTATAAAACCTTACAAATTATTTAAAAGGGCTTTTTTTTCTGGCCTTAATATTACAGAGTAGGCAGATAATTTGCACGATTTCAAGGCTGCAGCTACAAATGCTGAGCTGACCAGCTGAACCATGATGCTGCACTGGCACCTGTGTTGGGATCATTGCTGTGACAAGCAGCCTGTAGCCATGCAAGTTCCTGACAAATGTCACCTTGCAGGGATCCAGAGGCAGACTTTAAAAAAAGAAAACAGCAAAACAATTAAACTGCATTGTGTTTACAGTGATGTAAAAAATCACCTTCCACAGATTTACTGCATAACTGCTCTGAAAGTCAGCCTAGAAGCAAATTAGTCCCAGAATCCAGGAATCCATGGTATAGGCACCTCCAATTCCTTGAAATGGTTACAATTCAATCTTGATGAGAGCACACACAGGATTTCTGTAAGCAAAAATAATACACCCCCCAAAAAATCCCCTAAACACTAAACCTCAACATTAAAAATTTTTAAGAGTGGAAATACTGGAGGATTTTCATGTTTTTATGGTGCAGTGTGATATTTCCTCAGTTATGTGACTAATGAAAAATAGTTTAGCTTAAAAAAAGGAGCTGGTACAGCCTCTGTGCTCAGAAGTTTTACTACCTACAGAGAGGGTTTAATTACAAAGGTCTTGTCCACAAGGTCAGGAAGAAGAAAACTAAAGGGAGTCTGATCCTGATTTACTGTGACTCCCTATCCCCACTCCCATATTGTTAAAGGTGGTTTTCCATTGTAACATAATTTATATTCACTTTGAAGATACTTCATGGGGCATGGGGAGAGGTGGGCTCTGCTGAGGATGACACAAGCAAATTCTAAGTACGAGGATTTAGACTGGGATAAAGGAGCTGTGTTATCAACTGAAATCAGATCCCGAATGCTGCCCTGTACCTTGCTGGCTTTTTTAAGGGCAGGTTGAAACACCAAAGCACAGCTTTGGTCAAGGAAGAGGGTCCAACACCTCCTGGGTGGCCCTTGGCCAAAGCAATGCTCCTACAGACACACTTTCACACAGGTCTTGTTTTGAAAAAGCGACTACAAGGCAGGTGTTGCATTTTTCTATGGGACTGGGGGTCAGGAAGGAGAAATTCTCCAAAGCAATGTAATCAGAGAGAGAAAAAAAAAGCCTTAAAGAGGAAGCAGGCTGTGGCTACAGGAAAGCATATTTCTTTAAAAACACCTCAGGAAGTTATGTTACTTTAAATTTTTCAGCTGCCACCCTCTGAAGAAGCACACGTTCCACTTTATCATGCAAAGGAAAGAGAAAACGGAGCACCATAAATCGGAGTTGTGCTTACAGAGAAGGTGCTGTTTATCTGTCTGATATTTAGACTGACCTTTGCTGGGTTGTGGAGTTTGTCTGTCTGCAAATCCTCAAATCTCAAACAGAGAGCACTGCCGAGAACCAACTGACCCGCGGGGGGATGAAATATTATCTCCTCCTCTGTACACAGCTTTTTCCCCAGGAGCCTCACCAGCGCCAGGGCTTTATCTCCAGCCTCTGGCAGGACTGGGGGGCTGCAGGGCACCCCTTGTGCCAGCACCATGGTTTGGTTTGTGCCTGGGCTCCTCACTCTCATCTCTTTGGTCAGCAGACACAAAACCTGCCAGAACCTCACTGCAGTCCCAGTTTGTCCCTTCTGCTTTGTCCCCAGTCCCTTCGCCCATTTCTGCTCCTGCCACTCACACACGGTGGCAAAACCTGGGCAAAGCCCCACGGGGGAATCTCAGGAACAAACGCACCCAGCTCACATCCCAGCTGCACTTCGTTTTCCCAGTGTTGCTTCATTCCCTCCTTAAAACACTGGAGAGGTTTCTTTTAAATCACCCCTTGGAAGATGATCATGCAACAGAGATGGCATCGGCGCTACTTTTGTTATCCCGAGGAAAATGTATTGCTGTGTTTTTGCCAACCATCTCCGTTGCCAGTGCTTAAGATTCAGTGCTGGAGCTCGTGCCTTCCCCTTGCTTAGCCTTCCAAAGCCTTTTGCAAACATTTAAATAAACAGCCCTAGGAAGTAAGTATTAATAAATACATTTTACAGAGGCTGATTTAGTCCAGCCAGTAGGAGTTATGCACACACGAATTAGTAGCAGACTCAGAAAAGCAGTCCCTGTGCCTCGAGTCCAAGTGCTGCCAGACAAAAGCTGGCTGCAGTCACTTCCCAAGCATCCCAGAAAAAGAGACTCTTGCTCCACCAGCCAGTCCCCTTGCAAACTTCTTTCAAGAGCCTGAGTTCCCCTGACATAGGGAGGTTCCCCTGACAAGTGGGCTGAAATCAGTCCTACCCTAATTTCCATCTACCCCCCTCCAGGAAGCCCTTTCCAGTGCAGCACCTCTGGACTTTCCCTCCAGCCACAGGAGGAATCCCCTAATGAGTTAATGCTAAACGAAGCAACAGGCAAGATTTGTGAATGAACAGGCCAGAGGACTGTCAGGCCAATCTTCTCACAATGATGGCTTATTCACAAAAACTGGGCTTTGAACAACCTAATTAGGACTAGGAATACATCATCTGGACAGTACTGAGAAAAGTGAAATATGTTGCAATTGCCAACGCTCTTTCTATTGTTTCCAATATCAGCTGAGCAGCCAAGGAAACCTCCTTCCTTGAGCAGGAAAAGGGCACAGCAGGCTCCGGGTGCCTCTGCTTGTGCAATCTGAGGACACTCCAGTGAAAACCCCAGGCTGAGGAGCAGCAGCTGAGCCCTTTTCCCTTTTCCTTGATGTTACAAACCAGCCCACAATGTGATATCCCCACCCACCAAGATCCAAGCCAGCTTTGGTGATGGCCACTCCACTGCCCAGAGTTAAAGCCCAGGACTGACTGCCTTAAAGCCCCTCTAAAGGTGCATTTGGGGGCACAGCACCTGCAGGCAGCAGTGACCCAACCACCCTTCAGTCCTTGCTGGCATCCCTCTGGCTGATGCTATGTGCCAAGGGCACTGCAGGTTTCTGCTGGGATTATCACTTGCCATGTGGAGAGGAGGGCGTGATTTTGTCCATCTCCACACAAACGAGGGAGCTGAGCACCTGTCCTTTCCCACAGAGGCTTCCCCTACCCACATCTCCCCCAGAGGCCTTCCTGCCACCAGCCACAAGGGGAGCTTGGCAAGGCCCAGGCATGAGCTGGCAGAGTTAATCCTCCAGCATTTAAGCACAGATGGAGCCAGGGAAGACTTTCCTTCTTTAAAAGTACAACGGTTGTTCGGTTTCCCTCAGGTACAGATTCATTAGCTCTTGACTGGCTCTCCTGGCTTGCTGACTACTTGTGGAAAAAGCCATTTACCCTGGTGAATGTCAAGGTTAGTTCAAACTGTCCTTGTCATCAGTCTCTCTGGCAGAAGGTCAGGGAGAAGCTTTCCTCAAATGGGCAGCATCAAACAAAGCAGAGGCTGACTTAACTCACCTAAGGAAAGGAGACCTTCCCTGCTAGGCAATAAACATTTCCCTGGGTGAAGAGGACAGGAGATTAACCCCTCTCTGTCCCCCAGCTCCTGTGGGGCTGCATTCAGGTAGCCACCTCCATGCCCATGGGGCTGATCACATCCTCATCTCCCCTTGCTGGCAAAAAACACCTGGGCACACCAAACCTTCCAGGGAAAACTCAGCCTCCAAAGATGTTATCCCAGCAACAGCTTATGTCTCTTTTCTTTAATTATTACTGTTTCTTTAGACTTTTAGTTCCGTTCTTACACCTCCAGCACCACAAGCCTCCTCACTAGGTCGTATGGGAAGCATTACAGCACATCACTAAACAATAACCACCTATTTAATACCTGTTAGCTTGGGTTCCTACAGAGCATGATGTGATGTCTTCAAGGTGGTGGGTGGGAAGCCCCTCCATGTATGCAAAGAGAGGCGCATGTGGTACTTAATGAAAAAGAAAAAAAGAAAAAAAAAGGAGAAAAAAACCAATCCTGCCAAGCCTCTGTACTCTTTTGTGTGCTGCAAGTGAGCCAGCTCAAAGGATAATTAATGTTAAAAGGAAACATTTTTGGAGGCAACACTTTTGATAAGAATACCATGGGTAAATTACAGGAAAAGCTCTCTGGCACCTGGAATGGGTTTCGTCCACAGGGCTTTAGCATAAGAAAATGAATGGGAGAACAAGAGAGGAAACTTTCGGTGCTCCTTTCATGATCTCCATTCACATGGGAAGAATTGGAGGAATTTTTCAGCGGGAGGGAATGGTGGTAAATTATAAATGGCCTCAACATAGAAAAATACTGAGGTTTTGAACAGTCAATCTTGCAGCATTACCAGCTTGCCCCTAGGGTTTCACTCTCTGCCCTCTCCTAGGCCAGAGGGAGCCAGCTCTGAGGGTCCCATCCAGAGAACCGCCTCTGCCAACCTGATACCCATCTGAGGGTGCTGGGACCAAAGGGAAGCAGAAAGGATGGACAAGTGCTCGTTGCAAAAGCACAAGGCAGAGCACCCGTGGCAAACAGATGCTGTGAGGAAGAATAAAGATTAAGGAAATAAAGTGTTTGCTGTCTTACAGCATTTCTCAGCTGAGAGACCGAGAGCCTCCTGTAAAAAGCTCATTAGGAATCTTAACACAGAAGGCAAAAGCACTGCAATTATGCAGCTTCGACTCAAAATCTTTTTGGAGTTTGTAGTAGCTTTTGAATTCTCTCATTCACCTATCAGGCACCAGAGAAGCTTGGTCTGAGAGTTCTGGTGCAGAAGAGCTCTCCTGTAAAGCAATACTCACCTACAGTCAATTAGACATTAGCTGGCTCTTTGAAGTTGAGAGACTCTGAGATTCTTCAAAGAAGGTCTATTTTGAACCAGTATTTCAGCCGAGGTCAAACACGGCGCCCAGACCTCGCTTCAGACTCCTCTGCCCTCGCGACAACAAACATGGTTTGTGGTATTTCTAATTTGTGGAGGTTTCTGAGAGATGAGCAGATCAAAAATGTAAATGGCTTCAGCCCTCGGGTCAAGCAGGCAATCTGTGCCAGCGTGTGAAGGAAATGAGTATGACAGTTCACAAAACGTTGCTTCCAGGAATAAGAGCTCTCGGTTTCCTAATAAGCTAATGGTGGGCTTAAAGCGGACTCTCCGAATCCCTGTCTCCCCCTGAATTTCCTCTGGCTTGCAGCTGGAGAGCAGACCCTGGGCCTGTCAGAAGACAGATCTGTCTACTGGAGGGCCCAGGCTTGGACCTAACTTTTGGTTACCGCATGTTTCAGCATCTGCCTGACTCGCCGGGGACGGGATTCAAAGGAGCCTGTGCGTTTTACCCCTGTGCAAATGAGTCCTGCAAAAAACCCTTCCCCGCTTTTATTGTCTGCAAGACTCCTTTCCACACTAATTCTGCACTTGTAACACACTCCTGCAAAATGAAGCCAGAGATGTACAAGGCCTGTCCTGTCTGCTTCCATTAGGGATGGGGAGCATTCCTATCAGTTTGAAAGTAGGTCGAGGCCTTTTCATGTTCATTCAGTTTCCAGGTTTCATTTTTACACACATGCACATATTATAGGTGGGGCTGATGGCACTGTCTATTACTAAGGTTGTATGACACTTCCCATTATAAGAGACTGTTTCATTTGCTTATAACTTCACCTAACTCAAACCAGACTTTTTCTGTAATTGCAGCTTCCAGCTGCTGGAAGAGGGGCCTTGGAGAGAACAACAGGAATCATTTTTCCCTGGGTATCTCCAGGTCTCAGAGACATAGAAAAGGAAACAACTTTGTTTAAAGCGGGGAGAAGAGGACACGTGAGGAAGACTGCAAGGATGGAAAGAAACCCATGGGATAACAGGTCAAGCAAAATTGAAATATGGGATGGGAAAGATGGGTTACAGCTGGCCTTGCTTGGGTGGACACAGACTCTGCAGAGAGGAGTCAGTGCTAAATGATGAGAGGAAGAGTAAGGCTGTTTGAGCTAAGTCATGAGATAACACTGGTAGGAATAAAAATAATATTTTTTTTAAAAAGAGATCCTGTGTCTGGGCAAGCAATGAGACTGGGAGTCAGCTGATGGCAGCAAAACAGTGGAGCTGGACAAGGACATGATGGTGGGGCAGGCTGGGTGAGGAAGCAGGAACAGAATCCAACTGAAGGGTCGGTGCAGAAGGTCACTGAATCACACCAGTTGGTCTGTGTCAATGGGAAAATGTCAGGGATGTCCCACAGTAAAGGAAGAACTTTGAATGAACTTCCCAACCTATCCTGGAAAAATGAAAGCACTACAAAGCTGAGTTCAACAGACACGGAGCCTCCTTTGCTTAGAAATAGGCTCTACTTGTGCTCATCAGCAAGGGGAAAGAGAGGTCTTTCAGCCCCCTTACCCCAAACCATCATCAACTTCTGCCACTGCTTCCAGCATAAACACTGGTATGAGGGGGAAAAAAATCATTAAATGATCACTAAGATTAAAAAATAATACATTGACAAAGACTACCTGAGTGGTGAGAGGAAAGAGCTACCGAGGGAAGCCAGCCAAGCAGTGGGCAAGTGCTCCCTTTGAGTCTCCCTGTGTCCCTGGGAAGATGAGAACTGAGGTGCCCCAAACCCCTAGTGAGTTCTGTAAATAAAAGTTATATCTTCCCTATCACTATATTTCCTGACATAATTCTTAGGAACTATTTGCATATCCTGGGATTTACAAAAAAAATAAAAATTTAAGTGAGATCATGAGGTAAAATTAGACTGGGTGCAGATGGGAGAAGGTTAAAACTACTCTTTTGCCTCGCTGCTTGGAGCTGGGAGGCGCGAGAGCATCTCACGGTAGGAACGCACCACTGCGGAGATAATTTGTGTCAAATTGAAGCTCTGCATTGACAGATAGCTAAGTACAATAACAATTATAATAATAAAAGCCAGGCCCCAGCACACGCTGCGTGCACGGACATCTCTTGCCCTTGAAAACACCAAGGGAATGGTGGAGCTCTATGTAACTATCACTTGGTAAGCTAAAAAACGTGTGAGCTAAAAATGCCTGTGTGTTTCCAGATGAATTGAAGACAGGAGTTTGCTGATGCAAAGTCTTAAACACAGGTTTGAAATAGCAAATACACTGTAATGCATTCAAAGGTGCCACAATGGTTTTGCAAAAGGAACAAAATGGAAGGTATTATTTGGAAGGATCCCTGCATTGTAGAGAGCTGGACATCCCTTGAAAGTTTTCCTTACCCAAGTGTACTAATAATGCTGCAGGTCTGAGCTGCTGCTTCTCCTGCTGGTGACTGATTGTTGGCAATTGCTCTGGACCACACTTGTGCCCCAGAGCTTGAGGCAGACCTCAGGAGCACTGAGTCACCACATTCCTCTGACACACTGGTAATGGAAATGGTGAAAGGATGAAATCTAAATCCAAAACCACCACCAAAACAAGAAAAACCAAACAAAACCCAAAAAGTCAGGTTTGGAAGGGAAACAAAAATTATTCCTCAGGGTTTAAAACCACCTCTAACTACAAGTGGCTTGGGTGAAGTCTTCCTGTGGATAGGCTGTTCTACATCTCCATACTTATTCTTGCATCCTTCCTTGGTGCATCTGGTGTAGACTAAATTCAGTGCCCATCTGACGCAGCGTGACAAACTGTACACAATAACAAACCCGAAAGTCACATTGTTCCTTCAGCTGTCGCTCCCCAAAGGGCAGCAGATGAAAGTTGCACCCTCTGTCCCAGTGGTGGGCGTTTGAGAATCTGGGATTCTACAGTTCCGGTGCTGAAACTTGGATTGTGGCTAGAGGTGAGCATGGCTACAACATACCAATATGCCATCAATTTTCTAGAAGAAAAAAACCCCTAAGATTGCATACAAAAGGAGAAATAATTAAAGGAAGTCAATTTAAATCAAGTTCTTAAAACTTAGGAAATGCCAAACTAAAAGTTGCCTGGTCAACTTTAATTTAGGCTCCTTCCTGGTACAATGGAATTTTGATTCAGTCTTTAATTACACGATCACTTAATGTTTGTTTCACAAGATCATTTCCTCATTCAGTGCAAAGCAGTTGCCCAGGCAACCTTCATCTTTGCATTTTCAAATTTTGAGTGCTCAATTCAACAGTCTTTAGGAAAAAAAAAAAAGGGAACATTTGTATGGAGTAACTGTGGACCTGGTCTAGGTGGTTTCCTTGGGGACGTTGTTGCTTCTCTGAGAGGAATGAAGTTCTCTGAGAGAGTGAACATTTTTCCACAATAATTGTTCTGGCAGCAATCACTGCTTCCCTTCCCCAGCCAAAACAAGGTTGTGGGTGACAAGTACTGCTCTCTCCCAAGGTCCATCACAACAGGGAGCAATCCTGAGCTCTCAGAAGACGCTCAAGCCCTCTCCAAAGGCATGGAGCCAGCCTCCAACCAACCAGCTGAAGTCGTGTTTTAGGCTCTGGGGTGATTCCCAGCTGCCGGCACTCACACCCGACACGGGCAGGACAGTGGAGAGTGAGATATGCTTTTGGCTATCACAGCACTCTGTTAGTTACTGTTCCACCCTGGCCCCCAATTAACTCCCTGCTCCAGCCTCAAATCAATTAGGTTTATGCCCCTGCCCAGTTCTCAGTGTGCTCCAGTCTCACATCAATTCTGCCTGCAGTGATTTAACAGTGATTTAGCCCCTGTCTCAAACATACCACTTACCCCCCATGACATTGCAATCGTTCTACATTTATTTTCTCCTCTTTTTCATGCTTCTCCCCGCCCCTCTTCAATATGGGAAATTTGTCAAAGCACACCCTTTGCCTGGAGTTGTTTTGCTTTCACAAATTAGCACTTTCCAGTAACAAAATTGTTTGCCTAAAAAGAAAAAAAAAAGGAAAAAAATATCTCCACACAGCCTCTGGTGAGAGCTCTGTGGCCTTGGCTGATGGTTTCTTTCTCTGGCAACTTTTTGCTTCTACACTTCTCTTTAGCACTCCTGGCTTTCTTCTGGGGACTTCAATACCAGTGAAACCAGCAGCCACAGTGTTTTCTTATGATGCTCATTCTACATTTTTAATTTGGGTGATGCCTTTGCAAGGCTTCATCCTTCCAGGTTTGCTCTTCTCGTGCACCCTGAGTGGACTTTCCTTGGACTGGAATTCAAATCCAAATTACTATGGCCATAAAAGATTCATTTTCAGTCCACCAGTACAAGGTGAAACAAGGCTCCAGCCTTGCTGGAAGGAACAGCACTAGGACTGGGCCCTATGGGGCACTTTGGTGTTTCAGGAAGGTAGAGGCATCAGTGATGGGGTTTGGGATGAATATTATAGTTTAAAATGGGAGCTCATTTCCATTCCTCATACACATATCCACACAAAAAATCCAACAAACAAACCCCCCAAAAAGGGAAAAATAAACTTTTCTATTCTAGGACTTGTTTCAGCACTAATTAGTATTTCCAGCTCCTCATGCCAGGTAGAGAATGCAAACAGGGATTATTCCTATTCCCCGTTACACAGCCAAACTACCCAAGACAGCAAACAGCCACAGTTATTCAGCAGCTCTTTCCCATCACTCATCACAGGGCAGGAGGATTTGATCCCGCTCCACTCAGCCCTCAGGGAGTTCTCTCTCCCATTGATTTTAGTGGGCACCAGCTCTGGCCTGCAATAATCTGCCCCTCAGCAGCGTGGGACGCCCAGCAGTGAGGGCTGGGGTGAGATGGCAGCTCGAGGTCTGCCTGGCTGGAGGTGTCACTGCGATGGCCGGGTGCCAGCCCGGCGCTGCCAGCAGCGAGCGCGGCTCCGCTCCTTCGCAGTAGCACAGATTTAGCCTAAGCTCAGCTCCTCTGGTCCTCCCAGCCCGCCTGCTTCCGGAAACGGGAGAGATTATATTTCAGGGTGCTAAAACGTTTGTATATCCCTGCCTTATAAAACATGCAAAAATGCCATCTGCAGTTAGCATGACTAACTCCAAGCACGCAGTCCTACTACAGATCCCCTCGCAGCTTTCTTCCTTTCATTGCTAAACACTTTTCAAGAAAGAAAGAAAAATCCATTTTTAGTGCTAATGCCACCTGCAGGTTGAACAAAAACAGTTGCAAGATCCCTGAAAACTGAACAAACATGCCTTTCCCCCCTGCTTCCCTATCTAACCACGAGGAATGTTCCTGTGCAACTGCACCTTTTTCTGGATGGAAATGACTTTGTCCGTTGGAAAAGCGACCTTTTTTCACTCTCAGATAACATGGCTTCTCTTATCTGCTGGCGGAAACTTCCACCTGGCTGGTAGCTAGTGGTTTGTGGGGAGCTGAAAATTAAATCAGCAATTTTCTCTGATGTTACTTCCGTAGCTGCTCTGGGTTCCCCTGCCCTGATGGGACACAGGGATCTCAGCCACCAGTGATCCATCCCCAAGGAGTCTAATTCAGATGAACACTCAAGTGTGTATTTACCCACCTGCCAAAAACTAGCTGGAGATGCTTCATGCTGTCTTTCAACACTAAATGCAAACACTGCTGTTGGATGCACAGCCCCCATCCCTGACTGACATGGCTGGATGCTCCAAACACGAACCCGGGAGCTGCAAGCGCCTTATTTTGACACCAAACGCCTTCACCCTGGTGCTTTTGAGCCTCATCTCAGTCCTTAAAAGCGGTGTGAGTGACCCCAGCCAGATTTCCATGAGGAAGAACAACCTTGCTCTGAAGAAGAAACTAACTCTAAACACTGACCAGGCTCTGTTATTTAGCACCACTTTAGTGCCACCAGCAGGACCACCAGCAGCTTCTACCTGCAGGGACCAGTTGTGCCGCACATTTTTCCCTCCATGGAGACCCATCTGTGTGTTTTCCTCCCAGGCCCAGGCAGCACAGCTCTAACACCAGCTCTTCCCCTCCAAATATTGCTGCTGGGAGCATCACTACTACCACTGGTTCATCATTTTCGTTGGTGATACACTTTCAATCACACCATGGACCCTGCTCTCAGTCTTACAGTGATTTTCCTGCTGTGTGAATTCTATCTGGGAGGCAGCGAGCAGAGCTAGAACAGTCAAGTGTGTTTGACTTTGCCCTCACCCCGAAAAGGGCATCTTGGACCTACATTTTGTAACCATTGGACTTAAGTACACGAGCCTGTGCAACCCCTGACACGAAGTAACTTGGAATACGATGACATAATGTTATAAGAACAGACAGAAATAATGTGGAAAAGCCCTTTCTGGCTCTAATAGGCAGCTGGTGACACAGGTGAAACACCTACTGTACCACTTAATAAAATTATTTTAATTTAGAATGGGAATGAAGAAATGGAGCCAATTACCTTAGTGGATCTGACAGGCAACCCTAAATGGATCCTTGGTTTGGGCCATTTTTATCCCTATGAATAATGATAAAATGACTCAGAAGAGATGCCTGAGGAAACACTGCGCGCTCCCAGCCCAGATAATATTAATAAGGCAGGCTCCCAGCTGCAGAGAAAGAAACCCGAACAAATCATCGTGTTTTCACTTGTGCCCCCTTTTCTTTGACCGAATTAGAGGAGAGGCGGGTGGGGAAGGAAGGGGAAGGGGAAAGGG
>VZRX01008728.1:56804-325306 GCA_013398075.1 Notiomystis cincta | reverse complement strand
CCTCCCCCGTCTCCGCTGCCGGTGCCGCGGGCCCGCAGCCCGGGCCGTGCAGGCCGAGGCGTGCTGGGCCTCAGCGGCGAGAGTCCCGCGTGGTGTCCCTGCCCCACAGGCACGCCTGGGGGGGACTGAGCTCTCCCTGGTGCTCTCCTACCCGAGTTCCCGGCCTTGAAGTACTGAAACAGCCTTAATTTTTCATGTATTAACTTTTTCCACAACTCTATGGGCTATCTTGACGTTCAGATGTTAATGAAACCTGTAAACTAAACCTTGCCCATGTGGTGGACCTGTCAGAGCGCTGTGAGCGCTCAGGGGTCTGCTCGATTGATTCCACAATTCAAATGTTAAGAACATGTCTCAATAGTGATCTGAAGAGTTGCCTAATATTCTACATGCCAAGATAATCTGTCACAGTTGATACCCTAAGGATTTTATTCTTAAATAGTGTTTTTCTTTTTCTCTTATGGTAGATGAAAATGAAGCAGAAAGACCAGAGGAGGAAAAATCTAGGTGAGTATCCTGGCAACTGAAAGCCCTATAGTGTGGCTGCACAAAACCTGTGTTCACTACATTCTTCTTCCTAGCTGCTTGAAAATTGGTAGCATCTGAACACACTCTGGTGTCTTTGAAAATGTCCTTAAGATAGTGTGTTTGGACTTCCTTTTTCTGTAAAATGTCTTCACCTCTGAAATTGGGTCACTTAAGTATTAAAGTTATTTTAGCTGTGTGGACAGCATAACCTGTCACAAAATGCCAACAAGTCTTTTATTTTTGTCGTCATTGTGCTTTGTGGTCTTAATAATGGATCAGGACTTGTTTGAGATAATTTAGCAACTTAAAAACATCCTGTCTCCCAAAGAGTTTGCAGTGTAGTTACAAAAACAGGATTACAAGGAAGCAGTGGAAGATTACCAGGTAGTTTGATGTATGGATCACATCTGCTTAGGCTTTCAGGGTTGGTTTGGGTTTTTTTTTAAGACAGTATTTGAAAGCAACTTAAGAAAGCTTTGGAAATGTTTGAGGGGGAGCCTGCTTGAGTTATAAAGTGCTCTATGAGAGCACAAATATGGTCCCTTGAAAATCTAACAAAGTTAATGTAAATTAATAATGAGGACTGACTGGAAAAGGCAATCAGTCACTTGTGCTGAATGAAGGAAATACTTATAATTGGTAAAATACAGAAATTATTGATTGTCAAGATATGTTAAGCAAATAAAGGGAAAATCAATATATGAAAACGTACACTGTTATTTTCTATAGCTGTTTCCATTTTTTCAGTGAGAACCCTTGCATTTAGTTAGCCTTGGTGGACTGCTTGTGCATGAGCTTGCTCACTTGCTCTTTTGAACTCATGTCAACTTCTGACAAGCACAGAATGATAAAGGAGAAATGACCTCCACCACATGACTACAGACAATATCACTGTGAAGCAGCTATAGGTGTAATTATTTGATTCCCATTATTTCTGTAGTATAAGAATCAGAGTTGTTTTCTGTCACTTTTTCCCTGTCACTTTACAGGTTTTTAGACCTTCATTGCGTTTTCCTTGAATCCCATCTCTTCCAAAACACTGGATTCTAATTATTTATTTGCTCTTTATTTAGAAGCTATTCTGTATCAGCTGATTCCTTATGTTCAGTTACCTTTTCTTGACCTGTCATTTGGTCATTATTACTGTTATTTAGAGAAATTACTTGCATGGGGGCCAGAATGATCTTTAGAAAGAGTGTACTCCAGTTTTTGGTCAGTAGTGTCTAGCATTTGGCTGTTTTAATGCATAGTATTGGACAAAAAGCGTGACAAATATTAACCTACACATCTCAGGAGTTGTGTTTGGAACTGTGGAAGTATGGGGACAGTTCAGCTCTTAAAAGTTTTGGTCTCTGGCCTTTCAGTTTTGGCTTTGTTTGTATATACAGAAATGGAGAGGTGTTATTCAGGTTCTGTTCTTAGTCTTCATTTTACCAGGTGGTGAAGTGAAATGATTGAGCTTGAATCCTGAGGCAAAAGTTGGGCTGTATTGAGTGCAACACTCATGAGTGTGTTGCCAGCAGCTTATGGGGTTAGAATCATCCTATGTAACAAAAATTGGCAATTTCAGTCTGTTTCAGAAATACCTTTTCAGTGACAGAATATTGTTTCTAGATGGCTCCCTGCTCTTTGTGGTGCAGCATCCTAACAGCTGATGGGACTGTGCAAGTTAAAATATTGCTATGCAAGAAACTGTAGTAGGTAGGCCCAGTGAGACACCTCATTTGCATGGATGTCACAGTACTCATCCTTTTAGATGGACCAGTAGTTTTAAAATTTTCATATTTCTCAGTCTGCAGTTAAAATATAGTTGAATTAGTCATTGAATTGTAACTATTCCATATGATAGAAGAAAATTTCACAATGCTGATGTGGGAATTCTATTTCAGTGAAACATATCCAATGGGTGTTTAAATATTTTTTTCCATTATATCTTTGAAATTGTCAGTCTGCAGGGAGAAAAAATCCCCAAACAACTTATTCTCCCTTCTTATGTTACAAACTATTTCAGTTTCAAAAGAAGATCCAAGTGTAATGCCTTATTACTTCCAACTATTCTACAGACATCCAGTTAGTATGATTTGTAGTAGCTAAATATTGCTAATATAAAGTTATTTTCATTAGATTTTTTTTAGTAAGTCGACCTTACTATTTAATTAATGCAGAAGAAAGACAACTGGAGCTTTGGCTTTTAGCAAAGCTTTTTTTCATCATTGGCTGATACCTGTGAAATAACATGTGCATAAATACCTAGTTTCATCTTTTCCTGTTTGTTTTTATTTAAGTGCTCCACCTCCACCTGGAAGTGAAGAGGAAGCTGCAGAAAATGGCGTTGTGAAAACGGTAGTTTTAAAAGTGTTTTTGACACACTGTTTTAATATATTTTGATTCTATGACTTTTTGGGAATTCTTAATTTGCTTAGAACTAATATTTAAATGAATTAATGTCTAAGTGTGCGTCCTTTTTTTGCTAAAATGAGTTGTTATCTGCAGAAACTGTAGAAATTCCTAAATTAAGAAGTTAAGTTTCCAACTGAAGTCCACTTTTTAAATCTAACTTACAGAAAATAAATGAGTGGTACTCACAGGTTTTTGTGGGGGCAGAAAGATGGTGCTTGAAGACACCTCTCTTTTCTCAGAGGCATCCTATTCAAAATGATGGTCTATTTTTTCTCAATGATAAGAAAATAAAGTCCTCTGATTTTTCTTTCTTTGAATGGGATAGACAGGCAGCATTTGCAGACCTATGTGAAAGTGTGAACCAAGAGATGAATTACACGTGCCTTTCAGAGGCAACATAACACTTGTTTTGTAGTAGTCTTCAATGTTTTGTATGTTTGTTAATGTCAGTGTTAGTATGATGAAGGAAAGGGCCAAGAAATTAAATTTGCAGTTGGAGTGTTGGTTAAAGGATTCAGGTTACTGTGAGTGGGAACAATTTAAGTATGAGAAGTTCTATGAGAAAATTGTAGTTTTATGTCAGTGGGACTTTTGACCTTACATCTTCCAAAAAATAACTTTAGCTGATGCAGAAACCATTACTGTGATATTTGTGCAAGTTTCAAGGACTGGCCTCTTAGTGAAGTACTATTTTTACAGCAACTCTAACACTTTTTTTATGAAAGGCATTAAAATGTATTTAAAATTGGAGAAAAAGTTATTAACACTTTAAAACTTATTTCAGTTGTTAAAACTGAAAAGCTATTCAAAGTGCATCAAAGGTGTTTTGTGTGATGATAATGTTGTAAGTGGGTGGTAAAGTTCTTAGGTACAAGGCAAGAATAATATTTGTTTGGACTTGCTGATCTTCAAATATTTCTGGAAATCCTTATGGCTCAATTTTCTTGCACCTACATATTTTTTTATTTTTTATCTATATAAAGCCTCTTTGTTAGATTTTCATTAGAATGTGTCCATAAAATTGAGAACTTCATGGTAAATGGTGTCTGTGATTGTTCAGCAGCAGCTTAGAAAAATGGATGTTGTTCAAGTTGGTTGAATAGGAACAGGTGAATATTTCTGTGAGGAGGGAACTAGAAAAATCATTGATTATAAGTGAAGTGGGTTTTGGTTGAAAAGATACATTGTCCAGACAAAATTTATTTCCTATTTGATGCCTTTTTTAATGGCATCTGTGTGAGTTGCCTGGTGAATGATGAATTTGCACTTTTCAGCCATATGGAATTGAAAGACCATCTTCAGCTGTCATTTACAGAATATTCATACTGATCGAGACTTGCCTCATCTCCTCTAACCCAAGAATAGATTCTGCATTGTTATGAAATTATATTCATGTCATGTAGCATGGATGAATTGCACTCCAACATCCTACCTTCTAAGGAGCAGTTGATTTTTGTCCAATTTATGTACCTGGCAACATAATAGATGGTATTATAGACAAGAGCTAGAACTCAGCTGTGTATGGATAACTGCAGGCTACCAGGGCAGAATCAACTTGGCTTCAATGTGTTCAGTCTCTTGCTGAAGGATTCCAATATGTGAATAAGGATGATTTGGTTGGAGAAGTTCACTTGGATTCCACCAAGTTTGTGAAGAATTTCCTCACCAAAGGATTTTAAAAAAACTGTGCACTTACAGAATGAGTCCCACATGAAGAACTGATTTGAAATAGATAGAAAAACACAGGGTAGAAGTCAAGATTCTGTTTTCACAGCGAAGGAAAGTCACCTCCAGGGAGGATTCTCTAATTAATCTGTGCTGTTTAATGTATTTGCTTGGAAAAGAGCTAAGTTGTGAAATCACAAGTTTTCTGAAGATACAAAGTTAATCAAGGTAGTAAGATCAAGGTCTAACTGTGAAGAACTGACTGGTTAATACATGGTTATTGAATTCTGAATAGAAAAGGAGAGTGATGATCATTGGGAGTAAAAAACAGATCTACAAATAAAATGTTCTGAATTGATCATTACCACTTAGGAGGGACATGCTAAGTGCTGGTCTGGAGTGTGAAAAGCTCAGTGTATCATACAGCATACAGCGTGCTCTTGTGTCTGATTTTCAGTCTGTTTGCTGAAATGTCTCAAGTATTTTATGTAGCTTACTTACAGTAGGAACTAAATAGGTTTCTCTGAAGTGCAGTGTTCATCATCAACTGGAAAAACATTTACTTGAGTTGTTCTGGATAGATAATTGATGATGGCAGGAAGCTAGTCTTGCATATCTTGTAGTTCTTTCCTGAATGACAAGGTAAGAGTAGAACTGGTGTGTATGAGCTAGGCAGAGGGAAGAAGGATATTAGATAGTGGGAACTCTTTCATGCTTGAGAAACTGAAGCTAGTATTAAAGACACTTTTCTATTTTGATCCAGCTGTTTCAGATACTTGTAACCTCCTACATTTGCTGTTAATGCCACTCAATTCTAATGTCTAGGAAGAGGAGAATTTTCTTCTTTCAGAGATTTCTAGAATGGGTAGTTTTGTCTGGATTGTGTTTCCATTGTGAAGGTAAGTGACTGCTTTTTGTCTAAGCAATGACTTCTTCTTTTGTAGAAGGTGGCAGAGGCTGAGGATGACAGTGATAGTGATAGTGATGATGATGAAGATGACGTTCAAGTCACCATAGGGGATATTAAGACAGGAGCTCCACAGTTTAGGTAAGTTATTTCCAAACATTAACTGGGGAAACGTTTGAGATTATATTTAATTATTAATGGAGTCTCTTTAGTACTTGCCATTTATTTGCCTTTTTTATATTTCTTTTTTTTATATATTTTTTATCTTTATATTTGCCATTTAATACTTGCCAAAAATGTCAGATTGTGTGCACAGTATGTCAATGAAGATTTTTTTTCAGCTCTTTAACAATGTTTTTATGATACAGTAGCTTGAAAACAAGTGAAATGAAAATTCACTTGTGGAGTGCAAGGAAGAGTTCTGTATGAGTTTAAATTGAGTTTTCAGATTTTGAGAAATAATTGTATGAAGTTTGTAAATGAGTGAGTAGTTTTTTATTATGGAATGGCTATGTTATACAGTGTTTTTAGTGCTGTTACTGTGACAGTGACATTTTTGTTGCAAAGGATAGAATGGCAAGAACATGAGAAGTGTTTGTCCCTCATCCTGTTTGTAGTGGATACAGTTCTAATTAGACCTCTGTAGTTTCAATCCCTACTGATGTTCTTAAATAAGATTTTAATGTACTTAAGGATGGAGCTGCTAGTCTCTGGAGATTATTTCTCAAGATCATGGTTTAGCCATTTTTACTGTTCTTGCTACTTTGATTGCCTTGTATCCCTTCTGGTCTTGAAAAAGGGCTTATTTTTCCCTGAACACTTTTGTACAGTGCTAATTTTACCCAAAATTATGAAATAATATTTTTCATTGGATGGAAATTTTCTGAGGGGAATGGTTTGCTTGTTTTTCTTGGCAATCCTAATATTTTTATGCTTATTGAAACCAGAGTTACTAGGGTGATGTTTCTTAATTGAATTATGACAGGTCTGCAGGTAGGTCTGACTCATGGCTATCATTGTGTTTTTAACTTTAGAATGCAGGTGATTTACTCCTGTTTGAAACATAGTATTTTTAAACTTTCAGTATTTCATATTCTAAAATACTGCAAATCAATGTAATAGAAAAAGTGCCAATTCTTCCAGTTCGTTGTTTTTCTGCTTTTAATAACTTGCAGTGTTCTTGTGGTCTAGGCATTGACTTCAAATTTTGTAGTACTAAAGCAAAACTAAATTTATATTCTCAGTGGATTTGCTGATGCTCTTTCCATGTATGCAGGAAGCAATGAGCAGATGATCCTAAATCTAATTAGAGTAAAAAGTTTTATATAGAAATGCCTGTCTTCTGAAAAGTCTTTTTTTTCTTGGCAAATTGGACAGAAAGTTCATGAAAGGGTGGTAATCTTAAACAAGGTGAGCATTGCTGCTCATTTTAACTGCAATAGAACAGGTCTGTTTTATAGGATTAAACAATTTTTCATATAGCAGTCAACTGCTATTTAAAAAAACCCAATAGATTTGTTTGACAAAATCATGCACAAATACAGCATGGCAGATGAGAAGGATAAATGTTTTGTGTCAGTTTTGTGCTGTTGTAACACTTCAACGAAAATTAGAACTGCATGGAAGTGGATACTGTAAACTATACCTTGGCCTTCTAATTATATGGTAATCTCATGATGTTTATGGGTCACCTGTGAGGATGAGTTACATTACACACAAATGGTAGGGAGAGCTAGCTCTTAATGTTACAAATGAACAATACTGTAAGTCCTAAGGTAGTTAAATCTATTCAGTAGTTGGGTTTCTGAGTGCATTTTTATGAAGAAAGCTCTCAAATATTATAGTAACTGAAAAATTACATACTTTTCTGTTGGTCACAAGGGTAGATAATTATTAGGAGTACATTGAAACAGCACTTCAGTAGTTTTAGAGAAATACCTGTGTTTTCCACTTCTGTACAGATAAATGGAATAATTATGAAAAGAGAAAATGATCCATCTAAACCCTTCCCTTTTTATTTTCTTCTAAATTTATTTTGTTTTTACTCTAATCCCCAGACTGTCATCTGTATCCCAAAATGAACTGCATTTTTCCTTTCTCTCTCTTCTTCTGGTTCTGTCCATTCTTGTTTCTATCAAGGTCTTTATCCTTTCAACTCAGGAAGAGTGACTGGGACTTGCTTCACTACTGTTTATTAGTTGGAGAAGTTGCTACTGAGCATAGAAAGGTACTCTCTCTTCCTCCTAGGCTGATCTCTTTACTTTTACAGTTACCAGCTTGGAAAGCTAGAGATTCAGGATGGTGATTGAGCCTGGGTCCAATATGTTTCTGGATCTAGCTATCTCTTGTTTTGTATTTTCTTCTGATTTGAAAGTTTTCTTTGTCTAATTAATATTTTTGTTAATTTCTTTAAGTTATGGAGCAGCACCTGTGAATCTCAATATTAAGGCAGGAGGAAGAGCTTATGGATCTTCTGGTAAGAAAATTTACACAGTAATATTAGTAAAATTTTAAAAAAGTAGATTGTCTTGGATTAAGGAAATAATTGTTATTTTTAAAACTTCTTGATAAATTTGTCTGGCTTTTAATTTATTTTTTATTATTCTAAGTGTACTGTTACTGATAAAACTGCATTTGGTAGAGACAGAAGGCTCTAACTTTCTAACTTTTCTTCACAGGTGCAAAAGTTAAAGGACTGGATCTAGATGCACCAGGGAGTATTAATGGTGTGCCACTTCTGGAAGTAGATTTAGATTCATTTGAAGATAAACCTTGGAGAAAGCCAGGTAATGTCTGGTTTATGTTAACTGATATGTAGGTGTTCAGTAGGTTATTTTAATAGTGATTCCTAGTAGTGATTCACCTGCCTGTAGAGGTCATCTTACCTATCCCTAGGAGGTCCTTGTACAGTATAACTTGGGAAAAGCAACTATGTTACTTGTTGCCTTCCTGCTGTGCCACAGAGTGTTTGGGTGTGCTGTGTTTCTTTGTGCACATCCCAAACACAGTCAGGAGGAAGAGCAGGCCATTTTTTTAATACATGTATATCCTGAACTCTCCTTTGTAATGTGTGCCACTGTGGAGATTACTGCCATTGCTCTGTGCCATGGAACACAAGATAAAGCCAAATGGAAAATAATTTTAGCAGGAAGAATGGTGAAATGTAGCTGCCTCTGCTAGGTTGTGTTCATGCATACACATCCATGAGCTTTGAGTAAGAAACTGGGACTTTCCACACAGGCTTTCCATGAGTCTCTTCTCAATTGTCTTGTTGGCTCAAGTGATTTGTCCAGACTTTTCTAATTATACCAGTGTTGATTCATTTTTTAGTAGCAATACATCTTGCTGATGCATATAGTTTATTCCTAGTGTTTGTATATTGCTTTGGGAATACAAATAGTGTCTACAAAATGGAAAAAAAGAGAAGCCTTTGATGATTATCTGGTATTTGAACTGTTAGCTATATTAAATATATTCTGTGCATTTGAGTTACAACTGTTCTCTCTCTTAACACTAAAAATACTTCATGGCATCATGTGAAACTAGGAGCCAAAACAAAGTCACAAATCAAATACAGAACAAGAAAACAAAAGGGAGCAGTTCTTTGCTGAACATAAAGCAAATCTATAGATCTTGTATTTACATTATTGTAAAGATAGGGAGGATTATAATATCTCATTATATTCTCTACTCTTGCTCCCCACTTCATGATGCTAGGCAAGCTATTGTTTCTGACTAAATTTTAATGGTTCTCTGATCTTAGCCATGAATATCTTGTATCTGTTGATGAATTGTACGTTTCAGTTGTGCTTCTTTAGATCAATACCTAATCAGTTTTGATGCTCTAAGTAGAGGTGTATATATATTTAATGGAGAAAAGATGAACTTTGTAATGTCCTAAAAAACCCTATGCTTTTCTACTTAAAGGGGCTGATCTCTCAGATTATTTTAACTATGGCTTCAATGAAGATACCTGGAAAGCTTACTGTGAAAAACAAAAGAGAATACGAATGGGTCTTGAAATTTTGCCAGTTACCTCAACCACAAATAAAATTACGGTAAATAATGCTTTTTTTGTGTTGTACGTGTTTTTTTTTCCCTATAAAGCTGCTTGTGTGTCCTAAGTTTGTTCTGCCCAGTTCAGCACATTTGTTAGAGTTTGCACCTGACTCCCTTCCCTGAACCTGAGTGTTACTGTGTTGCTTCTCTGGCAGTTGTGTGGATAGTGTGACAGACAGCTACAGCTAGATTGCACCTGTACCTTTTTTGAGACTGTGGCCCATCATTTAGGAGTTGTATGGTATCTTAATGGGCAATGTGTTATTTAACTTAGGCTGAAGACAAAGCTATGGAAGTAAGACCAAGTGCAGAGATTCTCGATGGCAGATACCATCTTTTTAAGGTGAATTTTAGTAAAATTTTGTTGGTTGCTCTCATTTTTCTTGAGTATTGCTTCCCATGCCAGCACAGACTGATAGAAGAACAACTGATACCGGACACAGCCATTATTTCATACTCTCATCTTACATCAGTGACTTTCTGTATATGTCACAAAATGTGGATTAAAAATCGTTGCTTTGTTCGTCACTCTTCTACAAGCATGTGAGTCAGTGGCCTGGTGAACTAACAGATTTCCCAGTAAAATTAATATTTCTTGATGTGATGGTTTGTTTGTAGTTTTAGTGCATTCGTTTGTGCAGATTAAAGAATTTGTGCAGTTGTGGTGGGGAAGCTTTTGTAGACTATGGCATGTTTATTTTTCCAGTGGCATTGTAGCTCTTACTGTGTTTTGTAACAGTTATCCTTGACAACTCTAATATGAAAATCAATCTTCCATGTTTTTATGTTGTCCTTCTGGGGTTAGGTGACAAAAAGTCAAGTTATGTATAATATTTTTTTCATTCAGAAATGCTGGTTTTCAGAGAATAGAAAGACCTACATGACAGCATTTATCTTAAGGATTGAAGTTTTTTTTTTATTTTCTCAGTTTCTCATTTACTCATTTGTTTGATACTGAGGTTAAAATTATATTACATAGGTTATTTATTTTACCTATTCTCAACATGTAGTCATTTTTGTTCTTGAACTGTCATTGAAGTGACTTGGAACTTTCTTTTTTCTGTGTTCTCCTGGCAATTGCAGATCCAGAACTGTCAGTTGCAGAGAGGTGGTTTTTTTTCTCTTATATGCTACTTGAGGATATTCAGTTATTTTGATTTTAGTTTAGCAAGAACAGATCAGGTGGACTCTAGGGCTTTATACCTTTCTCAGTTATCATTATAATAATGCTGTGGGACAGTAGAAATAGTGGACAGTAGGAGTTAAAATTTGCAACTGACTATAGTCTCAAACTTCTCTGAAATGTTCTGAAGGAAGAACCAACCCAAAACTTTGCCTATTTCTAGCTCAGTATTGACTCTGGTGATCAAATAATACAGGTAATAATTATGTTGTAAGAGTTTGTTGTGTTTTACAAGGAGTTTACATATAATTATTAATTTCATTAACTTTTTTTCCTTCTCTTCTGCAACATCTCATGTAATTTACATTGTATTTACATATAATTTATATTCATTTCCTGTAACTGTCTAGAATGTCTCCTACATTTTCCAGTTACTCATTAATTTGTAGAAGTCTTTTTCAGGTAAATATTTATACCTTTCCCTCCCTCATATTAACATTAACTCAATTTTTAATGAATTTTAGCTATTTATGTGCATTTTTGTGGGTCTGGGAGAGATATGCTCATGTTTAGAAGTGAGAGTCTGCAGAAACATATTAGTTCACTTGCCTACAAGTGTGAGATCACAGCTTATACAATGTTACAGCATGAGTGAACTGGTAATGTAGAGTGATATAGATGTGTAGCTGGTACAGTGGGAGTGACTTTAAAAATTGAATCAATGTGTATTTGTCTTTAATGCTTACTTAACCCATGTAGGTTTTTCTTTCACATGTAGCTGCTGCTGAAGTTAAACAATACTTGATGTACTTGCACCAAAGGTTTTGCATAGCTTTAATAAAAAATGTGGCTGGAATTTTGTAGTACTTCAGCAACAGCAGGATGTTTCTGAAGTATTCAATCTGAACTAACAAAAAGTCTTTTACAGTTTGCATAACCCAGAGTATGAGATGACTTCCTGGTATGACTCAGAAATTAGGTGGTTACTAGATCTCATGATCAGTGAGGCAGATGGAGAATCCATTCAGGTTTCTTGTCTCATGGTTTGTTGGTAGTAGATAGCAGGCTTGTTAGATATCTCTGTTAAGATTATGAAGACTTTTTCTTAATAAGTTTTCTTCTTTTAAAAATTCAGATGTAATTTTTTTCATACAGGAAGTTCTTCAAGAAAATCAGTTTGGTCTGTTCACATACAAATTAAATGCTTGGAAAATAAATATTTAAACTGTCTAATCTTCTGTAACAATTCATTCTCTGGTATATTAATTCTTAAATATATTAAACACAGTACTTAAGTAACACATCAATACAAAATACATAATTTTTCTAGCTGTGCAGAGGTGACAGTTTTTGAAATTCTGAATAAAGTTGACTTTCTTTTTGTGTTGGCTGTGTGTTTTGTTGAGTGTTAGAGCTATTACACTTGTGGGGTAAACTAATGATGAAACATTATTTTGAAGGTACAGCAGGGCAGAACTGGAAATTTGGAGAAAGAGTTGGCAGTGCAGTCGACCAAACCTGATTTCACATCTCCTCCTGCCTTATTCAAATCAGGAATTCCAACAAACAGGTCAGTTAGCTGTAACTCATGACCAAAAAACTTTTTCTACTGTTACATCTATGTCTTTGAAGTTTACAATTTTTGTAGGAAGAAAAAGAAAATATGTTTCTGTAATAGGTAGAAAAGAGGGGTAGAGATATCCTAATCACATTTAGCATAATCACACATGGATATTATGCTACCTTCTTGGCTATTTGGGAAAAAATAGAAGAAAAGAGGAGAATAAACAGCAGAACCAAGTAACAAGACAGTTACAAAAATCCAGTTGTTGATTTCTGACCTTGTATTTTCTGTGTATAATTAAATTTGCCATCATAGTATTTCTAGTTAGGGTCTTTATGAGTATTAGCTAACTCATCTTTTCAGTTAAACAAGCTGGAATCTGACAGCTATGACTTTAAAAAGTGGAAGAATTCCTGGAACCTAGTCTCTTCCCTGCAAGGCAGCTTTAGTTTCCCCTATAATAAATATTTGAATATTTTATTATACTTTCTTGGAAATAAGAGAAATTATTTCCCTACTGGGGTCTTCCCAGCCCCAGACTTTAATAAGTTTTGTCTTTTATATCTAAGCCAGCCACTACTGTTTGATATCTGGCACTTGGCTTAGGATGAATCCATGCTTCTGCTTTGCTTTAGTTATTTAGTGATCCTGTTCAGAAGGTTTGGTTCTCTGTAAATTAAAAGCCATTATATTACTGTCGTGTTACAAAGGATGGTAAGAAAGGTAGAACACGTTGTACATTGTACACTTTCATCATCAGCCATTAAAGATGAGGAGCCATGATCTGTCTCTAGCACTGCATCCAGAAATACTTTGACTAATTTAGAGGCACTTGTGTTCGGTTATTCCATTCTATAAGAGTCAATACCCAAATGTATTTTTTTTGGGGGAGGATCAATCATAACCTTGCCTGCACTTTTCTTTCACTTCTAGAATATTCTTCCTGGTAGCCTAAATTTTTCCTCAAGCTATCAGGTTATACTGCTCTGTGTTTAGTAGATTTTAATTCTGTTTTTCTATTCTTCTTTGCCAAAGAAACAAGAAGAGTCTTCCAAACTTTGTGCCAACTGTAGCTATTTTTTAAATTTTCTTTTCTGAATTACTTTTAATATATAATGTTCTTGTAATGGAGTTCTCAAACTGGAAAGTATTGTTCACAGGGTAAGGATTCTAAATCTATACCTAGCATAGGTTTTGTTACAAGATTTCAATTCTTTGTTCATCTCAGTAGTGGACAGAAAACCTCTAAACCACTTTTGGAAGTAATTCATGACCAGGATATAAAAATAATGTCAAGTTTAAAGTTGTAGAAAAAATGCATTGCGTCGATTTCTGTGATTAATTGAAATTGGCAGTTGTGACAACTGTCACTTTGTGACATTTATTTTGACACATCACTTTGTGACATATCACTTTGACAATTGTATCACTTGTGCATTCCAGTGGATAGAATATTTTGTTTTATATGTATTTAGTTACAATGACAAAACTGGTGTGTTCCCTTATTTAATACATGCTCCTATGGATACACTTGCTTAAAATAGATTCTTCTGTAAAGAAAGGTATTTCTACCAAGTGGTCAGAAGAGATTTTGAAAGAAAACTGTATGCTTAGAAGTCTAGGAGTAGCTCAGTGAGTGAATATATATTAGCTGTGTGGATTATATATACTTCTACTTCAATGACTTTTCCATAATGCTGTTTTCTACTTATAAGAGCCTGTATTACTAACTTCTGTATAACCAGGAAGGGTTTTGTGGGATTGCACTAATTTCTTTCTGTAGTTAAAGTGTTTGTTTTAGGTAGGCAGAAAATTTTCAGCAATACAGCTCTTCAGTAATTTAAAATAATTGCCTTTATGCCTTGTGGCATTTGCAATAGCCTTGTTGAGAAATTACTGGAAGCATTTCTCATGTAGCAGTAAAACTTCTCTGAAGTTTTAGCAGTAGTTGATATATTTTGTGAAAGGGAGAGAATGCTGACACAATTTGGTATAGCAGCACTGGTGTGGAGACTGGTAAGAAAACAGAAAGGTCTAGGCAATTTACCTCACCAGAAGAAGCAGCAGCTCTTCTCAGTGACAGACAAACATTGCCTCCAGAAAAGCCAGTTCAGGCTTCAGAAAGTGGTAGGAACAGTACAGGAGGGACCAATCATGAGAATTAAGGTAAAGGGGAAAAACAATTCAGGACCTGATGCTCATTTAACATTTTAGTTCCTCACTTACCAGTCAGGGCTGTAATATTGCTTCATGGATGATTTTACATATGGACATTGTGTTGCATATTGCTCTTCAGTTGCACTTGATTGCAAGTTATCTCAAAAAAAAACAAAACCAAAATCTCTCAGGTCTAGCAATAATATTACTCGTTCCTGATATAGAAGTTATAGTTGACAAAATAGGAACAGTGTTGTTGCTCACTGGCAAATAAATGTTGCTAATTCACTAGAATTGCATCCTAAATGTGTAATTCAGAGCAAAAATCAGTGGTTGTTCATACAGTGTATCCCTGGGAAATTTTGCTTGAACAGTGTCTGTCTTAATCATAGGTGAGATATTAGTTGTTTAGAAGTGGCACCTGTATTTCTTGCCTTGATTCTGTGATACTTAGGGCTGCTTGTAGCACAAAGTGTTGTTTAACCCTGAAGGAGGAGTTAGATCATAATGGAAATAGTTTAGTAAATGGATATCATATATAAACAATATGGTATGGAATAAAATCTTTGGTCTCTGGAGGGAGTTAATTAAATATTTATTGTAATCATACTCATAATTATGGTAAAAACCTGAAGGAAACTCTTGACTATAGTGCTTTCTAGACCATCAAGAGGACTTTGACATGTTTCAAATGTGTCCTAACCAACTACTTCATAGAAGTATCTTGTTTTCAGACCAGTGTTTTTCCTTGTGTCATTTTTCAAGGGCTGTGAGATGGTTATTTCTCTACTACTAAAGAAAAACTATAGGTTTCATTTGAAAGCTGGCTGAAAAGCTTGTATTTTCTCATTCAAGTAATACCTGTAACAGCTCTCCATCACAAAACTTTTTTCTGTCAAAAGTTTTTTTGGTTTCTAACCTCCATTTATGCTTTTACTGTTACTAAAATGTACATTACATTTAAATGGATTTTGCTTTCAGAGAAATTAGCCCATCAGTTCAGTGGGCTATTTATCAGCTTTGTCTGTGCTTAGGGTTTTCTCTAAACAGATTTTTTAATAGAAAATTAATTTCTCATCTTTCATTTCTATGAAAAAGTACAAATTTCAGCCTTGCAAGATTAAATGAAGGAAACTCAGATATTATTTTGAAAAAAAAGTGGGTTTTTTTATATGAATGGTTTCTGTAGTAAATCTGTTTGGTTCTTATTCGTATCAATTAGTGGTGAGCTCAGCAAAGTTGAGGCTGTCCTCAAGAGGAGGAAAATAAAACATCAAATACATGAGCAAAATAAGAAAAAAGAGAAGAAATATTGAAGCATATTATAATTCCATACATATTAGACTATCCTGTAAGTCTCCTAAATAAATGTGGCATCCCGTAGTTAGCCTCTTTCTGAATTCTGAGAAGTCATATTGGGAGTGTTCCAAAAAGCAGATTATTTATTTTATCTGTGGTAAGGATAAGGATTTTTGAAGAAATTAACTCAGAAAATTACTGAGTTTACCTTCTTTTTTTCATCTTCTTTTTTCCCCTCTTTCTCTTTGCTCTGTAGAATCTAACCTCAGCTTGCCAAATGAGATTGAGTTATCTTTCTGAATTAATCTCCACAGAGAGTGGTATTCTTAATGCAAATAGCTCATAAATAACCATTCTCTAATTAGAGTGAAATAACTCAGAGTTGCTGGAATGTTCCTTGCAAGCTACACTTTGTCTGAACTCTGCTGTGGGTTCATGTGCATCCCACACGTGTGGATTGCCTTTTTCTGTTTCAGTGGATCCATTGGGAGTGCATCTGTATCCCAGGTGCCTTGATCACGTAAGGGACAAGCCAGGCCTTCTTTTCTTTGCTTACAGCACTGAGACAGAAACCAAGTAGTGCCTGCTTAGCATCTTATCACAACTCTAGAGAATGTCTGAGGAGTCTTGGAAATTTCTCCTTGTGCCAGCTTGTTGTGACTTAATGTGTGTGACTTTACCTGTGGTTCGAGGTGTCATCTGCTGCTTCATTTGCAACTGAATCTGTGCTTCCTCTTGTTCAATTTCAAGCTCTTTTAGTGGAATTCTCAAATGAAATTGCTACTGCAGTCTTGGAAATAGAGAATTTGCCAAGGTGAAGGTATGATGGCAAATTCCCAAACTCATCCATCATTATGAAAATTAAATCTCTTGTCAGTTGTTGGGAAGAACAATGGACATAACACTATACAACATTATTTAAACAATAAATATAAAGTATAATCTCAGTGAGACTGAGTACAGGTATACTCTTCAGAATATTAATAAAATAAGTGAAACTCTGTTTATTTCAGTAAAATTGATGTCTAGGAGCCAACTAATTGGTAGTCTGGGTTTGCTTCATTTGATATTGCAGTGGTGTATTTGGGCTGCTTCCCAAGCCATTAGTATTGTAATATGGTCAAGGCATGTATTGCTTTAATAGCCAGTACTCTTGCACTGGTGTCTCTGTGTGTGTTTTCAGTGCTGATTCTAAGAACTGCTGGCAGTGTGCAAACAGTTCAAGAGAGAGAGTCTTAATTCTGCTGGGTATATTACTCCCAAGTGGAAGCCCTGTAAATCAGTGGAGTGAGCCAGGCAGGGACTTTTTGCTATAGAATGGTGTCATCTGTTATACACAAGGACTAAAGCTTGGTAAAATGAGTTTTCTAGGATATGGTTTAGATAATTGAGAGAAGATACCAATTGATGGAGAAGAACAAGTGTTTTAGAGCTCTAAAACCAAATGCACTGTCAGTGAAGACTGAGATAGTGAGAAAAGTTGTTTTAACAATTGTTTTATAATACCTATGTTCTCAATTTAGTTACTTAAAGTAAAATAATAATCCAGTGTAGCAGTGCTGGAAGGCCCCACAAGACCACTGGGGAAGTTTAGAAAAGGAGATGTTGATTATTGGAACAATCTAACTTCTAGGATGGGGTATTAGAAGACCAGAGAGTTTCTTAAATTTCTGTTATCCTTGTATAGTATATTTTGCTATATAGTACATACTTTTTAATTTGCAGGTATGTTCTCAGACTCCTGTACCATTGCACTGGTTTTGTTTGTTTGTTTGTTTTTACCTCTGAACTGTTGTGCTTAATAAGCTTGCTTTAAAATCCGGGTGGAAGCTCTAGACCCAGATACAGAAAAGCTCAGAGGACAGGCATTTGGCTCATCCCCAGTATGCAGCCTGCTAAGGAACTTCAGGTTGTATCTGGGAGATCTGACTGTTCCTTCATGCTCTGGTGTCTGCTGTGTCTTTTTCAGTTGCACTGGAATCTAGGTATCTGAGCAATTGGAGTCCAAGCTATCAGTCTGGCAGACCTCTGAGCCTGTAATTCCAACTTCCAGTTGTTCTCCCTACTATTTGTATTCATGTGGTTAGTAGTACACTATATGCAAAAAAGACAAGAGCTTGTCTTCTGAAATTAGAAGTATTTTTTTTCTTTCTAAGGTTTTGTTTCTGTGGAAACTTCAGGAAGTTTTTTTCCAGTCTTTACTGTTATATATTGTGCTCTTGGTTAATATCAGTTTTATCTACTGTGATTTCCCTTATAGGTGAGACACAGATGTACCTTTGTTTCTTTTAACCATTAGCACTGTAGTTTTGTACCTCATTTTCTAACAAAGTTGAACTAGGTGAATCCTACTTTTTAACCTCTTTTAGAAATCAACAATGGGCTGCAGAGCAGGTAGAATCTCAGAATCATAGAATGTTAAGAGGTTGGAATGGACTTTAAAAATCATCTACCTCAGCCTCCCTTGCCATATGCAGAGACATCTCCTAGATCAGATTGCTCAAGGCCTTAGTCAAACCTGGTTTTTGTAACTCTTATGCAGATAGGTTTTGTTATATCTGCCATAAGAGTTATACATTTTCTATAAACCTTGATTTCTGGTGGTTTAGAGCTGCAAACAGGAAAGTTCACTACACTTTAGATTATTCCTCTCTTCAAAGTAGTGATTCCCATAGTCACAAATATCAGGCTTTAGTTTTACCAGGTGACATTCAGATACTTGTTGTATTTTCTCATCTGGTGCTTGAAATACTACTTTTGTGTCAGTAGATTCTCCTATGATTAATTTACTGAAGATTTTGAGAGATTGATTATCCTTTGAATTTTAGTGTTTATGTTTTATGCTTATACTTGCTTTTTCTATCTTATGTTTGTTTGATCTTCCATGGAATCCTTCATTATGATTTCATGCAACTTAGAAATTACTTCTAATTAATAGTTTATAGCTTTTTTACATTAGATTTTTGTTAAAGTTCTGCTTAATATATTCTTTTCTTACTGAAGTTTTGTGATCTTTTTGTTTGTTTGGGGTTTTTTTGTAACATAAGAGCAGAAGTACTATCTTTTATGGGAGGAAGGAGACTGCTGTAGACTCAGCCTTTGTTTATTAAAGGTGTCTTCTTTGCTACATTGTTTAGTTCTATACACTTGCATAGTTCAGCAAATGCATCACCTTTAATGTCCTTCAGAAAGAGTCTTTTATGTTTTCTACAGAAGGAAGAACTTTTGCCATTTAGAATGAGAGAAGTCCCTAAGGCTTTCTTCTCTCTGTTCTTCTCTTTCCTTTCCCTTTTCTGATTCTGCTTGTTGATTGTGGTGTGTCCTGTGTTGCAGGCGGATATCTGGCACAATAGATGTGATTGGACAGACCATCACTATCAGCAGGGTGGAAGGACGACGGCGTGCTAATGAAAACAGCAACATACAGGTTTTACACTGCACTTTTGCAGTCTGTTTCTGACTAAAAGACATTCTTGCTTTCCCCATAGCTTCTGACTAAAGCATCAGTGTATATGAATGAGTAATACATAAGTGGCTTTAAGTTCAGGAATAAAGTTTTGGCAGTTATTGAAATATATTGATGAAATATTTGATAAATTTCAAAAGAGAGATGTTTTGGTAAAGCTCTTACTGAATAGAAATGAACAATGTTGCAGGAGACAGCACTGGCTCTGCTAGATCTGCGTGGGATTGTTTTGTTTATGGAATGAAAAGATAAATATTTAAACTGCCCATTTATCCCCTATTCCTGCCAGACACTAATGCTGGAAGTGAAAGCCCCTTGTATGCAGTTTGAGAAATGCAGTCTTTTAAAAATAAGGTGTGAAGGAATAAATAGTTGATGGTAGCTTGTTTTTCATTATATTGTGGTGTTTTACCATAAAATGCAAGATTAGTCTTTATGGTTTTAGTCTTTTGACTTTTATTATCCTAAGAAAGTAACTGAATCTATTAAGATGGAATACACTTCTCTCCTGAAGAATCAGAGAGAAGGGTCAGGGTTGCTTGGTGCCCTTGTTGCATTTCCATGCCAATTTAGGTTAAGGTTAAACAGTGAAAATAGTAATGGATTGTAGTGCTGGTATTGAAAATACTGCCATGTGTTTTTCATCTCGTCTCAGAGTGTTTAAGTAATTTGTAGTCTCGGGTTGTTTTCACACTTTTCATATTGATTTTTAAATATTTTCCATTATACAAATTTAAGGTGCTCTTAGACCTTTAAAGGTACTTGGCAAATATGAGACCCTGAATGTAGGTATGCAGGTAGAACTCACACCATCTGAGTATGGGTCTTCAGGTGTGAAGTGATACCTTCCTATTTTAGTAACTGGAAAGAGAGGAAACCTATCTTCTACCCTTTTCACAAAGCAATTGTAACTAGAGTTTGATATTTTACAGGTTCTTTCAGAACGCTCTAATCCTGAAGTAGACAGTTTTACCAAGCCACCTCCATTTTTCCCTCCAGGAGCTCCACCTACTCACCTTCCACCACCTCCTTTCCTCCCACCCCCTCCAACTGTCAGTACTGCTCCACCTCTGATTCCCCCACCAGGTAAATATCCTGCACTACATAGGATGCAAATAATGAGAGATTTGTTAACATCAAATGCTTGAAGTGCATTATGCAGAATTTCAGAATTTTGTGTTCTGCTCTTAAATGTATCTATAAGGCAAACCCAGAAACTTTTATTTTTACTTTCTCAGGAAGCATAACCCAAGTAGTAAATAATTACCTACAGACTAACTGCTGGTTCTTGTATTCTTGAAAATGTTTGAAGTGAGAAGTTTTCTGTAATTCAATAACTGTTAATGCAATTGAGAGGTACATGTTAACACATCATTCTACAAATGTTTGAACTAAAAGTATGGAATGTCATGAGCTTGTGTCACAAGTTGGATTCTCTGATGTCTAAGGTCAAGGCAGCGAGAGAAGTTCTAATTCCCCTTTTTTCTCTCAGCATGTATGAATTCCCAAAAGACTGATAAGTATTGCATTTGCTCTATATCCTTTCTTTCAGTCAGAAGTCTTATTCGTCCCTGATGTTTTTTTCCAGTGTTCTGTGTCTGTGAATCTTAGAGGAATTGAAGCTCTTTGAGAGCTCATCCCATTATTCATCGGTTTTGAAATTCACTGATATTTAAGGAACATTTATTGAAATTTGACATATATGGAAATTTACTGGACAAGTGTCGTAGGCATTTGCACAAGTAGTGCAGTGACCTGTACTTGTCATTTAAGGCATTAAGTTCAAAAGGATTTAGCAAGAAACTAAGAGGAATGGTCAGTGAGAAATTAAAATAGATGGAGAATCTTTGTGGTATATTTGAGTAGGAAAGTGAAGCATTTGTCTACAGAAGAGACTGATTTAAGGTGGAGCCTCTTTCCTTATTTTCTTCTGTTCCTTGGATTGTTTTGTTTGACTTGTTCTGAAAATCATGCAGTTTCTTTGCTATTCTGCTTGCAGAGGGAATCTTTTAAAAGTTTCTCTTTTAATATTCTTATGTATAAGCAAAGAAGTAACATCATTTTAGTGCAACTAGTGTGAACCTTTATAGGGTTTAAATCCTCATAGAAGAAGTTGCTTCTTCAATTGCCCCTCCTAATTTTAAAACTTAACTCATTCTGCCTGGTAAGCTCTGGCTTTCCTCAGTAATGGTCGTATGCAAAAATCATAACACATAGAAAACTGAGGAGAAGAGATTTAAAGATGAAATAATTCTCTGCCCTTTTCCAATTATTTTTTCCCATAAATATAAAAAATAGAGTCTCTGAAGTGAGAATATGATAGTGCTCTGGTGATTTTGTGATGTTTCCTTATTTTGAGGGGGGGGGACAGTGGGACAGAAACGGAAGGAATGTGACAGTAATGTTTGTTGCAGTTTTAAGCTTCTGATTTAAAGCTTTCTGATAATATATGTAGTGCACTGCAAGTTTTTAGAAAGTAATTATTTAGTTGTAATTGGGTTCAGAAAAGGTGGTCTGAATTGTATATTAAAAACATGAGAACTACCCCCACAGACACCCCAAAAGCACTTGATGCAGGGATGTCACATAGAGGTACTGGACTGTTCTTATGAAACCCCTCACCTGTTGAGTTTTTAAGGTAAAGGAAATTCACATGTGTTGCAGGTCAAGCCAGCAGGTTTGGCTTTAGTCTCGTGGTTTACAGGCAGGTTTATGACATAGGCTTGTTCCAAAGGTCTTCTGGAACATCCTTCCGTGCTTCGAGTAGATTTGAAAATAACGATTAAGAGCTGTGGATTTGGTTTCCTCAGGCCTCTGTTTTAATTGTGCTGTTGCCAACTCTTTATCATCAAAGCTGTTCCAAAAATAGATTCTGCCATCCCTCCTAGGTTCACTGGAGGGAGAGTAAAAAAACTACATTTACCCAATATTAAACTGGGACTACTTGCCAGAAAATTTAAGTATTCCAAATATAAAACATCCTCCAAAAGCGCCTTTGAAAAAGGATCTTGCTTTGAAGTTAGGTCTCTTGTTCTGTATCCATTCACTCTTCTGATTCAAATACTTTTTGAGGAACAAGTCCTGAAACAATTCAAAGCACCAAATGTAGAAAATTCTCAAATAATCCTAGGAGATGACTGGCTGTGGCAAAATATGTGCTAGTTTCTGTTTGCTAGGTTTATTGCTATGTTGGAGGAATTTTCATCTAAAGCAAAAAGTGGATGCTTGTTAACCAGGCTTTAAAATATGATTTATGTGTGTAGTTAAAAATGTGATATGTATTTGTGATTTAAGAAAAAAGAAATTTCTCGGAAATATTTAACTTCTGTTGCATAACTCTGCAATATATACCAGGGTTTGGTAAGTGACTGCTTGGCCTCAGCATGCTAAGTTTGTACTTTTTATCTTGTGATACAGAGAATTTAACCTAATTTAGCCTGTGGCAAGAGAACCAAGTTGAGTTACATTACATTTCTGAAGACTGTTGCATAGTTCAGCTAATTTGCAGTATGTTGTTAAATTCTGGCTGTATTGTTCACGTTTGATTCCTTACTCCACAAGCAGAGCATGTGGCATTGCTTTCTTTTTGTAAAACATACTTGATTTTCTGTAAATACTTATCACCCTTGAGGCAGTAAGATATATACAATATTCTGAAGGCAATTTTGAGCATGTTAGGTAAAATGGTGCATTAATGACATTTGGGTTGCTTTTGACACACTAGTCTGAATATTTAGGTTTAGGCTGGATGTATCTTTGTGGCAGCACAACAGTGTTGTAGGGCTGTGACAAGGTCTGAGCCACCTTCTTGGACTGGGACAATGTAGTCTCTTCATTGCAAGAAATGACAAAATACTTCAGAGTGTTTTTTTCAGAAGTAGTAATTGGCTGGTGACACTACAAGTATATCTTCATACACTTAGAAGGCAAAGGAGTGAAGAGTTATGAAATTATTTATTTTCCATTAACTGAAGCTTATGATTTTTAGGACTTGTTCTGTGTCATATTTGTGTATTAGTGAGGAAGGTGAGGAAGAACATTGGTTTAGATTTTTTGAGATCTTTTGTCCATCTGGCATGTAGAATCTTTCTTCCTTTGTGATGCCATCAAGTAAATTGGTTTCTGCTTTAAAGTCATATAAGGCATTAATCATGACTCTTTAAAAGTTCTTAATGGCTTTTGTGGGAAAAAATGCTTATGTGGCTTTTTTAGTGTAATACCCTACATTAACCAATTCATTAAAATTATTTGGACATTTGGTCTCTGGATATTAGTTGTATTCAGTCTGTCTTAATTTTGTTTGAATGGCTCTTAAGCAAAATTATTCATTTGGCTTTTAGTCTTGTGGTGGTATTTTTACTTTTTATTCTGCACAAGATAACATCCTTGTGAATGAGGAATATATTAATTGTTTAATACAAAATTTTCCTTTTTTTAAAGAGTAGTTAGCTTTCTATGCTTATGTTCTTAATATTGCTGTATTATGTAATATATACATGATTAACATTTATGTATTATATATATTTTTTCTATGTTTTAGGCTCATAGAAGGATCTGTTAATTAGAACAATTAACCAAAAAAGATTAATGATAAACACTTTGGCTGTGCAACAGTTTGAGTTCTTAATCTTGATTTTCTTTTAGGAATTTTCATCAAGAGTGTTTGGTCTTCTAAATGTTGCACCATCAAACATTTTATTGTGTGATATCCAGTGTTCTTAACAACTGCAGTGCACATTGGAAAGCTGGTGTGCTGGTGAAGAGAAAATAGCTCATACAGTTTAGAAATTTGGCTGTTGGAGTTCACTGTCTCCTGATTTACATTTTGACAAAGACATCAGATTTTAAATCTTCAGGATTGGAGAGAAACCTCAATTATATTTCACTGTTTGTTTAATCCTGTGGGAGAAATTGCCAACAATTAGTGAACTTGGATCACTCTTCCTCTGCTTGCATATTCCTTCATTCTGTCCTTCTGTCAAGGCACTCTGGGAGCAGTTGACATTTCTAGACATTATAAATATGTCGATTTAGTAAAATGTTGCTGCCATATAATAGTCTTTTAATGTTAATGTTGATCTAATGAGATATATGTAAATTTCATCATGCAGTGGCCAGTACTAGTTTGTGTGAATGCTTAGGCAGTTGTGTCAACACTGATGAGAGCACTTAACAGAGTTTTCTGTTCTCTCCTTCCCCAAAGTTTTGCCATGAGTTGTCAGATTGAACATACATATTTTTTAATGGAAGCAGAATTGTTGATAACTTAAAGTGTTTTATGCCTGCTGAAGTAGTCTATTTTCTGTATTGTTTTAGCCCAGTTTATTATGTAGCAGCATTATGTGTTCAGTTCAGGTAAAGCTTGTGCTTTGCAAAGCATGAGAAGGTAACAACCCTTGAAGCATACAAAGTATTTTTACCTTGGAATCATTCCTTTCCTAATCAGTAAGATAGGTTTATATGTTGAGGCAGTGTATTTTGTTAGGTTGGCTCATTTAGTTGGGAACAATTTTCTCAGCTTTTAGTAGGATTCATAACAGCTTAGCTAGATCTGAAATTCAGGTTAGGGTAATTCTGGCACATTACTGTTAAAGGATACTCCTTTCTCAGACAGTTACAAGAAAATAGAGAACAAAACAATCTTTTTCCCTCCACGTAGCAACTGAATGATGAACTGCAGTGTCATAGCATTGACTCAGACATCTGTATTGCTTACTGCTGCCTGAATACTTTGTTCATGTGGACCCACAGTTTCCTGTGCCAAGCTATCGAAGGTCAGAGGCCAATTGCATTTCCTTCCATCCAGCCATGGAATGTAAAATAAAGCAAGTGTAGTCTATGAGATGTTACTTTCCTTCTGTATGCTGAGCATTTTAGGATTATGAATTTAATTCTAACCTTGAGAGCCAGAGTCATTCTTCACTATTCTTGCTTCTAAATGAATAAGATCTTGAAGAATAGGAATCTAAATCAAAAGCTAGATTTCACAAGGCTTGGATAAAATTTTAACAATCTGTATTGATGTGACGTCTTGACCTGAGGACACAGAAAATATGTTATCATTCTTCTTGATTATGTATGTAGTGAAAGCTCAATCTGGTTTTAGATCTACAGATAATAAACTATTACTATATCTGATATTTGTTGTCTTTTTAGGTATACCAATAACAGTGCCACCACCAGGTAAATTTGCTTAGATTTTTTTCCACATTTGGTTAAGAGATGAAAACTTAACTGATGTGCAACTTACCAACTTCCTTTCAACTATATAGATAAAAGGTCATGTATACTAAACTATATGTGTATATATAGGCTCAGTTATTTTGATGCCAGGCAGAAGAGGAACTGTATGAAAATGCTGTTGACCAGTGGACATAATCAGCCAGTTTTCTAGATGTATATTTCCTTCTTTTCTTTAAAATGTTTTTTTCTCAGCTATGCAGTAAATAGTTTTGATTGTTGTTTATTAAGTACTGTTAGAATTTGCCTATGCTTCTCTTACCATATTTTAAGAATGATAAAGTTTTTAATTTGAAGCACTGATAATACATTTTAACATTTTGCCTTTGTCAAGCTGAAAAGTAGTTCTTAGTCTTACAAAATAAAAGCCATTCACATGGAAACAATTTTTGCATTGTTCTCTCTGGGATTTGTTTGCCATTTTATGCTTAGCCTAGTTCTTTTATGTGTTTATGGGTGGTAGATTTTTTCTTTCTCCCCTCCTTACCTGATTTATTATTACAGGTTTTCCACCACCACCTGGCGGTCCTCCACCTTCCCTCATACCCACAATAGACAGGTTTGAAATCTTACTAAGCAATCTATCAGTATTCTGTAACTGAAATAAATGAACGAGTACTCTTGCATTGCACAGTGTTTTATGACTTGCATCTGGGAGAGGTGAGACAGATTCAGATTTTTAGAGTAATTCTACAGAAATGTTACTAGTCTTGCCTCTCAGCATATTCTTTGAGTAGGTTACTTGGCCACTTACTAGTTTAGTTATGACACAGTATCAAAATATCAAATTAGTTACAGTTTTGATGGAATATCAATGCCAAGACCTGAGGGAATGATTGTTAAAGTATTCTTTAGTAGTCTGAAGTGAACAGTATATTTTTCAGCTATCATATCATTTTATAGACGTATACACAAAAATTTGAGCACAAATTGAAACCCTCATAAATTTTAAGAAGTGCCAGAGTTCCACAGAATCTGTATTTGTATTTGTATTTCTATTCTGTTCTAAGCATTTAGCTGTAACAGGCCTAACAGTACTTTGTCAATACCATGTTTATATGCATTTATATGTATATGCATACATATGTTTGTATATATAGATATAAATATATAAAAGGAGGACAAAGGCTGGCTAGCACAGTCCTTGAAAAGTATTTGTATTTTGCTGGAGGGCAAAACCAGGTAATATACAAAACTCACTTAAGATGGTACAAGCCTCTTGTCAGTCCTCTGGATCTCACTGAAGGAAGATGCACACATCTGTTCCTTTGAAATTGAAAATTCTGTTAAAATACGTGATACAGGAGAATGATGAAAAATCTCAGAGAAAATCTTCATATGATTTAATTGAGAAAAGAATCCTAATTTAATACATCATATGTGCATGAAAGTAAATTTTTCTACTTTGTACTGACAGTTGATGGGAGTGCTGCTTCTGATTGTATATATTTTATATAATATATATTATATATATCTATTTATTGAAGGAGTAACTTTGTTGCTAAAGCTAAGTTTTTACATGTATCTTTCACATGCTGAAACTGGTTTCACATATATTTTCCACAGTGGACATTCTTCTGGCTATGATGGTCGTTCTGTTCGTGCATTTTCCTATGGCAGTGGTAAGCAAGCTTGCTGGCTTTGGAAATTTTGACCAGTGTGATATTGAATTGTTTGATACATTTATGAGGATTTTAGCTAGGAGACTAAAGTCCTGTCAGTATTTCATTATGAAAGCTCATTGCTGACCTTGTAAATAGATACATGCTGTTGCAAATTTAACCACTATTGGGGAATACTATTGTTTTGCTAATAATCATATTTTTTATTGTTTTGGTAATAATAAATATTTTTCTAATTAATAAATTTATATACTGGATATCTTTTCCTGCTACAGAACTGTGATTTTGAAGCATTAATATACCATAATATGGACTTCAGGTCAGGGAGAATTTTTCAGGGATTTAAAAGCAGGAGAACAAGTACTGTTGAGATATCATCAGATTTTTAACTACTAAGACAAATCATTCAGAAATCCTGAGTGATGTAACTCTCCTTTGAAAAACCATTTGTCTAAGACACTATAATTTTCAGCTATCCTATTGCAAAGTCAGGGGTTTTTTTATTTATTTTTTTAATTACTGTTATGGGGAAAAAATCTGATGCTGGAAAACTTGACTTGGTGTTTTTTTTCAGTAAAAGTGCAATAAGAGTGAACTAAAATAAAAGCTTCATCATGTGTCACCAAATGGGCATCCACAAAATGTATGCTGAGTTTAGAACTGTTACCTAGCACAGCTCTGCTTCTTGATCTTGAGGAGAGCATAAGAAGATAAAGGAGATAGAATTATTTGGGTTGGTAGGAATCATCAGAGATCATCTATTTCAAGCCTCCCTGCCATGGGCAAGAGCACCTTTCACTAGACAAGTTTGCTCAAAGTCCTGTCCAACCTGGCCTTGAACACTTCTCTGGGCAACCTGTGCCCCACCACCATCATCATAGCGAATTTCTCCCTTATGTCCAATCTAGATCTACCATTTCTCAGAGTAAAACCATGGTCCCTTGTCCTTGTCACCACAGGCCCTGGCAAAAAGTCTCTCTGCATCTTTCTTTCTTATAAGCCCCTTTGCAGTACTGAAAAGCCACAATAAGATGTGCCTAGAGCCTTCTCCAGGATGAACAACTTAAACAACACAGGAGCCATGTTCCAGTCTCTGATAATTTTTCATGGCCCTCCTCTGGACCTGCTCTAACGTATCTTTCTTGTACTCAAGAGCTGGATGCAATACTCCAGGTGGAGCCTTATGAGAGCAACAAAGAATCACCTTCCTCAACCTTCTGGCCACTCTTCCTTTTGATGCAGCCAGGATACAAGTGGCTTCCTGGGCTGCAAATTCACATTGCAGGCTCGTATTTAATTTTTGCCCACCAGTATCCCCAAGCCCTTCTCTGCAGGGTTGCTTTGAATCCATTCCTCACCCAGTTTGTACTGACATTGAGGACTGCCCCCACTCAGATGCAGGACCTTGTATGTTGCCAGTCACTACCTCTGCCTTCAGTACATCTGCCATCCAGCCTCATGCCTAGTGCCTTTTCTTTCAGCTAAATTCTATTGCCTTGCTCCTTGTTCCTTTGAACCCTAGCTGAGGAGAGGAGAAATTGTAGGGAAAGTTTTGTCCATTTCTAAGGATGTGTGTGTTCAGCACAGATCAAATATTCAGCAAATCTATTTCCCAAATGTTCTGAAGTCTTAAGCCTGGATATACAAAATGACATTTTGTAATGGCTTGGAATTTCTGGAAGTTGTAGCAGTTCGTGGAGTAACAAGCAGTACTTTGTTGACATTGTAAGGATCCTCATCAGTTATCAAATGTTTGCTTTTATGTGTTGGAAGCTTGTTAGGTTTTCAAGAATTTGTGAAAAAAAATCATAAACATCTGCTTTATACAGACTCCTTTTTTAGCAGTAGTTGAATTGGGTTTTCTGAAATTTTAGCAAAAAGGTAAAAACTGAGGTGTACAACTAAAGCCATGCAGAGCATCAAAAGGAAAGCTGTCTTACTAACACATACTAACATATGCATGTGGCATCTATTATGTAGTCTCCAGTGTAGAATGTTTTTCACTTTGATGTCTCTTTTGCAAGAATTTTCTATTCTGTCAAGTATTGTCAGGGACATGAGAATATTTCCAAGTTTTATGTTGACCTTTAGAGATGATGGCATGCTTGTGTTGTTGCAGCACCAGTTTTAAAGGATGACTGTTACCATGATCATGCCAACATTGAATTTGAACTTCTTCAGCAGGATTAAAAAATGGTTTGCCTTTATATGGTTATGGAGACCAAGGAGCACAGTCCACTCTTATCTTCCCAGTGTGCTTCCAGTGTATCTGGTATCCCTGTTGCAGCAAAAACTTTCATATTTGCTGCACACAGCAATTGCCTGTCTCAAAGCTGTCCATGCCATACAGACTTCTGAATCTGTAGAGACTTAGTGGCATTTTATCACTGTTGCTCATCACTAAATGAAAGGTGTTTTCCTGGTCAGCATCATACTCTGACAGTCCCTGTTGTGCAGTGTGATCATTGGTCAGTGTTTAGCAGTGCTCTCTGTGACTCAGAACCTGGGGACATTGAGAGCTCTACAGCGCAGCAGGGTCAGATATCACTGTGATTTACAGTCACTAAATATATTTATGTAATAGTTGCTTTGGGTGATAGCACTGAATCTCCAACTTGTTGTCTTCTTTGACAGTCAATGCATTTCCTAGCTTTGTCAAAATTGCAGGGGAAGATGTGCAGGTGGAACACATTGCAAAAAGTACCAGTCTTGATTAGGGTTCTAGCCCTTCTTCTGCCTATTTAAATTCCTCAGCTCATGCTTTCGTGTCTCTTCCCTTGTGGTCAGTCAGATGTCCCCCTGCAAACCCTTTAGGAAGGTTATGTAGTAAAATAATAAATTAACTTACAGCTCTGAGAATGTCTGTTTTGGTTTTGTGCTCCTCCACTGCATCAATGTGGTTTTGTCAATTTGCACTTAAATCCTTTCACAATTCAGCGCTACCTTTGCCATCAGATCTTTGGCTTTGCTTGAGCTGCATTTGATCAGCCACTGAAGTGCCTTCTATCGTATGCTTGTTTGCTTTTTCCTCAAGCAGTTCTCTGGTCCTTGCTCTAAATGTTCTTTATATCTTAGGAACTTGCAAGACATTTGATATTACAGAAACAGATTGACAGTATTTTTGAGGCACAAAGAAGAAGTGTTAAATAGTTTGCTTTGTGCCATGAAGCTTTAAGTTTTTAAACCATCTCCAAAACAGGGCTCATGTCTCCAAAACTAGTAATTATTCAAAGCTCTCTTCCTGTTTTAAAAATCAGATAAGAGTTAATTTTTTGAAGTGTCTTTCTTCTTGTAGAAATTACTGGAATAATCCATATAGAAATTATAGACGTGACAAATTACTTCATTCAATGTAGTAAAAGCAGAGCACCAGTTCATACTAGAAAGTAAGCTTCTTGTGTGTTGTGAATTATTCCTGATGAAAATCTAGATATAAAAATGTGCGGTGTGTCAGATTACTGTTTTATCTCATGTTACTGGGGTAGAAATACTTCTGTCTGATGAGAATTACTCCAGATGTGATGGAGTATCCAAAATTTATTGTAAAAATTTGTACTACCATTAATAATTGGTTTGTAGTATAAATTTGAAGTTAAACTTAAGTATAAACTTTAGATCAGAATGTGCTGGCAGCCAGTACCTCATATGCCATACTTGTGTTGTTGACATAGTGGCAAGTCAAGGAAATTAGCAGTATTTTAAGTCCAGCTGGTTTTTTTGCTGCATTCCTTCAAAGAATTTCAGGTCTTGGCAGTATAATGAACAATATAATATTGTATTAGGGCATTTGTTTGTTAACCCTTCATTTTGCCTGTAGACCTGAAGTTAAACAGTGTCAAGCATTTTATTAGAGGCAAAACCTTATATAAATGCTTTTTTAAGGAATTATAATACTTTTCATTGCAAATGTATTTTACCAATGAACCAATGAAGTGGTTTTTTTCCTGCTCCACTGCCTGCTCTAAAGGTCTTTTGTATTCCTCCTCTGGATGCTTGGCAAACTGCTCTCTTAAGCTCCTGCCAAAGCTTTCTGGGGCAGGCATACCCCAGACATTACAGGCCAGGCAGTCTGAACATAGCTGTCAGCAGAAGCCACTGGTTTATAACTCAGTGGTATTAAATGCAGCACCAGTAACACACTTTACTTTGTTCAGTGGATATTTATGTTAATTGTACTGTTAATCTGTTTGTGACACCATGAAGTCAAGTAAATATTGTTCTCATATTATAGATGATGAAGTGGAGCTCAAAACAAACGATTTATTGAAAGTTAGGAAAGCTAGCAAGGCAGATAAGCAGAAAGGGAGAAGTCCTCAGTACTGTAAGTCCGCTAGAGAGTGCTGTTTCCAGCTGAATATTCAGCCCTTGTTTTTCCTTTACAGGATGCGTTCACGGGACTTCTGGCAAGGGAGGGCAGGACAGAACAATTGGGGCCTTAACAGCAGCAGTTCTGTATTACACTGAAGTTGGCAAAAAGCAGTGGAGAGAAGCATGTTCCTTCTCCCCATTGCTACTTATCTAAAAGTGCTTGGGAGACAGTGTTAAGACTTCCTTCTTAACATCTTAACATGTCACTTCTAAGTTAAGAATATGCTTAATTTTCTTAAACTATTTCATTTTAGTGGTATTAGTGTTTGTGCTGAGTATTCATAAATGTTATCATACAGAGCACAAGTGGGAACATTATTTCATCTCCCCAGACTGAATTTATTTCTAAAGCTCCTTTTACATCCATAATCAGAAAAGTATGAGAAAGCATAGTAGAGAATATAAATTAGTGAATGAGAACTTAATAGCTAACATTGTATTTTAAATACAATGATTTTAAAGTACAAGAGATAAAAATAATAGCATTTAAATATAAGGCTGGAAGTGTCCTTCTTTTTCTGAACTATATTTTCAGAGACCTGAGTTTCAATGGCAGTTTTGTTTTCTGATTGATTTTGTTTTGGTTTTCCCTCAAAATAAAGCCATTTGACCACATAGAATCAGATTATTTGAGCAAATACTTGCACAATTTTTTTTTCCCCAAAAAATGTTTAAACAGTTTTTGGGGTATGTACCCTGGTTCTGTACATCCTTATAAGAAGTATTTAAATGAGTGGCAGAAGCTTTTATAATCATCATGGAAGAAATGCAGTTCACCTAGAATTATCTCTAATGTGAAAGGGGAAGATTAAAAACTGGAAAGTGACGAATGTGTTTTCATGGATAAGTTTCCATATGATATTTGATTTTGTTCTTTCTAATACCTACATCTCTTTCTTTAGTCACCTTTCCACACCCTGCAGGTTCTGCACCCTCATGGTCTAGTCTTCTGGACACCAGCAAACAGTGGGATTACTATGCACGAAGAGAGAAGGACAGGGAACGTGAGAGAGAGAGATCCCGAGATCGGGATCGCGACCGGGACCGAGACAGAGATCGAGACCGTACCAGAGACAGGGAAAGGGACCGAGATCACAGTCCCTCTTCAAGTGCATTCAACAGGTCAGTGAAATGTCCTAAAGGGGCTGTACCTCTGCTCAAAACCCTTGTCTGTTAGACAGTGTATTTCAGCATTCAAATTTAGTGTTTTCTGAATATTCCAGAGAGCTGGGCGGTGTGGCTGCCTCACCTTCCCCCTTTTCTCTTGGAAACTGTAATTCTAAATTTCTACATGTAAAACAGAAGCAGAAGAAAAGGACAGTATACATCCAAATTGGTCATAGTGCTTTACAGCTTAAAGGTGATTTAAGTCTTGAAAATGACTGAAGTACCATCTCTTTCTGACATCAGTAGGTCTAGAAAAAAAATCTACAGAAAAATCTATAGAAGTACCAAATGAATTTTAGTTGCCAATTCGCTACTAAGAGCAATGTGTTGCAACATTTGACCTTAATTAATGGTGTTAAATATCTGCTAGAATGGTTAATATGGTGGTTAAAAACGGCTGGATAATAATCTCTCCTCTCTTTTTAAACTATTATTTCAAGGTCAAGAACTTTTTTAAAATTTTCATGTAGACAATGAAAATTATGTCAAATAACTTTATTCAGCTTTCTAATTGCATTTTTAAAAAAGCTGCAACTGTTCTGTGGTGTTCAAGTACAAAGCATTTAATGTTGAGCTCACTGTGGCTCCATAGAACAGAGGTCTATTGGTTAGCCATATTTTTCTAAATTTCCTCTGCTTATTACTTAGTAAGCTCTTTGGGGTAAATATCTGATGCTTTTCTTAGTGTTTGCTGTTAAGTTTCAATTTTTGCAAAATATATATGTTAGCTATTGGCAGATTGTTTTTACTAATGGTTTTAAGCTGAAGGGAATGACAGTGCTGAAAGGCAACATTACTGTGGTTGGGAGATGACATTTTTGCATGAGGATTGTTAGCTGAAGACCCAAACTGGGTGCAAGATGGGGAATTTTCCATGTATCCTGGTGTGGTGATGCCCTCTCCTGTGGGCATGTGCTTCATTCCAGGGTCAGTTTCTGAGGACTGAAGACCTATCTAAACATCTGTTTCTCAGACAGCTTGATTGAAGGCCAGAAAGAACCCTGGTCATTCAAGGGTGCTTGAAATGAACCTTAATAGCTTCCAGGCCTCAAGAAATCTCTGTGCTGCTGCCAGAGTTATCTGTAAAGGAGGGGGAAGAGCAGGCCTCGACTTTTTTATGTGACTAAATTATCCACCATCTGTAGGAAAGCTGTTGCCACATGGCTGTGTAAGAAAATGGGAGGCCCTTAACTAGGATAAGTTGGTTTGGGAATCACAGAAGAGGTGGGAGAGGCTTAAGAAAGGACATGCAGATATAATATTTCTTGAGAAGGTTTATTTTCAATTCTGTGCACTTATGAAAATAAAATGAGTGGAGCTGTGAGGAAGAGAACGTGAATTATTTTAGAGACTGCACAGATTTATAGCTTTTATTTATATTCCCTTTGTTTAAACTTTGATCAAGTGGTACTTTGGTGGGGTTTGTATTAAGCATCAGGTTTAGCATTTTACTGCTCAGAAATTATGGCTTTTAATGCTTTTAGCAGTTGTTTTCCAGATGAGTAGCCTGTGTTTTTGCCACAGCATTTCTTAAAATGATAGGAAAATAGGATTATTTTTATTCTATTATAACCAAAATGTGGTTTAAAAATGAACTTTCAGCTGTCTTTATATGCTTTTACCCTGCTGTCCTCAGAGAAAAGTGTGCATTTTTACAATATATCTCACTCTGCCCCCTTGAGAAGATGCCATTATTTTTGGACTGTTTCCCTTCTGCAAAGATTGGGGGTTTATTTTGGTTTGGTTTATTTTATTTTGATAGCTTCAAGTCAATTAGTTACCACTAAAAATGTAGACTTTGGAATTTCATTGATTGTTACTGTTTTGTGGTTCTTCCTCAGCAATTTGAAAAATTAAAAAAAAACAAAACCAAACAAAAAACAACAACAAAAAAACCCAAACCCCAGCAACTGTGTTTCTAAAGTCCTGGAATTTAGTCATTTCATTCAGAAGAGCAGATGAGGGTCTGGCTGGCTGGGTTGCAGCTTTACAGGATTTGCTGTCCTGGTGGTCAACAAACTGAATGAGACTCCATGATCAGTGTGTGATAAAGGTCAAAATCATTGAGCAGCATTAGAGTGTTCCTGAAAGCTCCCAACACACTGGTCTTGGCAAACTGATCTTTTGCTTTACTTAGAGAAGTTGTTTATTTTCATCAGACACACTTACAAGCTGTCATGGTTCTTTAGTAGTTTGCCAAAATAAGGTTTAAAAGGGAGTATCAGTAATATTTTTAACTTTTTCTAGAGTGTTTTAAAATAACTGGATAATAGAACAAATGCTGAGTGTGAGTTACAATTAAGGGCTTTGGATCTCATCTTTGAAACCAAGCTGTAAGTCTACAAGTAACCATCTAATTTCTCATGGCAAGCTTATCAGAACTTGGTGATAGACATTCAGATTGTAACTTTTTAATTAGATATTGATCATCAAAATATTAGTTTTGTGAAGCAATATCAGGTATGGGAGGAAACTACAGTTGCACAGAGGGGCTGGGGAGTCTCCATCTGTGGAGATATCCTGAAGCTGTCTGGACATGGTATTGGTCAGCTATGGTCCTGATGGCCCTGCTTTAGCTGGAGTTTGGTCCTGATGACCTCCACTCATGCTTCCAACCTCAGTTAGTTTTTGTGCCATTTGGTCACAAATGTGCTTTGCAGGATTCACTCAGCTTACTCTCAGATCTGAGGTTATAAATGCATTATAAAATCAAAGAAGTTTTATTACTCAGTGCCAAATTATAATTTTGAATTCTGTAGCTGTACCTTTCCTGGTTTTGGTGTTTGAATATTTTTCATGTCCCTTAGAAAAGCAGAATTTTCTATGGGGTGGTTAATGCTTCTCTACAGTGTCTTAAATTACTAATTTCTGACGTTTGTTTAATGATGTAATGATTCAGAGTTTCATAAAAAGACTGGTGCTGTTGCTTCAGGTGTTCCCCCTTCTCACTCTGAGTTTTCATGCATAGCTCTAATAATCATTAATGTAATATCCTCAGTTGGGAAATGGCCAGAGGATCCGAGTTGTGGCAGCTAAAATGGGTTTGATCTCAGTTCTCACTGCTCCAGGACGTGAGAAATCTCTTCAGGCTTGAGCTGTTCTCCCTGTGTGATCTGTATGGTCTGTTCTGCTGCTGCCAGGGACCTCAGGAAGATACTTTCTTTTGTTGGAAAGGTTGGCAGAGACAGAAACACTTGCCTTTCGTTAGGTCAACAGTTTCCAAATTGTTACTCTTTTTACTTCTTTAGGCAGACTGGTTACATTGTGCCTTTCTTTAGCACTTGGTGGGGCTCTCCCAAGCTATGGGTAGAGAAGACTTCATGTGATATATAAATTATTACACTGAGTTCATTTGTATTGACGTCATGCTTTTAAATGATGCTGGGTAGGATTTCCTTAGTAGAGGTAGTAGAGGAATGATGAAATGATCATGCCTTTTTAAGCTGTGCTGGTGTAGCATTTGAGTCATGGTAGCAAACAATGATAGTGTTCTCTTTTTTTTTTTCATTGAATCAAATTATAAAAAATATGTTTTTAAGTAAAGCCATTGAATTCTTGTCCAACCTGTGATATTTAGGGGTTTTTACCAACATTGTGGCAGGGCAGCATTTTATGTCAATCCAAGAGAGAAGTGAAAGTAGAGACAGCACTAGCACTGGAGACGAATTAATTTCAAAAGCTACCTAAAATGTTTAGTGTATTTTACTCTTTGTACTTAGCTTTTCCTTTTCTTGAAGCAGGTGTAAGGAAGTAGATAACTGTACTGAAATCTAATTTTAATTTACCCAAATTGTATAATAGTCAAAAAGTGTGCTAAGTATTGAATGTCTCGAACACTGATCTGAAGACATTATTGACGTTTATGTAGGATTGTACTTCCTTCATTGTTAGATGCAGGTTCAAGCTAACAGCTTGATAACTCCTGTATAAACTTAATGGGACACTGTTGTATTCTTTTTTCTTTCATTATTAATGAACAATTTCCTTTCAAAATTGCATTAACTGCACAAGTCTAGTGTATAACATGAAGAACTTTATTGTCCTTTATGCATTAGAACTCATTTAGACACCCAGAATTTTAAGGTTTTCCTGTCATTTAGCTTGTTGCTGTTATACTCCTTGGTCTTACTGTCCTGAAAATGTCTTCTTTCTGAATCAGTGATGAAGAACGCTACAGATACAGAGACTATGGAGAGAGGGGCTACGACCGCCATAGGACAAGCAGAGAGAAAGAAGACAGACACAGAGACAGGAGGCACAGAGAGAAAGAAGAGACCCGACACAAGTCATCTCGAAGGTTGGATTTCTCTTTTTTTAATAGGATATGAAAGACTTGCCCAGTTAAAAAAAAAAAAGTAAAGTTTTAAAAGAACCCCAAACAAACAGGAGTTTTGTGGAAAGACTGTAAACACTTGAATGTGCTACTTGGAACAAGTCTGCCATATAAAATGTGGACAGACAAAAAGCAATACTGACCCTGGGTAACCTCGCACTGAGTGATGTATGTGACAGTATGTGAACAGAAAATCAGGACTTTGGGGAAAGAAGGGTAAAAATGGTGAGTCAGAAAGAGGTGGAATGACTGACATTTGGCAGTATAAACAGAAGAACTCAACAGTCATTCTCAGTAAGTAAAATAACCCTCACAGTCACTTGATAGAAATTGTTCTACACGATCCATTATAAGTTAGAAATAAAAGTTAAGTCCAGAAGATGGGGTCAACAAGAATGTCAAATTATTAAGCAATGCCAATAGGTACTACACGGCATTGCTAAAAGTATTGCTATTCGAAGATGGGTTACAAATGTGAAAAATCATCCCATTTTCTCCACAAAAAGTACAGGATGGATAGATGTATGTTCCACTCCAGGAAAAATTCAGTTGTGTGCTGACATCCAAAAACTCTGAGTTAGGAGCAGATGCCAGTTTTCAAAAATAGATGCAGAATCTGTTTTTTTGGTACTTTGTAATTAAATAGGGCCTGCAGTGTCAAGTGTTTGAGGGATGCTTTCTCTCTATTTAGTAACAGCAGACGTCGTCACGACAGTGAAGAAGGGGATAGCCACAGAAGGCACAAACACAAGAAGTCCAAAAGAAGCAAAGAAGGAAAAGAAGCCAGTGGTGAACCTGCTCCTGAACAGGAAAACACTGAAGCTGCCCCTGTGGAATAGGCTTGTGTGATTTTTTGCCTACTTGCATATATATTAGTGCCAGAAATAGATTACTATAAATCTTGTTATTTTTCTGGGAATTATAATAATTTGCTCTTAATCTTGTTCTGTTAGTTTGAAATCAAAGGTTACTTTGGTTTTTTTTGAAAATAAAAAGAACGAATTTTTCATGTTAAGATTCTTGGACTGACTTTGTCTTTTAAGAAACAGTGAAAAAACATCTTACAGCTAGAAGCTTATGGTCTTACAATATAAGTAGGGCTTAAATTCTTTGTATTAAATTGTCTCCTTTTTTCATAAGCCAAGGGGAAGGTCATTCTTTTACTGACTTCAGAAACACTGGGCATTCATTTTGTTATATACCCAACATCTGGAACAGAGTGGGTTTAGCATAGCTTTTGGAGTCATATTTGGAAAGGTCATCCTTTACTACAGGGACACACAGGAATTGCAGGCTCTTCAAAAGCCTTGTAATAATGTGAAGAAAAAAAAAGTAGGGAAAGCGGGAAAGGTGCCGATTGTTCTTAGTTGAACGGACCACTGAGTGTGGTGATGATACACTTGGTAATTATGTCTGGTTTGTGTGGGTGCATAAGGATGAATTAAGCTGGATAATCGTCCCTGCTGCTTTTCAGTGGCTTAAGAGAGAGTTCATTTTAGTCTTTGTTCTGGGGGAACAGCTGTCCTTAACATGATAAAGATTAACAAACATATCCTCTTCCCACTGCAAGCTTGTGAGATAAAAACAAGACTGTGGGACATGAGTAATTTGCAGAGAAAGACAAAGGACTATTTTAAGAGACATATAAGACCATCATCACTTTCAGATTTACTTCATGCAGAACAGTATCAAGTGTGATTGATAAGGCAGTTCCACAAAAATTTTATTGCTATTCAGAGGACTTACTTGATGGCATTAGCAGGGTGCAGTGTACTTCCTTAAAAGTAATATTCTATATAAAAATCTCAGATTTAATAGTATTAATCAGAACAAACCAGGGAAACGAGGTAATTTGGTTTTGGATGAAAATAATGTCTATACAAGTACACAGTTACAATTATTTTTAATTATTTTAGAAATTTCATTCACAGTTTTACAGACTAACAAACAGTACTTGAAAGTCTTGAAAATACCAGCTTCATGCTTACCATGAAAAGGTACACATAATCAAAGTGCTATTAATGTGTTGGATAAAAACCTTCACCTGATTATTGCAACTAGAAAAATTGCAAGAAATATTTCCATAAGTTATTCAAGGTTTTCTTTTTGTAAATCAAAATACAGTGGGTGAGCAGAAGCTGTTGCTCCTTAAAGTTCATTATTATTATAATGCATTAAATAGATATATAGATATGTATAAAAAAAACCAACAAAAACCCCTTAAGAACACAGGGAAGGAAGGACTTAAGTCTGTAGCTTAGATCACTCTGAAGTGATTTTTTTGACGGGTGTCACTGCTTTGCCTAAACTTGACTTTTCTTGACATGCAGGTTGAAATTTCACAAACCTTTTCTTTATAAATACATACTTGACCCCCCCAAAAAAGCAAAGACTGATGTTCCTCTTTTTTTATTTTTTTCCCCATGTTAAGATACTTGTCATACTCTCCATGAAGACTTGTTTTATAAAAATGTGCCAGGCCAGGACACAATTGTGAGAGTAATTTTTCCTTTTAGTTCTTTGAGCATTCTTGCCAAGCAGGCATGCATCATTCCTGATGTGTTCCTGCCATTGACAGCAAGGAGGATGTCACCACATCTGAAAAAACAAATGCAAGACAACAATTAAGAAATCACCTTGTTTATTTTAAATGTTTCTAAAGCCAAAGCATATCCTTAAGCTGGGGGAAGGGGTACAAATGATTATTATGGTTCCCTCTCTGACTAACCACTATTCATGAATAAGGGAATAAAGCAGGTGAAAATTCTTCACTTGTTTGGATTTCTTACACATTTATAATTAATTAGATGTATTTGAAAGAAAACATATAGTTCTGATGTTCATTCTGATGAAGCATCATCACAGAATCATAAAAGGGCTTTGGTTGGAGGGACTTCAAAGATAATCCAGTTCCAACCCCTCTGCTCTGGGCAGGGACACCTACTAGATCAGGTTGCTCAAAGCCCCAGTCAGCCTGTCCTCAAATAAGAAGGAGGCACCCACAACCTCCTCTGGGCAACCTGTTCCAGTGCCCCTCCACCCTCATATTAAATAATTTCTNAGCTTTTGGAGTCATATTTGGAAAGGTCATCCTTTACTACAGGGACACACAGGAATTGCAGGCTCTTCAAAAGCCTTGTAATAATGTGAAGAAAAAAAAAGTAGGGAAAGCGGGAAAGGTGCCGATTGTTCTTAGTTGAACGGACCACTGAGTGTGGTGATGATACACTTGGTAATTATGTCTGGTTTGTGTGGGTGCATAAGGATGAATTAAGCTGGATAATCGTCCCTGCTGCTTTTCAGTGGCTTAAGAGAGAGTTCATTTTAGTCTTTGTTCTGGGGGAACAGCTGTCCTTAACATGATAAAGATTAACAAACATATCCTCTTCCCACTGCAAGCTTGTGAGATAAAAACAAGACTGTGGGACATGAGTAATTTGCAGAGAAAGACAAAGGACTATTTTAAGAGACATATAAGACCATCATCACTTTCAGATTTACTTCATGCAGAACAGTATCAAGTGTGATTGATAAGGCAGTTCCACAAAAATTTTATTGCTATTCAGAGGACTTACTTGATGGCATTAGCAGGGTGCAGTGTACTTCCTTAAAAGTAATATTCTATATAAAAATCTCAGATTTAATAGTATTAATCAGAACAAACCAGGGAAACGAGGTAATTTGGTTTTGGATGAAAATAATGTCTATACAAGTACACAGTTACAATTATTTTTAATTATTTTAGAAATTTCATTCACAGTTTTACAGACTAACAAACAGTACTTGAAAGTCTTGAAAATACCAGCTTCATGCTTACCATGAAAAGGTACACATAATCAAAGTGCTATTAATGTGTTGGATAAAAACCTTCACCTGATTATTGCAACTAGAAAAATTGCAAGAAATATTTCCATAAGTTATTCAAGGTTTTCTTTTTGTAAATCAAAATACAGTGGGTGAGCAGAAGCTGTTGCTCCTTAAAGTTCATTATTATTATAATGCATTAAATAGATATATAGATATGTATAAAAAAAACCAACAAAAACCCCTTAAGAACACAGGGAAGGAAGGACTTAAGTCTGTAGCTTAGATCACTCTGAAGTGATTTTTTTGACGGGTGTCACTGCTTTGCCTAAACTTGACTTTTCTTGACATGCAGGTTGAAATTTCACAAACCTTTTCTTTATAAATACATACTTGACCCCCCCAAAAAAAGCAAAGACTGATGTTCCTCTTTTTTTATTTTTTTCCCCATGTTAAGATACTTGTCATACTCTCCATGAAGACTTGTTTTATAAAAATGTGCCAGGCCAGGACACAATTGTGAGAGTAATTTTTCCTTTTAGTTCTTTGAGCATTCTTGCCAAGCAGGCATGCATCATTCCTGATGTGTTCCTGCCATTGACAGCAAGGAGGATGTCACCACATCTGAAAAAACAAATGCAAGACAACAATTAAGAAATCACCTTGTTTATTTTAAATGTTTCTAAAGCCAAAGCATATCCTTAAGCTGGGGGAAGGGGTACAAATGATTATTATGGTTCCCTCTCTGACTAACCACTATTCATGAATAAGGGAATAAAGCAGGTGAAAATTCTTCACTTGTTTGGATTTCTTACACATTTATAATTAATTAGATGTATTTGAAAGAAAACATTATATAGTTCTGATGTTCATTCTGATGAAGCATCATCACAGAATCATAAAAGGGCTTTGGTTGGAGGGACTTCAAAGATAATCCAGTTCCAACCCCTCTGCTCTGGGCAGGGACACCTACTAGATCAGGTTGCTCAAAGCCCCAGTCAGCCTGTCCTCAAATAAGAAGGAGGCACCCACAACCTCCTCTGGGCAACCTGTTCCAGTGCCCCTCCACCCTCATATTAAATAATTTCTTGTTAATATCTGGTCTAAACCTGTTGTCTTGCAGTTTAACACCATCATCCCTTGTCCTAGCACTACATACCCTTGTAAAAAGTCCCTTTGCAGCTTTCTTGTAGGCCTTCTTTAGTTATACTAGAATGATCTGTGTTCTGAACAAATTTACCTTTTAAACCTTGTTAATAGATACAAGTTTTTGCCATGATTGTACATTTACTCTCTTCAATTGTATTGGTGTTTGCAGGGAAGGCATTCAGTTGTGGTGTTTAGAACTGGATATGTGGGAAACCTCTGTGCTGGCATGCTTTGTACCACCCCAGAGATCAAATTGACTCAATTTTTAACTTACATACTAGTGGATTGCTAGACACGTGAAAACTTTCTGCTATGAGGGCAGATCTGTGGAACCTCAGGATGCTTCTGTCCTGCTTCCAGATCTCCCAAAGTTACTTCTGTATCAATGAGTCCCTCCCCCCTCCCTGCCACTGCTTTAATGAAAATGTGTTTTTAAAAAACCCCACATGTTAGCCAGAAGAAAAACTTCCTTAAATGCTACTTTTTTAGATAGGTATCATTACCTAATTCTGCCATCATTATATGCTGGTGTTCCCCCAACAATGGATTTGATAAAGAATGGTTTGTTCCCAGTCTGTTCTTCATAACCTCCCACGATGCTGAAGCCAAGACTGCCAGATGTATTTCTTCGTAATACAATTTCTTTGCAGCTGTACAAATACCTGAAATAAACCACTTTAATTAAATGTCTTATGCTTAACTTTAGATTCTGGTGAACCATTAATAATGAATCTGCCTTTTCATGCACACGTAGAGTGTTTTTAGGAGTTAAAATAGTGCCATAGTTCCACGGTATTAAGCACCTACACTTCTGTTTCTGTAGTATTGCTTTCCTGTTATAACCAGAAAACCAGTTATCCCAAGAGTAAAATTAGTAGGTAATCTTGGGCTTAAGTATTAAATAAGTTTTTTATAGGGTAGAAATCTATCCAAACTATCTAGTTGGTGTGATGGAGAAAAGCACTTAAGTCTGGATTTAATGTTTGTAAATTGGCAATTCAAAAAACTGTATTGCACTACACTTGTACAGCCCAATGACTTGTTTATCTTCCAGATATAAGCCTGTATGTGATTAATTATGTCAAAGTGCTCAGGCATTTGCTACTGTGCATGTCAAAGTGAAATAATTTTAAGGCCAAAAATGACAGATGACACAAAGACAGGTTCTGGTGGAATTAGGGATCCTGAGCTTTTCTTGTTGAGTAACATGAGAAGTCACGGCATGGAAGATGAGAGAAATTTATCCATGTGGGTCAGTGCTTTGGGGTACTGAGTCTGCTCTCAAGAAGATAGTTGTCCTCACTGTAATGATTAACACAAGATTTTATAGTAAGAGAACTGAAATCTGCTTCTCCCTCCATTTGTCTTCTGAATGTATTTTATGATACTGTATGTTATGCTCATAAGTCAAAGCTTAGGTTCCAAAACTAGGAATAAGGGAAAACAAGAATAGTGTTATATAAGACTCTTAAATGTTGCCTGTTGCTCTGAGTACATTCATTTCTGTTCCCTTTTTTTAAAAACCCAAATTCATTTCAATTGTTACAGATTGAGGGACAGAAATTTCTGTCCATAGTACTTAACCAACTTATCATTAGTGGTGTCCCCAGGAATGATTGAAATTACTGTGTGACTGAAAATATATTTGCTACTCCAAATCTTAAAATACAGGCTGACCTACAACAAGCAGTTGTTGAAAGCTCTATTCAGAGACTTTTTAGATTTCTAAGAAGCACCTGACACTTCCATAGGAGGATAAATAATCTTTGTCCTAAAGACTGTTATGCCTATATGTGTTTGTCAAATAGTGCATTTGCTGTCTTTCACAGCAGTAATACTAGATTAGTCCTCCAGGGCCTACAAATATCCACCTGCTGCCAGGATGGTAGGTATGTAATATTTGCACAAGAATACACTGGTTGCTAATGTAAGAAACAGGTGACATTTGCTTCTTCCTCAGTAGCCAGGGATTATTACTTTACCGTCTGTGGACTTCTTCAATGTGCAGAATCATTTAAACCCTCTATGTTTAGTGGTATTGATCAAGGTCATGACCAAGCAATGCCAGGATTCAGCCATTAGTGCTATAATTCAGTGTTGATTTGGGGGCAGAGGTCTCTGCTGCCCAGTGCTACACTCACTGCCTTTAGGAGCACATTCCTGAAATTGAAAGGTAAATCAGCTAAATCCTAATGCCATAGGAAAGTAATAGACAAGCAGGTAAAGACAGGAGGGGAAAAGGCAGTGAAGCCTTTACAGTGTCTACCCACAGGGTCCTATCCTAAGAAATACTACAACTAAGCATCAGCTACTGATGCATGAGGAATTTAAAAGTGCCTGTTTTCAAGCAGTTAAATGTACAATTCCCTGCTGATTTTCATGAAGCAGAAGTAGCCTTATACTCCAGGGATGAAAACCAGCCCAGCTGCAGGAGGACTTCAGCAGTAAGAGCTGTGAAAGGATAACTCCCTCCTCCTGCCCCCTTACAGTACACAAATGGCAGCAGAGTAAGTAATATTTGAGCACTGCTTCCACCAGAGTACAACAGCCTGGACTGAGTTACTTTGGAGGTGTTTCTGTCCTAATTTCATGTTTTACATCTTGTTGTACCCCAGGTTTGCAGGATAACTTTGGCCACCTCGTCTCTTTGTCATCTCACTTTACAGATGAAGAAAAGCACTTGTGTGAAGTACTAATGTTTGTAAATGTTATGACAGGATGATTTAAAAAGTATTTTGAGTACTAGCTGAGGGAAGGAAATGTGAGGAGAGCAAAGAAAGGAGAGCAGGAAAACAAGCCAGGGTAGAAACAGCATCACAGAGCTGGGGAAATGCTTTTCCCCAGCTGTTCCCCGTTATTTCCTTTCTGCATGCTTCACAACAACATGTCCCTCTACCAATAAAGGAGTTCTGTCTTCCTAAACAACAAACAATTAAATTGGCTACCCTGAAGTAAGTCTTCAGGCGAGAATGCTTAAGGTCCTGCATCACGGTTCCCTCCCGCCGCCCAGCCCGCAGCCCCGCCGCTCGCGTGCAGGCCAAGTTTTGACAGATGTCAGATGCACATGTGCACGTATTTTATAACCACCACATATTGGATCCTACTACAGAAAGAACAGAGGAGCTGTTTATGTATTAGTAAGCCATGCAAAAGTGAGAAAACCCAATTCTAAGATCTCACAAGAAAAGGACCAAAATTTAAGTGAGATCCACAAATATTAAATTGGCAAGATGGCTTTTCCAAGTCTTTGAGTTTCAGTGCAAGGGATCATATAGTTTGTCTGATTCTGCTGCTACCAACTTTATCCAGAAAAGTAATATAATTTCCTAACTCTCAGTATTTGTGTCTCTTGTCTGTACCTATCTCTGTAATACACATGCAGTCCCTGGGAAAGGGAGAGTTCTGTTCTAGTATGGAAAATCAGGCATTTAGAGTAAGCTACTTTAAATCACGTAACTATTATTAATGTTAGCCTGTTTTCTACTTCATTGGTCTTGGACAGAGGTCTGTAGACATGCTCTAGTATTTAGTTCAACTCAGCACATTGTATGGAACCATTCACAGGATCTTCCTCAAAATTTCATGCATTTGGAACAAAGAAGGACAAACTCTGCTGTCCCCACTCTTTCCTGAGCCTGAACATCCCACTCTGAGTTGTAAGTTCCAGCTGCCTCTGAACATCCCCCCCTTGCTTGCTGTGAACAGATCTGCACACTGCACTGCCAGGGTTTGTCTAGAGCCACATCCTTCCCTTCTCAAAAGAATTTAAATAATCTACTATCCAGCCTCCTCTGTTTTAAACCATGCCTGTTTCTGGCCTACCAGTTTTACTGCCTTTTCTGTGAGTTCAATTTGTCTCACGTAGGTGTGCCCCTTCCTGCCCATCTTCCCAAGTACTTTGCATGATCCTGCATAATCCTGATTTTGACATTTCTACTTTTTCATAAACTGTACCAAACATTCTTAGACTAGCATATCTTGGATCAGTCCTTCCAGTAAATTGTTTTAATTAAAGTAGGTGATTCTTCAACATTTTGCCCCATAACTGCACATCAGGCACTTTTTCCAAGATGGACCTGTCAGCCATGTTTTTAGACAGAGAATAATTTTTTTCTAACAGACTGCTGACAATATTTTGGGATCTAGTGAGATGTGGTCCTTGCCAAAAGCAAACTGAAAGCCAGAGAAAGGTTAACTGCTCAACCTGGAGCACAATGAGTTAACATGATACACATCCTCATGAGAGAACTTGTGGAAGGACTTTCAGACATCTGATATGGGCCCTGGAGAACCAGAACAATAAATGGGTGAGCACCCTCGTGCTGGGGAAGACTGAAGGGTCTGCTAATACCTAGTGAGCAATCCCAAATCTTATCCTCCTGTGCCCCTACTCACCCAATCAGCTGCTGATAAGAATACAGAGCACCTTTGTTCCTGTCCCATCTAATGCTCCTTGGTCCCTGTCCCAGGCTCTAGTCTGATGTTCAGAGCAGTGTCCCCACTCAGCATACCAATGTCCCCATGTCTCTTTGAAGGAGGAGGGCCATGCTGAGCTCTGTGCACAGCCTCACAGCTGGGGATAGAGTTACAATGAGCTCTTGTCTTCAGCCTTGCTGACACTGGGGCTGATTTTCCTTCAGTCCAAAAGGGTTGGAATGCCTTCACACATGCAGCCTTCAGAGGAGGAAGGCTAAAGTGAGCTCAGAAACTGTTTCTAAAATGTGAAAACCCATTTTATTGCCAAACTGCAAAGTGGAACTGACTGATGTGAACTCTGGGTCAAGCCTGCAGTACTGTGGAGCTCTGTCCTTCATGTCCCTACCATGCTAAGGTAATGGGAACTTCAGGCAGCTCTGAGTAGGAGATGATGACCAGGCAGCTCAGGTTTTCTACACAGCCCAGTGAAAGTGGCATAGGCAGGGTACAATTGTTTCAGTCCATCTAGAAATAGATGGTGATAGAAGGCAAGACTTAGCCCTGCAGATTGCAGCATCTATAAGGCCTCTCGTCTGTTGCTGTCCCTTCACTGAGAGCATTACTGAGAGCTCTGGTACCTTCACATGCTGCTGGTCGAGCTAAGGAGAGCAGAAGTTAGCAGGAATGAGGACCTCCCTGGGCCTGCCTGTCTTCAGAGAGACTGAATGATGAAAATTTACCATTGCTTGGGGTAGCAAGTTAAGGGGCATCCATTTACTGCTTTTTTTTCACAGGTATAGAGGCATAGTCCTCTCCACTGGAGGAGGAACCTTTTGCCTGCGAGTGACAGACACACAGCCTGCCTTCTGCTCTTGCAGTGCTTCAGCACATGTTATACAGTCATTAGCATCACTCCAAGCCCTGAAAAACATCTGGCCCTCACAGCTGACCTTGCTGCAAGGTGAATGAGCTCAAAATGGCTCCAGTTAGAAAGAGGGAAACCTCTTATGCAAGAGTAGGAAATGAAGAGGAGTCCTGAAACTGTGCCTAGAGAAAAGCCCACCTGTTCTGCAGACCATCTTTTCCTGCCCTCCTGTAAAAGAGAGACACTGAACTGCTGCCAGAGTTAAGAGTGCAGTCAAGAGGAACTTGTAAGATAAATTCTTCATTCTTAAAACTGAGTATGTTTCAAATCTGTGATCCCAGCTTTGCATATTCACAGATTCACAACGTGTCCTCATTTCATACTTTCTGGAATGCCGGGGAAGCTGTAGGTATTACACCGTGAGCGCTGAGAGCTTAGCGACATGCGGTGTGGCTCCTGTTATCCTTGCTGAAATGACAACACAGCTGCTTCCTGTGTATGACAAATGGACTCCTTTCAGGCGGGGGTGGGGTCAAAAGAGGTGATTTGGAGATACTGGCCAACTGCACGAACTTTGCAACATCTGGGTAAAGTCAAACAATTCCGCTGGATTTGGCCAAGGAGAAGGGCTGTGCAGCTTGAGGGTTGCAGGAGGGGTATCTCTGCCTTCTGCAGGGTGGTCGAGCCTAGACTCCAGTTCAGCAAGCTCCTGTATCCGTGCAAGATTTTCCTTTCACTCTCTAAGTGCCAGATATGTTTAGGAGATTGAAACAATTCAGTTTCCTATCCTCCCTCGCATGTCTATTTTGCCATGTACACGTACCCATTTACAAAAGGGAAGTATTTAGAGTCAAGTCAGTGACAGAGCCTGGATTTAATTAAGATGTCAGTGCAATGAATCAAGCCAAAAGAAAGAATTGCCAGAAAACACAAATCTTTCCTCCCACTCCCCCTCAGCAAGAGGTTGCAATCTGTGGACTTACCGTGGCAGCCCCAGCCACATAACCCAGGACGGCGACCACTCGCTGCTCTCGGAGGTCGCCTGTGTGTCCTCAGGGGGTGGCAGGGGACCCCGCTCCTCCTGGGCTTCACAGGCTCTCATCTCCAGGGCTTTGAGCACCACTGAGGAGTTGGTGTTCTTCAGCAGGGCGACGGCCTCACTCCGGCTGACTCCTGTCAGATCAATGCCGTTCACGTTCAGGAGGATGTCACCTGAGACCAATAAAACATGATAAAAACCCCTGCAAGTGTTTCCAGGATCCCCTCCCCACCTCCAAAAACAAGTGAGTCAAAGCCATGACCAAGAATTGGCTGCCTGATGAGGCTTTTTGTTAATCCTATCGTTTAACGTGGATGTGAAGCATATGCTAGTAAACATGCCACAGGCTTGAGGGAAGGGTCTAGATCCCTGTACACAGAAAACTTTGTGTGGCTGGACAGAGGATTTGTCCTGGTTCCTTTCCATGTCATGTCCTGCATCTGGAGCTGAACAAACAGCTGGGGTTCTGCTGTACCAACAAGCTTTGGTACCAGTGCCTAGTACTGGTCCGGGTCTCTGGAGTCCACTTCCAGCTAACAACTTTTGTGCTCAACCTAAGCTTGAAACCTGACAGCTCAAAGATGTTTTTCTCCCAGATGTCCCTTAGCTGAGGACTGCCACTCCAACTGTCTCTTCCTAGTTTGCTTTGTGGAATGATGTGTTATTATTTTCATATTAATGCCTGTTTGAATGGCTGCAAGCCAAACCATCTTTCTGTATCCCTTATTTATAACACAGACACAGCAGCTTCAGAGAAAAATGCAAAGATGACCTCAATTACTGCAGGAAGAACAATAAAGATATCACTAATGTCATGCAAGCAGCCACAGTGCCAAGTGCTCTGCTACCCTTCATAGCAGGCTCTCATGCCAGGGCTTTCCTGGCTTGGATGCTGCTCCAGGCAGGGATGTATCACTGGCAGTCCAGCACTGCAGTATGAACATTGCCCTCTTCTCGTGGTCTGCCCCCAATGAAAAGGCCAACAGCCTAAGAGCTGCTCTAAATCAGAGGCCTATGGCTCTATTATAACATCACATATTCATTTAATTCTAATTTTATCAAATTAACTAGACTGAGTTTTCTATGTTGCCTCATGAGGAATATTTTTTGGAAAGTGTATCCCAGTGAGAGGCAGTCATTTCCCAGCAGGGGGAAAGGGGAAATTTGCTGTTTTCCCCATTGTTGTGTTCTCACATGGGTTTTGTTGAGCAGAACAAAGGGAGGTTCCCATGTGTGCCAGTGCTGGGCACTGAGACTCAGGCTCGTGGGGTCTGACTGGGTTGCAGCTATTCTGCCCTATTTTTGGGTGCTTTCACTTCCCTCAAACTCAGGATCTCCCTCCAGTTTCCAGGCAGGGACTGGACTGAAGGAGAACATAGTGGATGAAGGGTAAGTGAGCTGTGTCACTGCTGGACACGGGCTACTGAGGGACTTGGCTCTTGAAGATGTAGCATCCTGAAACCTGACAGTTTCATCTTTCCTCTGCTGCCCAGCTATTCCCACAGAACCAACTGATAAAATACATTCTTCATCTTGCTCTAAAAGCTTATTCATGCAGAAGGGGGAACCATTAGCTTTAGCACTCTGTTACATCAGTAGCTAAATGGGGTTAGGAAGCCAATGTTTCCAGACATGATGTTGAGCCACAAGGCACTTGTGTGGCTTCATATATAATGGGAATTCTGCTCCTGTATATTTCATTCAAATTCATGAATGCAATAACAAACAAGCACAAAAAATTACTTTAAAAACACATGAAGATTGTGCAATGAATATATCAGGAGTTAGGAGGTGGTGGTGCAAGCTAATTTCCCTGTGAAAAGCTATTTATCTTTTTTTTTTTCTACCAGAATATTCCTACATCCTACTTCACAGAGATGATTACTGCTTCACATGATGCCTTTTCTGGTAACTGACTTGAGACTCTCTAATCTGACGCATCCCAAAATCTATTGCTGAAGATGCCAGAGTGTGAAGCTCTTTTGCTATCCCTCGGTTTTCAAAAGAAGCTCTTGATTTAAAGCAGGCTTTCCAAATCTCCCCCTTTTACCTGTTTTTATCCTGCTGTCTCTGCTGATCACTCCACCAGGTTCCACACTTATCACATAGATAGGCAAGTCCCATTCCCGGTTGGATGCTCCACCTGCCACAGTCATTCCCAGTGACTCTGTGTGGTCTTTCCGGACAGCCACCACCTTCTCGTGACAGGTGACAGTGTGAAGGGTGCTCTGTGATGGAGAAAAGAGCAACAACAAACATAGTTTGTGGGCATGGCAGCCTCCCTGACAGCTTTGGCATTTTCTATCAGAACAAATATTCATGGAAGTAACACCAAGACACTTCCCAGCCACCTGGCCTGATGGCAGGCAGGACTCCCTCAGGGGCTTAAGCATCTGCAGTCAGAGCTACAGGTAACTATGCTTTAGTAGTTAAAGTCAGGCACTGCTCCCACCAAAACCAGTGTTGCTTTATTGCTAAGGCTAATAGAATCAGCTCCCTGAAATGTAAATAAGGAATTTGATTTAAAAAGAAAAAAAAGTGTGATATTAATATTACTAGTGGTCACCACATCTTTGACTATCAGGTTGTGCTTATCTTGCTGCTTGCAGTCCGAGCATCATCTGTATAGTCAGTGAGAAGTAGTCCTCTTGGGTTTGAGGAATGAAACCATTGGGGCATATTAGAAGAGACATATTTCATTTGATCTTCCAGATATCTGTGTTTCTCTGTAAGTTATGGGTGGAAATACACCTGAAGAATAAGTGTTTCTGTTCAGGAAAAGAGAAGGACATTTACAGTGAAGAGCCAGCTGTTTCCAGGGTGCTCTTAGTGCTTGTGCTTGAAGGGTCCCTTTGGGACACTCATCCCTATATTTCTGCCCCTGAAGAGGAAAAGTTAAATGTACACAGCTGGTCATGCAATAACTGAGGGTGAAACAAACCCTCAGGTGCCCTCAGGATGGAGAACCACTGCCAGGCAAGCACCAGCAAAACCTGTGAACTGAAGGTCATGTTTACCATGCACTCAGTTCTTGCAGAAGAGTTTGAAAGGCAAATAAAATCTGGATTTAAATGTTAATTGCTTTGCTTTCCTTAAGTATTTCGTAAGCAGCGCTCCTGACATCAACTCCTGACAATCCCAGCACCTCTTTGCAGGAACAGCATCACCCATTCCAGGCTCATATACAACAGCACACTTCTAAATACATTTCAGATGCACATTTTAAAAACTCTTCTCATTCACAAATGTGACCTCACATTCATAATATGCAAAAATAATCTATGAAAATCATTTAAAGCCACATTAATCTCTTCTTAGAAATCTGACATCTCACAAAGACATTTTATGTTGGTTCATGAGCCAGCAGCACAGAAAGTGGAGCAGCTAAATCCACAATGTCTCCCTAAGTAATAAAGATGGACAAAGGAAGATTACAGCAAGAATTTTTTTATGGGAGTAGGGCAGACTATGTCTTTGATTTGTGTTTTTTTTAAAGGTATGTTTGGTGGAACTAACTCCACATCAAGATTTCTGTGATGCAATGTTAACAACAAAACACAGGACCTTCTAGAAGCTTAGCAAAGGATTTCTCTGTGCTTGAGCAGATGAAGAGTAGCTGCCATAGAGCCTCAGAAACAAAAAGGCAGAGCTCAGTGGAAACAGGAATTCTCTCAGTCTCTGGGAGAAAACCAAAAGACACAGTTGTTTGGACATATTAGACCTGGTCCATGCAGAAAACAGGCACTATGTCAGAGTAACTGGGCTTGAGGCTTGCAAACAATTTGGATTGTTTAATTTTAAGATTTTAAAACCTTCAGAAAATGTTCTGTTACAGATAAATGATATGTTCTGATCCAGATAATTTTAAACTTTCACCTTTGTCTTTAAGGTGTAAATGTTTTAAACATAGTAATTCTATCTTTATGCAAATTAAACTTAATGTTTCATCCATGTTTTGCAAAAATATCCTTTTTCCCTTGGAAAGGAATGCCTTTCCATTGGGAAAAGGCCTCTTCCTGAAGCAAGTGGGATAGAGGCATTACTAGTTTTAACAAACTTGCAATTTGAATCTGAAATTTTGTAGCAAAATATGAAATTGGGATTCTATTTGTGGCTCTGAGTGAGAGAGCAGCCCTGTTACTTGTGCAGCATACATCCAGTCTCAGACAACAAAAACATTAGAGCATTAACTGGTTTATCACTATTTTTTGAGGAATCAGCACAGAGAGAAAGATTTTAAAGTAGTGCTGGGGAACAAATTGTCCTGCTACATTTCAAGGAAGAATTATAGAAGTACCAGTACTTGTACACTGAACCACAAAGGACCAATTTTGCTTTGAAGCTACTCTTTCTCATGTAATTTTTTTCATGTCTGCAGACAGAAAGGATTTGGGGTGACTTGGCTGAGACGAAGGCAGTGATGAAAGGAAAGTAAAGCCTTTTTCAGTAAACACACGTAGAACTTGCTTGGAGGTATAATCGATAGCAAGCAAAGCAGTTAAAAGGCAGTGTTTATCAGTGGCTGCATTTCAGTGCATTCTCTTCTAAACAATTGTCCTTCTCTGTCATTTTGAAGTGACCTTGGAGGTCAGGAGAAGAAAAACATAACAGTTCATCTCCTCCTCCTCTTATTTTTTTCCTCCTTTTCTGTATATTTACTGGAAAATAAATATTTACAGCAGATTATCACAACATCAAAGCCATGACACGTGTCTTGCAGGCAAAAAACATTGCTGTGTCTGTTTGGAAAATGTACATCACCTGAAGGTTAACCTGCTCACGTGGTCAGGAAACATTGCCTGCTCCAGCAACATTTTCTTTGCTTTAAGTACTAGACCATCCATTTGAAAGAAGTAAAAAAACAGTTCCAGTTAAAAACAAGTGCTATTTAATTAATGGCAAAGCTCCCACTGACTTCAAAGGAATTGAATCAGGCCTGTTTATGTGTTACAGCCTGCCTTCGCAGCCTCAGCTGCACAAGAAAGTGTTTGTGACATCTCTTTTCTGAACCCAGGCAGCAGCCAGAACTGCTTGGGCTGTGCTTCCCCTTTCTCTGCATACAGGAAAAGAGATCCATGAGACCTTGTGCAGGACCAATCCCTTGGCACACCCTGCACCTGGCATCGCTGCCACCAGAGAAGGACATGGTCACAAGAGATCATCCTCCTCTTATCCAGAGCCTTGAGAGCCACTTGGCTGGTCACCACTGGCCTGAAGGAGAGGCACCTCCTCAGCCACACAGATGGAGGTTGGCTGTCATGAGGCCAACAGCTTGGCCCAAAGTGGTTCCTGAGCCACCCCACAGGCCAGACAGCTGCTAGGAGCTGGAGTTTATTCTTGGTGCTGAATACAGCCTAGGGTTGAGAGCAAGTTTCAGCCCATGTATACATACATGCTCTACAGTGAGAGCAGTTTCCCTCAAAGAAAGCATTCCTGACATTCTCGTATCACCTCCTAGAGTGAGCTCAGGGGACAAAAAACACCTTAAAATTAACCAGAATTCAAGGCAGCTAGCAGCCCTCTATGAATCACACATCGTAAAGCAATCCCACTGATGGCAGTAGGTAGCAGACTCATCAAACCACACATGTGTAGGAGACTCCCCTGACAGTGAGGTCCAGCCAAAAAGCATTACCTTGGTTTTGGGCAGGAGCATGTGCTGCATTAGAACACTGTACAGGCCCTAGGCTTGCAAGCATTACTCCTGCACTAATGCCTATTTAAAATAAATAACATTTTAAAGTCTTTCAAAGCCAGTTTAAAGATTTTGAATTGCAAATGATGTTCAGTTAAACCTTCAGCAAAATAGCATGAAATATTCAAACTGACACAGTCATGCCCTACAAAAGGGCAAATAACACCCCAGTAATGTTTGTATCAGACCAAAAGTCCACAGAGCCTGAAGCTCCTTGTGTCTACCGGCTGTACTGATCTGCTGATCTACTGCCAGAGCATTTTCCCTGATAGAAGCCCTCTACTACATATACATGAAGCTAAAGGGAGGTAGGAACTGTTCAGAATTTTCTTTTGTTGGCTCTGACCTTCCCTGGAAAGTGCCCAAATGGTGGCACTGGACAGAAGCCCACAGCAGCACACCCACTCACGTGCTTATGCAGCACTCATCTCTTGTGGAAAACTGGAAATCCCCCTAAAAGCTGTGGCCCATCCAACAAGAGATGATTCTTTAGTCTTTATAGCACTCACTCATTAGTCTTTAAAGGACTGCTGCAAAGCCACCATTGTGCCTTCAATCTCATAGCTACCCAAAATATGTTGGACTTACAAAGAACTCCCATCTAACACCTCTCAGGGAGAGAAAATGAGGATCTCAAGCCAGAGAGAGACAAGTTGTGTTCCCAAATAATCCCATGTGGTATCAGTTAATCACTCAGGTCAAGATGGTAGAGTTAGCAGGTGCTTGGACCTTCCCTAGGAAGCATTCAGTAGCAAGGCAAGCTAATTGTTGTCCCACACATGTCTTCCTAAGGAAATCATTGCCTCATTAAAAAGTAATGCCTTGCAGATGCGTGATTAGTTGGGCACTACTTGCTGCTTGGTTGTAGCTACTGAACACTGACTCTGCTTTCTGCTTTAACTCCAGCTGATCTGATCCCACCTAACAAGACCTGTGATTGTGGCACTGTGGAAAACTAAAAATAGGTAAATATATACCAGTATTTTTTAACACATAAAAACACTGAATAATGTAGTCTTGAAAGACCTGCAAAAATGAACATTTGTAAAACCCAGAGCTAGACTTGCTTGCCTCCTGGCTGACAGCTGTGCACCCAATATTTGGTCCAGAGGTCCCTTTAAGGACACAACAGGCTATCCATCAAGAAGGATGAACTTATGCCCTGCCTGTACACCTCCCTGATACACCCCTGGCACCAGTGACCAGGGTCAAGCTTTGCATAAGTGGTGACACTCAGGGTGATTAATGTAAATTAGCCAGACATGTGACTTCAAATTTAGTGAAATAAATGAATTCAATTTCTGCAAGGACATGCCTTGCTCTGTCTAAAGTGCAAAGAATAACACTGAGTAAACTCAGAAAACATGTTTTCAAAACTCTAGCTGCATTGGTTCCCACTAAAAGCTCATATGTTTGAACATCAGCATCTCTGCCTTATACAAAGAGAATATTGCAAGCCTAGATGCCCTGAACACACTGACCAGGCACACAGGGGCAGCTGGGGGACAGTTTGCTAACCACAGCCTCATTAGGGTGAGATGGCCAGTCTGTGCTGTGTCCCTGGGCTGGGTACAGCCCTGCTGCACACTGCCAGCCCTTGCAGACCCCACACCATGCAAGTTCCAGGTGCTGCCAGAGCAGAACAAATGTGGTTTGGATCCAAAGATCCACAGAAAGCCCTCGTGCTCTCAGCAGCCAGGGAGACCAGAGCTGCTGTCTGCTGCCAAACTGCCAGCTGGGTCAGGCAGGGGCATTTTAATAAATGAGCAACAGCCTAATAATGACCATGATTTTCAAGTAGCTTATGGGAATCTTTCAGGCCAGCATGTGAGAGCTTTTTGTCTGAAGACTCTGCTACGGATGGAGAAACTTTAGAAAAACCTTTTCTTTGTGTTGGAGTGCTTTGTCCTCTGCTGGTCAGATCTGTGCCATGGCCAGGATCCTGCATGCACATCAGCACCTGCCCCACCACTGCCCATTGCCTCCTCTTTCCCTCCCCACTCCAGGCAGAGTCAGGGCAGAACCAGTGGGTAAATAATGAGCTTTTGTGTTTCCATTGCCAAGTAAGACATGTTTTTCTGGTGACAGCAGCCAGAGCTAAGCCCTGAGACATGAAACACTCGCTGCCCCCCCATTCCCCTGCCCCACGGGTGGCAGAGACCCCCCCCCAGCGCTCTCACCTTGCCCGGGGTGTTCCTCTCAGCGGGCCAAGGCTGGGAGCTGGCAGCGCTGTAGCTCCAGCCCGTCTCCTGCAGCAGGTCGGGGGGCTGCTGCCGCGTCTGCCGCGACACCACGAAGTGAACCTGCTTCTCGCTGGCCTGGGGAGGGAGGAGGCACAGGGTGAGTGAATCCCACTGCCCCAGAGCAGCAAACCCCTGCACCTCAGCCCCAGAGCGTCTGTGAAATGCAGGAACCACTTAAACGTTGGTTGGATTTCCCATTAATGAGGTTGCTATGACATTAAGCAGTAGCATCAGTTCAGGTCAATGAAGTTCATAAAAGTTTACTGCCAGCTACTTAATACTTCTCTTGAAAATTTGGTGTTAACTCTAAAAATCCTTTCTACCTGCCCCAAATTTGGCTGGAAGCAGTGATCCACCACAGCTGATCAGCTCTCACCTACATCTGTGTACTATTGCAAAGCAGCAATTTGCCTGCTGTGGTAGAGAGACAGACAGACAACCAGACCTGGTTCCCAATGGATGGGAAAGCTGAAAAAGATACAATTAGCCCTGAAACCAGGTATGTGTTTACACCTTGTCCGGTGAAAGTGGGGAATAAACAATGTAATTAAGTCCACCTGCATGCAATGAGCATGACAAATGTAAGGAAGCTTAAAGAAAGGGAGAAAAGGGATTTTATTTTGCAAATAAAATCCTACTGCAGCAGAGCACAGAGAAAAAGGGTGGGCATAAGCAAGCACACAGAGCAATGGAGTTTAGGATGGGAAAGTAGCTCAGACTCTCATTCTAGGAAGAGCAGTTTCAAAAGCAAATAACCCAAGCTCAAAGAATGTCTAGGCCTTTTTTCACAATGCAGTCAAAACACTCGTGTGCCTGAGAGGTGCTGCAATGCTTCTACTGAGGTAATGTTTTCTTGTTATTTTTAAGGTGCTCTGTGTGCCTGATATTAGTGTTAATTCTGTGTACAGGTGGGGTTTTTTTCTTATTGAATCAGCACTGTTTCCCTAGAAGCAAATGGCTTCATTTGCCCTTCAGGGAGGCTCATATGAATCTGTTCAAGACAACAGTGACACAAAGATAAAGCTGAGAGGGAGTGGGATTTACCTGGATAAATCATGGATGCCTGCCATAAACCAATATACTGAACTGAAATGAAGAACAGTGTAGAAATAACCTCAGTGCTACAGAAGCACTCAGAAGATGTTAAAATTAATCCTCTAATCTCCTTCTCTCTAGGCTAAAGACCTTGCTGTGGTGCCAGGAAGGAGGGGCTGTTAATGACCAGGGATTCCTGCTGCTTGCTCTCAGGTTGTACTGGAGGAACTGCTCAGTATCGAGTGTGAAGCCCCCAGAAACACATCTGGAGGTCTGGTGCCCCTGGGCTGCAGTTGCAAGGTTGCTGGTACTGCAGCCCCAGGGCAGCAGACCTCCTGGCTGGCACAGTGACCTGCCCTGCTCACTGGGGAGAAGCTCCAAGGAAAGCTGGCACCGAACAAGCAGCTGAAAACCATCTCAGATTCAGTTGTGCTGTTGAAATCAAATCTCCCACAGACAATTAACAGAAGCCAGAGGAAGCTTCTGGGAATTTTGTTTTTATAGCTTGGTTTGTCCTTTTTGGAGATGAATTCAATGGCTGTAGCTGAGAGTTAAAAAAAGCTTTGGAAAGATGTCATGGTAGTTAAAAAAAAGCAATCTACCTCTCCTAAACTTCCAACTTCAAGCCTGAGATACACATGTTCAAACTATGCTATTTTCAATGAAGTAAAAGATGTACACATCTTTTTTACTTTCCCAGTATCTTGGGGAATATTGGTTTTTGACTAGAAACTCAAATCTTCACAGCTTCTTAATATATCATTTGGTGCATACACACATATATCAAAATAACTTTCTAGGCATTTTTAACAGATCTGGTTTTATGGAATAAAAATTCATGGACTCTGGACTCAACTAGTACTCAAAAGCAGAATTATGTACATTGGGAGAAAGGAAACCACCCTGGTCCCTAGTTTGTCATATGATGGAGGTGAAACTGAACAATACAAGATTAAACCTCCCAAGGGCATGTGGCCCTATGAAAATACAGTTTTCTCTAAAATGAACAATTTCAACTTAACACAACTTCTTTTTGAAATTCATCTGCTGCCACATGGTAAGCATCAAAGCTGGTTATTTAGGGAAAGGTTGTAAACATGATTAATTCTCACAGAACAACTAGCAAAAGTTCAGCAAGAGTGTCTGTTGCAATGGCACATTTGTCTACAGGCCAGTCAAGCTGAGTGGTTTCTCAGAAGTCAGAGTGGTTTGGAAAGTTATCCAAACAACAAGAACAGCTTTTGTATTTACATACATATGAAAACCCATTAATGTTTCTACTGATCAGATTATTCATTGCTGATTCATTCTGATCTCTCCCTCCCTCTTACCAGTGGATTTCCCCACAATTCTTCCTCTGGATTTTACGCTGAAGTGAAAATTAAAGAAAGGAGGTTTGCTTTGATACTGAGTGCAAATAATAGCTGAATCAATCTCCTAGAATTAAAATCTGTTACAGCCAAGGCAAATCAAGCAGGAAGGCAGGGACACAGTGGCAACTTCTGAGCATCTAGCTGGTAATTGCATCTTAGAAAGAGGCAGCAGTGCTGCTCTTGGCAGAAGCTGCCCCATCTCTCACATGGATGATGGAGCACAGATATGATCCACATCACAACCTTCTTGTCAGAGGCAGTTGTTAGGAAGAAGAGAGGCTCATCTTTTCCTAGCAGCTGCTCTGAACTACGGTGGGGGAAGGATGTAAAGAGGAGGGTGAACATCTGGGGTCAGTCAAGTCTGACTCAGCCCATGTAGCTTGGCCTGATGTGCTCACATGAGCACCCCTGATCTGCTACCTTGCTCCTTTTCCTGTCACTCTCATGGAAAACAGATGTGGAATGTCTCGTTATCTAGATTAAAAATGCCACTCCTGACACAAGGCCATGGCTAAAGATGACATGACAAAAAGGAGGCAGCAAATTCCCAAGTTTGTAACGTGTGCACATTCCTAATTAGCACTTGCATGTTGTCTTCATTTCAGTTTTTGTGACAGAGCTTAGAGCTTATAAACAACCAGACATCTAATCTACTGATTAGCAACTGCTTCACATATGCTAGTGTATAATTTCTGTAGGCCTCAAGGATGATATTTGTCTCAATTATTCATTATTTAAAAGTAAAAATAATCAAATTCCGCAGAAATCTGCTGGTCTTCCAGCTGTGCTTGGTTTAACAAGCCCCTGCACCTTTCAGTGAATGTTCTGTTTTTAAAAAAAACCTGATAGTGTATTTGTAGCTTTCAGCACCATAAATTAGGTCTCAATGCAGTGCAAGTGACATGCTGAGCTCTCAACAGGCAGGAAGGATGCTGTTGAGAAATTGGAGGACGCAGTGAAATATCCCTTCGTGTAAGAAGCAAACGCAAAACACTTGTGGCTTCAGTATAGAGGTTTTTCTCTGGCATAACATGGAAACAGGAAAGGCAAATTATAATTGATGAAAAAACGTAACAAAACAGACACAGGTTCCGGGAATTTTGCATTAGACAAATGTGATTCATAGAGCTCACATCAATGCCATGTAATCCTGGCTGTTTGGAAACCTGAGTTTCCCCTTTGTTGGGCTTGTTTAAATTTCCAGGGACTGGTGAGCATTTCAAGCACTATTATATATAACATCCACTCTTTGGAGACCAGTAAGGGCTTTAGTTGCATTTTTAAACACTTGCATGTGAACAGTCTCGTTAGTAATTTTTTCCATTTAATTTTATGTGTTTTTTGCTTATGAAGCACGGATGCCTTGTTTTGTGGCCATGAAGAACTGTTCCAAGAATAGCAATCTTTTAGAAAGTTTTTCATTCCACACTTGTTGCCCTCAGAGAATTTAAACCTTCCCCCTTCTGCCTTCTGTTCCCAGTTAGTGAGCTTCATAAGGTAATCCAGAAAGATGCTGGACCAGAATTTCAACAACTGGCTTTATGTAAGGGGATGACATTTTCTTCACCTATGCTATAAACTTCACAATAAAAGTTGGCTACAACCAACTGTGAATCTATGCTAACAGAGGAATCCTTTCCACAAAATGCATGGATGTGGCTGTTTATTTCAGTCTGACTGATATTACCCTGATTTTACCTGTCAGAAAGAAGAAGCAGCCAGCCTGATTTGACATCTTGTTATCAAATTCTTCAATATGTGAACAGTCTACATGCCTCCAAATGAAATTCAAAATTGCAGAAGTATAATAGTAGCTATTAATATGAGATAAAAGCAAGAAAAGATTCCTGGCTTTGCTTTTTATGTTGAACTTTTCTAAAAACATAGTCTGTAAACAAAAAACCCAGAATAGTTCTGGAGGGAAATTAGGCAGAAACTGACCAATTTTGTACCTGAGAAAGGCATGGGGGTTGTTTTGTCTGACAGCTCTGTATTAGCATCTATTTATTGAGTCTAAACAGAGGTTAATAAAAACTACAGCTACAGATGCATTTTCCCAAAACATCTGGATTTCCATATACTGGATTTAGGTAAGAAATATCTATAAGGTGTGGACTACCTTCAGTTGTAAAGCACACCCATGGGAAATCATTGAGTCTGGGAGGGTGATGCTCATCCTGGATCATGCCATCCACTGCCTTAGGCTACTCAGGTTTGCTCCAGGGCTGAACCAGAGAGCACTGTGACTCCTCCTGAGCCAGAAGGGTCAGGACTCTGCCGAGCCAGCGCTGCCAGGCTGCGGGCTGGCATGCCTTTTGGTGACGCTCAGAGTACACAGCCGTTTACACTGATGGACACATTACAGAGCCCGACGGTAGCAGCAGCTCTGTGAGGGGATGCCAGACCTGGATGAGCTGGGCCGCGCTCTCCGGGCTGCCGTAGCGGTGGTCGTGCCCGTTGATGGCCAGCACGCGGTCGTTCTCCTGCAGCTGTCCATCGCGGGCAGCCATGCCCCCTTCCAGCAGGTTGAAAATAAATACCCCCGGCTCGTCGGCCCTGCGCACCAGCTTTATTCCCAGCTGCTCGTCCGGGCTGCTCTTGTTCAGCACCACGTGGAAGCTGTCGTCCCTGCTGCAGGGAGCGTCCAGGGACAGCCCGCTGCTCCGGCACCGGTACCTCTGCTCCCGGAGCACCGTCAGCCGCAGCACGTGGCACGGCTGCCTCAGGACCGACAGGGCGTAGTTGTGAGGCACATTTTTGATGTCCATGCCATTTACCTGGAAGAGAGAAGTGTAAATCAGCAGCAGAAAGGCAGTCTCTTCTGAGCTGGCGCTGAGGAGGGCAGATCTATTTACACAGATGTCTTCATGTGAAGTGACGTGTGCTATTTCAAACCGTGTCACACGGGAGGCCAAGTTTGCAGCGCAGAACAATCTTCCCCCCAAGGAAAGGATGTGCTGCACAGACAGTTTCTGCCCTTTTTCTTCCTCTTTCTCCCTGATAGTCTCCAGACATACATGTTAGTTTTCATCTTTCTTATTGCTCTTTCCCAAGCTTCAATATCCTTTCATGTATCTTAGTTTTATTTCATTGGCTTCTGATTTCAAATTGCCTTGCCAGCCTTTCCTTTCACTCCCACTGTTTTCCTGCTGTTTCTCTTCTTCTTTATTGCCCAGCTGTTCTAGGTACAGTAAAAAAAATGTTCTTCACTAATGAATCTCTAACTGAAAAGAAGGAAAGAGCCTTAAGTAGAAGTTTAAATGCCCTGGATATTTATACAATTATGCTGATTTACCACACCAGGGAATCAGATTTTTCTTTTTTTTCTCAGTGTTTTCCAGGTAAGATTTAATTTGGATGACAGTAAAAAATCTATAACTACCACTTTTTAAATTTGGCTGGAGAAAAGAAAGAGAAAAAAAGAGCTTCCAGTCAATCCCATCATGTTCATATGTGTAAGAGTGACTAAGGCATTGCACTTTATATTGCTAAATGAAAACCAATTGCAAGATTGTATTTCATCACTGGCTAGAAAACCTGAATCAGACAAGTTATTTCCATGTAGCTTTACATTGCACAGGTTGAACCATTTAAATATTAAGAAACATCTCCAAAATGTAAAAGAAATACTCCCCAGCATGGACAAAAGCATTTGGCTGGTGTCTGCTTTTGCAGATTGCCTATGTGGGCACAGCAGGGCTGTTCTGCTGCAGTCTGGTGGGGAGGACTGCACCCAGAGGGACACAGCTCAACTAGCTTTAAGTTGCTACCTTGGGTACCACAAACAGCATGAACTGCACCAGGTTGGGGATGAAATTCACAGGAATCCTTGGTAAATCCTGGGCAGTCAGCCACGGCTGGGAAGAGCTAGGCTGGGCTCATCTGTGCCAGTCACAGCTTCATTGTGCAGTTTGGATGTGCCCTGCAGGAACAGCTTTGTTTTACTGGTGCCATTAACTCTGCTGCTCTGTGCTGGCACCAGGACAAAAAGGCTCCCTGAAACACAGAGCTGGGTGGTAAATGCTTATCCAGCTGCCACCAGGAGCCACCATCCAGAAGCATTTTTATTCACTGCTAGAGCAAAGTATGCCCGCATCGTGATCCTGGGAAATCCCTTTGGCCAAGCCTGTCTGGCATAGTGCAGAAGGCATGGCACAACCTTGGCACACCTCAAGTGTCCTCAGCTGCCACTGGGGTCAGCAAAAGCTGGGAAATCATAGTGGCTTACAGGTGGTGCTCTGAACTTTAGAACATCTTTCTGCATGCAACATTGCAAATCTCATCATGATCGACTTAAACCATCTTATTCTTGGTCAGGATACTTGTGTCCCGTACCTCCACAGTACTGTACCTTTAGTATCATGTCTCCAGGCAGCAATCTTCCATCTCTGGCAATCACCCCATCTCGGTAAATATGCTGTATAATAATGTGAACCAAAGGGGTCTCACTGCCTCCCACAATCCTAATGGCCAGATTCTCATGGGGATCGGTACGGCTGATCTTAATGCAGGTAATTTCCCCATCTGGAATCAGGTGATACAACCTGGGAAAACCTGGAAATGCATATTGTAAGGTATTTATTTGACAACACAGCTTTGCTTTGTCGAAACATGCACTGCACAACCTCAAGTACCTGCCAGTTAGTCAAGCAAGTTTTTATGCATGGATGTGATTTATACCGAGTGGGGAAGAAAGGATAGGTAAGCTTGCTGAATGGACTTGAAGGGATCTTTTTACAATTAATACATTCAAACTGCCTTCCTCTCCCCCCCCAAAACACAGCCTTAAACTTTTGATGTAATCCAGGCAGATGAAATATACTTACAGTTATACATGCCAATATTTTAAGGGATTTAAACAAATTTTTGTCACTAGAGACATCTCAGTTTCTTGCTGGCCCCAGAAGAGATGGGCCTGGGCACCTCAACAAACATCCATTCCTGCTGGGTTGTAAACCCTGTCTCACTGGTAGCATCCCAGGCTGCCCTGATTTCTCCATTTTTCTCCTTTCACCATTGTTTGAGCTCTAGGAAGCAGCAATGAGTGGCTCTCACTGTGACACATCTGTATTAAAACCACAGTATGCTCAAAGTACCTGGAGGGAAAGATCTCTGCTGGCCCTGGCAATCTGGCTGTGGGGAGGAGGGACTAATGGTGAGCAGGGGTCCTTTTTGTATTTATAATGCACTGAATAAGAGTATCCTCTTCCAAACCCTACTTTTCAACTGGCATGTCTGATTTCACAACATGTCACTAATACTTTCCTTCTAGGTCAATTCAAAATTTTAATCCATATTCAGCAATGAGCAAAGTTGAAGTAAAAGCAGCAGTGAATTTTTCAGCACAGGTATAGCAGCCTTCAATTATTTTGAATCCCCCAAAGCTGAGAGAAAGCATTTGAACTTTCTGCATGTGAGTCCAATCCAGTGGTTGGTTATATGATAAACCTGTAAGTCAAAAAATTAACTGCTAGTAATTTTTCAGTAACCTATTTTAGAAATGAAAATACAGTGAGTGTTAATGAATAGTGGTTAAGTGTAAAATGAAACTTAATAGATGAGTATCTGAGATAGAATGAATATTTGCTACTACAGAATTAGCAGGCAACAAACCAGCAAGGCACCAAAACCTTTTGGGAGAGAGCAAAGGGAAGGAAAGAACAGCAAAAAAAATATTGAGAAACACCATGTTGCATCCCTTACCACTTCTTTGATCTTATGCTCTTCAGGGTGGGAAGCTGTCCTCCTCCATGTCTGTAAAAAGCACCTACCAGCAGCACAGGCTTCGACTTTGAGTTTGTACACAGACTTGACAGGCAATAAAAGTCTGTGTACATAACTGCACAGCCTTCACCAACCTAATACTCAACTGTCCATTTACCAACCTGATACTCAACTGTTCATTTACCAACCTGATACTCAACCATTCATTCTTGTAATAGCAGTTTCTGTGCTAATACATGTTTAGTTTTGCAGGCAACTTTAATGTCTCAGGAAATGGAAGGTGCTCCATTTCCCTCATGCTCCCCTATTTTCTAAATGCTGTTTTCTTAGCTTGTATTTGTTCAATTTTCTCTAGCCTGAAGGGCAGATTCACTAAATCCAGGCCTCTAGGTCAAATGCACAGTTTGGTGATCGACTTGCTCTGACTTCCTTTGTAGTGCACAGACATGCAAAGGCAGTGATTCCTGTGCTAAATCACTCCTGGAAGTGCCAAATGTTCTCCACTGCTGTATAAGAAAAGAAGCAATTAACTCTGGCATCTCGGTGGGGTGCTTGAAGTCAAACAATAAAATACTCCTCAAAAATCAACAATGGCTTGCTTCCTGCATCAGAATAAGCAGGCACAGTTCAGACTCTCACTGTGGCTATAAAGGACAGTTATGTGTAAAAATACAAATGAAAATCAGGACACCCTGCATGCAATTAAATTAATATACATGCAAGTATTGAAGACTACCTAAAGAGTGCTATAACAGACCTACCTCTATTATGACGACTCACTTCACATCCTAACAAACTATGCTTTTTGACTCTGATGTTCATTTTACCATAGCTCATTCTGAAAACTCTTCTAAAGGAATTATCCAGTTGCATTTCTTGTCCATGGAGAATTTTGGACTAAACAAGCTATTGATACTCTCATGTTATTTCAACCCAGAATTATCCCAGAGCAAAATCAGGGCAACGTGGCAGTGAACACATCTCTACTTGTACAAAATTTACCTATATCTTTAAATAATGTATAAACATAAATAGTTTTCTTTGCATTTTGAACAATGCCTTATCTGGTTTGTTAAGTCTTGCCGTGGTACTTGGCTGACTTTCAATATGACTTTCTGTAGCTTCTTTTAGAGGAATTTTTAGTGTCTAATTTCCTTCTGAAATGTGCAGTCTACAACAACCCAAATCTTTCCAAGATATTTTTCTTGCCCGCCTGCAAGTCTCTAATGCTGCTTTTTCATAGTTAGCAGGCTGTACTGCCTCACTTCCTGCCTTCATTTGATTTATGTTCTTTATCAAATATACTTCATAAACAGAAACATTTTCTCCTCAGATGGGCTAAGTAACCAAAATAACTTCTCTATGTTCCATTAATTTCTGCTCTCTTCATTGAAGATTTGCCTCTTCTTTTCATCCCAGACATCTACATGGACATTTGTATTATCAACAACCTAGACTGTTGTAAGTAAAAGGCCAATGCCTATTTTAATACACTAACAGTAGCTGTGGCAATCTAAAGTATACAAATACACTTTTTTAAAATGAGGAAATTCATAATTGCTTTTTCACCAAAAAGTCTGCATACATTGTGTGCAGTTTGATGAAAACTTACCATGCATATATCAAGATGATGTCATGTCTAGAAAGCAATGTCTTCAAATTGAATTTTTAATGTATAGACCATACTCAGAAAAGGTGGAGCCTGCTTCAGCACCTGGTTGCACACAATGACTGGGGCCTCAGGAGCCCAATTTAAGGAACTCCAACTGAGTTGAGGGCTTGTACCTTTCAGATATATATATGTTCTGTTGTGAGGCTGTCATTTTTCACAGACTCCATTTTCCAGCCCTTACACACTCTTATTTAAAATTCTCCATTTTCTTTGGTCGGGTTTTCCAGAGCAGGAAAACCCAGGAGTATTGCATACCTTTCTTTACCATTTTATATTTCCAGTCCTTAAATATCGAAGAGCTGCTGAATCTAGAAAGAAGGAAACTTTCTGTCTTGTTTTTGGTGATTCTTCCCGGTTTTCCCTCAGAGTGTTGTGTTTTTGTCACGGGGGGTTGTATGGAGCATTCTGAATCTGTCAATATAATAACATGTCACCTGCATTCAGAAAGATTGTGTGGGCTTTTTTCTCAAGCAGTATTCTCTTAATATTAGTGTGCAATTTTATCAATATTTTCACACATCACTTTATGGTAACAACGTAGGAGAGACCAGCTGTGCACAAGGAACTCCACTTATCTGGCACAATGTGGGACACTGAGCATTCATTAGTAGAGTGGCCATGACAGAGCATTACAAAATTTTAGGTATGCTTACTACTTTTCCCCCACAGTTTATGATATTTAATGGTAGTGTTCCTTCAGTGCTCAGGTTTCTGCTGACTTGGTGCTCCTTCCAACAGTGCTGCCACGAGGGTGGCTTCTGCCTGCTTTCCCAGGATTCAGTGTGACAGTGTGCAGTGTCTGCTGTGACTCCTGAGCCCACATTAATCAAAGGTCACTGTCAGCAAAACTTGTATCTGTGGTTGCAAGTCCTCATTTAGATCAGGCAGCCGGACTAATGTGCCAGCTCAGCCCCACAAGCAGGGCTATCTGCAGGAACACACACTCACCCTTCCCAGCATCTGGACACCAGAGCTTAAACTCAGCTTGTGTAACCTTGGAAAATTCATGTGTCTGTGAGTGTCACATGCCCTTGTGCTGGTGGGGAACTTTATTCTGCAACTTTTCCTTCCCAGTAGATTTTCATTTATCATTCAGTTCTCCCAGAGGTTTGCCATCATTTTGACTTAATGCCTTCCATTAATTCTCCAGTGATGCTACTCCAATGGAGAGGAGGTAGAAGGTGATGCCAGTTCTGACATCTCTTCCTACTTCTGGACATTCCTCTCACCAAAGGAGTCCCAAAAGAATTAAAATGAAACTGTTGCTGAGTTGACTGTGTCTCTAATGAGTTGTGACTCTTATTTACAGCAGGCAAATTTATCAGTCTGCAGTAGAGGAAATGCTACAGGGACAATCTCTTTCTTCAGGGAATTGCCTGGCTCATCATTTCAGAGCAGAGTACTTTGAACCAGTTCTGTAACAGCTGTTTTGGGAAATCAGAATGGCAAATGAATCAAATCTGAGAAAAATAGGAACAGTGTGGGATTTCTGTGGGGTGCAGCCTTCCTGAGACAGAAATTGGGCTGCACTGTTTTGTCCTGGGGCTGGATAAACCACTTTTTTTTCTGCACATTAAATTGTTGATACCATCTGTGTTTCACTTACCTTCTTTTTCTTCATGTACTTTTCCAAACATTGAAGTATTTAAAATATCTATCTATCTATCTATCTATCTATCTATCTATCTATCTATCTATCTATCTATCTATCTATCTATCTATCTATCTATCTATCTATCTATCTAATAAATGTATGGGTACACATATCTCTCAAAAATAAACCAGGGTTCACACTGAACAGTACAACTTCTGTGGTTCTGCCAGTGCCTGCTGGGGCTGCCTTGGTCTTGACTGCTGAAAAGCAATAACAGATGGTAGAACTGCATCCACTATGAGACTGAGCTTGACTTTGAAAAACATTTGCCTTCCTCAAGCAATCATAAATTAAATTTCTTTTACAACGGCTTGACTGCAAAATGAAATCAATGAATGTTTTTGAAAGTCAGAAACACAGCTCTTTTACTCTAAAACTGTATGGAGGTTTTTTCAATTGTATCTGCAAATTATTTCCTCCTAAAATATCAGCTGGTTTACAACTCATATTTGTAGATCAGTTTGAATAAAGAGCATATATATTTATAGTCTTTCTTGGAACTGAATTTAAGGTGTAAAGCCCAGCTGAGAGCACAGTGATACAAATTAGCATAGCAAAGCTGGAGCAGTCTTTGCTTGGAGATATTTTATCATAAAAGTAGATTGTCAAGGTCATTTACACTAGTAGATCTAGTCAGAAGATATTACATCTTAAATGCATCAGTGCCATAAGCATGTCCCTGTCACCTTCCCTCACATCTCAGAATTAAATTCTTTCTTTTGAACTTTCTAAACTTCTACTTCAGACATGGAAATCTATTTGTAGCTGTAAATACTGTTAATGAAATTGCTCTCAGATAAGTATCACAAGTTTGGGTGCTGCCTACAGATAAATATTTCTTTACATGGGATTTTACAAATAACAAAGTATTAAAAATGAGAAAATCTTAACACCTCCTTCTCCCAAGTATTTTCTCATTAGTGTTTGTACTTTTCATTCACCTCTAACATTTTCTTTGGTTTGGACGTTTAATGATTCCGAACTGAAAATGTCACAAAAATAGAAACAAAGAAAGCCTGAATCATTTAAATCCAAAATGAGCACATATAACATTGTTTAAACAAATCAAACCACAGGATACAAACATAAATTGTGAAGTAATCTCCACAGTGCAGGATGGCTACCAGCTCCAGGTAAAAGGTAGCATTAGACTGTAACCATTTCTCTGCTGTAACAGAAACACATTTGATATACATATTACAATGTCCCTAGGTGTCAAAGAATTTTCCAAACCCAGTTCTGGATTCAGCTTCAAATTAAGAAGATTTTGAATATTTTTTCTCCCTCATCAGGAACTATTATTTTGTCTTGTACCCTCACAGTCATATTGCAACTGAGCACTGGCTCAGCAAACAGAGCAGCTTCAGATTAAACGCACCTGCACACTCTGCATGAAGGGCTGTTGAAGGGTACAAGTACATGGTGCATGGGTACTTGTTATGGTGTTCATTCTCAGAGCTCCTCTGACCAAAATACAGCAAAAAAGATTAAACAGAAACATGGGAACTAAGATGGGGGAATTCTGAAAGCTGGAGACAGATTAATTATACATTGAGCTTTGCCAGATGATCTTACAGCTCCTTTATCAAGAAGAGGTGATCAGCAAGAAGGGGCTTATATCACTCTGTGCTCACTGTGAGGCTGGTTTGTTCTGCTCATGCACTGACCAAACCTGGTGAGGAAAGTGGTCACCAGAGAGTTGGTGAGGTGCAGTCCCACCTCCTGGGGCAATGAGTCATGGCTGAGCTGTGTTCTCAGATGGCCCCAGACACGAACCTGTGAAACTTTGGGCAAGGCAGCAGCAGCTTTTCCACTGGGTGTGGGGACCTCTGGAGCCAGGAACCACCTCATTCACCCCCACGGGAGCACCTCCAGTCTCAGGAGAGTGGTGTGGCCATGGTGAGACAGACAAGGGCTCCCTTTTCTTCAACAGGCAAGACTTTAGTGAGCACAGGACAGAGCATACAGCAGCTATCCTTAAAGACTGACCAACAGCTCTAATCAGAAGTCTAGCTGCAGACTGCTCAGAGCAGCTGAGGATTAAAAAAAAATAAATAAAAGAAGAAAACATACAGAACTGGAGAAGAAAACCAGCCTCCAGCTGGCAGGATGATGATAACTGCTACAGAAAGAAGTACATTCATTTCCTCCTCCAACAAGAAGAAACAGAGAAAGCCTTTGAGATGCCATTACACAAAGCACCTGTTGCAAAGGACTGAATAGAAATCTTTGTTCAAGTTGTATTTATATTACTTCAAGTTACTTGCTTGCATTTTTTTAAAGATCAAATTCCTGCACTGTGTAATCAAAATGCATTCTTTGCAAATGTAATTAATAAAGTAATTTAGGTACCCAGCTTCTGTGATCTCATACTGAAGAGTAACTGCTTATTAAGTAATTATATGCCTACCTGGTTTTTCCAGTGCAGCAGAATGCGTTTGGAAGTTTACAGGCGTGCTTGGTGCCGAGGAACGAAACCACAAGCAGAGCCAAGGACAGAATGACCATCCTGACACCGTCAGTGGGGCCCTGGAGTGGCTGCCATTGTACATCCCTTATAGAGACAACAATGCTTTTCATTTGCTGGAAAAGCAAAGTGCCATCTTCACACCTGTCTGCTGACTTCTGCTGACATCTGGACTGCTCTGGGCTACTGGGCAGGTGCTGTTCACATCCACATCATTCAACACTCCAGACATGAAACCAAGCCTCCAGTGGAACTATTACTAACATTAGCTATATGTCTAGCTAGAAATGGCTCTGTATCTCATCCTGAAGAGATGTCTTTTGAAAAATATGAACTTGAGGCATGGAGAATTTCACTCATTCCAAAAAAAGGGCAAGCTTTTGATGAAGTGGATTGAAGAGTTGCTATGGAATGAGAAACATATCTGCTTGCTCAAATGGAGGTATAAACAACTTACTTGCAAAATTTTACTTGGGGAAAAATAATAAAATATTATTTTAAATAATAAAAATTATTTAAAATTATTAAAAATAAAGTAAAATTATTCATGGTGTTTCCAGGTCAAGGGGTATATGCACATTCCTTTTATGGAAAATGTTCAGGGTTTCGAACTACCAGGTTTTATTTCAAGTATGTAAAGTAGGAGAGTAAGTACCAAGAACACAGTAACAAAGTGAAACTCTCCTGAAGGAATATTCAAATAAAGCAGAAGAATATTGAAAATGGTTCTCTGACTCACTGCTATTCACAACGGCATCATAATGACGCCTGAAAGTAGCATTTGGCAGCCTTTTGTGCTTATTATGTGTGTGTTTCAATGAGAACTTGAATACAGAGCAAAAGGAAGTTGGATATTTTGTATTCTTAAAGCCTACACCTTGGACATTTGATCTGGGAAGAGACACAAGGTGCTGAGGCATCCAGCAAAGGAATAATAAGCTCAGTGAAGACCCTGATTAAGACATTGATTCCCACTCTATCATCACTTCCTCTTGATGCATAATGCCATTGTTGGTTTCATAATTATGGTCCAAACTGATTAGTAACATTTGCTTATTGCTCTGAGAATGCCAAATGTTAAGTATTACTACCTGCCAGACCCCTCATCCCTGACATACATCAGACAAACTTGCCTCTCCCTGCTGTTTAAGAGCTCAGCACTCTTACCTCATCACCTGCCTGGCTGAGGTAATACAGGAGCCCACAGAAATGCTGGAATAATTACAGTACTTTACACTTTCATACCATCCTCCCACTGGGAATTTCCAGTGCTTCATAAACATTAGCCAAAACTCATTAAGTTCCTCTAAAGTATGATTATTGTGATCCATTTGCTTTAGGGGGACAGGCACGTGCCAATGAAGAGACTTGAACAAAATTACAGAGCAAAGCAATGACAGCTCCAGTAATAGAACCCAGACACGCAGATCCCACATCCCGTGGGCTAGATATTGGGCTGGCTACAGCATGCAGGCTGTTTCCAGAACAGCCCTACGTGAGCTCCCACACACCCAGCAACATCCTTGCCTGCCAGTCAGTGACATCTTTTGAAAGAGGAAAATGAGGAAAGATTGCGTTTTCTGGTTTGTTTGCTTTAATCACGCACAGCCCACCACATGAAAGGCACGTCAGTCATGGATATCCCGTTCCCACGTGGATAGGGCCCCCTGCCCCATTTTAAGTGATAACACAAGATGAATGAAACATTACCTTCCTCTCCAGCAGCAGAGTTTCCAACAGCCTCCCTTTCCCGGTCAGTCTGGTTGGAAACAGCACTTCCACTTTTTGTCCTTCGAAGAACACTGAATGCCTTGTTTATTTTTTTAAAAGATCTGCTTCTTATAGTGGAACGTTCAAAGTGTCGAGCTGCAACAGCAGGAAAAAACCAAACCAAGTTCAGCATTTCTGGTCTAGAATCACAGCTCTTCTGTAGCCCTGGGCATACAATGGGATGGAACATCAACAGCAGGGCTGCCTGCACTTCACCTTTGCCTGAGTTCTGCTGACACTTCAAGGCTGCACCCACCTAAATCTGGATACAATCACCCTACCTCAGCTCCAAACCCACCAATTGCCACCTTCCTGTCTGTTTTACCAAGCACATGGAGAAACCTCCTGTGAGCATGGTAGCCTTGGAAAGAATAGTCCTCCATCAAGACAGAATCAGCAGCAATCCTGTGAAAAACACATATAAAAGGAAGAAACACTGTCCTTCTCAAGCTATACACATTTGAGGAAAAAAAGCTGGAAGTTGTTAAAAACTCTACTTGAAAAAATCCCCACTACTACTACTGCCTCAAAACCTTGCAATGCTTCTAAAGCCACCAACTATTGCCAACTATTTCATGTCAAAAACCTCAAATATTATCAGGTGGGAGGGATCAAAAAATCACATATTCTGACTCGGGTATTGGCAATACAAAAGAAAAGTCATAATACTTTCAAAACATGTCACTCTTTTCCATCCTGCTAAAGATATCTTCATAGCTGTTGCTGTTCTGTCTGTTCCAGCTCTGCATGCTAGCCAAACATTGTAATCTAATAATACAACATTCCCTCAAAGCAGACTGTGGCCTCTACACTCAATAAAACTGACAAAATTTATTGAGATTCTGGTTCTCTCTTCTTGCACTCTTCCTTTCCTCACCTCTCCAAACTCTGGCACAACAAAAGGATAGTGCTTCTCGTTTTCTGTTTTTCTTCATCCCTTTGTCCATTTTCCCAACACATAACTGGTGGCACACAAGGTGGACTTCTCATTTTAGTTTTAGAATCCTCAAATACATGCTTTGAACTCATCATTAACACTTCTGACTCTGACTTTGGCCAGGCCATGTTTCTCAAACGTGATACTCATCAGAGACAGGTGCAGTGTCACAAGGTGAAAGATCAAGGCAAAGGTTCCTGATGCAGCTTGTACCTGACTTATTTTAGCTGGACCAGCTCCTCTGAGCTGCACCTTCCCAAGTAGCTGGCAGATGTCCCCCAGGCTCCTAAGGCAATTCTTAAGGTTGGTTTTTTTACTGAAAATACTTGGCAAATGCAAAACACAGTTTCCAACAGGATTTTGGTAGGTGCCCATGTCTGTGGAGGTTACTTGGGCCACCAAGCTTTAGCGAAGACACATGACCCAGCTACACCATCTCCCCAGCCCATCACACATAACATTTAATCTTCCAACTGAGCTGCCTTCCTTAAATAGCCTTTCTAAAGATTTGCAGTTTACATGTGTACAGCTAGTCCATCTTCGGCTTGATGCTGCCCCTGGCCAAGCCATTTTCTTTTCACCTCAAATCTCTCGGGTCACTGAGTGCGCAATTTGATAAACCACGTAAAACGAAAGCTTTCCCTTCCCCCATCCCTTTTTCTTTTTTTTTTTTAATCCTCCAGTGACATATATTCGACAGAAAAATGAATGTTGGAAGGGGCTACCAGGCCCTGGAGCCAGCCTTTTGCTCTTACTTCTGCTGCGGTTGCTGCGGGGCAGGTCCGCGGGGCTGCTGCCCAGCTGGCTGTCCTCCGAGGTGGGGCTGAAGGCGGGGTTCACCAGCCCCGGCTCGTCCGTCATTAAGGCGATGGCCGCGGCTGCTGAGAGCTCGGGGCCCAGGGCAGCTACTGCGAGGCTGGAGCCGTGGTCCGGAGAGCAGTCTTGGGAACGCCTCTTCCGTTCCTTGGTAAGGCCATAGTGGGATGCTCCTTTACATCTAAGGAGAGGGCAGGGAAAGAGAGACGTGATAGCAAGTTGAATTCAAATGCTGTGTACGTAGGGAAGTTATCTGGTTCCAAGGAATCACTTGGAGCACAAACTGTGATGATCATGGTGACCAGTGAAATAGGGATGATTAACAAGAGGGAAAAATGTGTGCTTCAGAGGAGGTGAGTTACCACCTTACGTGGGAAGAGTACTGCTGGTCAAGGAAAAAGAGAGAGCCTCAGCCTTGTGTGTAGTTTTATGTGTATAAATAGTTACTGTGGATGCAAGAGGACAAGAATAGCAGGTGGATAATTAAGCCAGAAGCTACAACCTGCAATTTTCTACTTGCCTCTTGATTGATGAAGGAGAGCAGGGTGAGGCCTGACAGCTTCTCTGGGTCTGCTGGTGAAATAAAAGGCACCTTACCCTGTCCTGCCTCCTGAAAAACCCTCCTGGCCACCAAGGTGGTCACATGTGGAGCACGGCACTGTGTCTGTAGAGACCAGAGAAACCAGGAAAGGGAGGGCAGCAGGTGGGAGCTGAACACCTGAGGGCTGCAGGAATCCAGGCCCCACACAGTACAGGGCCTTACTGACCATTTACTACTTGAACTGCATCTCGTGGATTGTTTTCAGATTCAGCCACGGAGATGAAATTGCCAACCCTGCTGTTCCAGCTCAGTTGAGACACTAAAATAGGCAGGTCATTGCCTTGACAGGGGAAGAGGTGAAAGTAGGGGTAGGGGGTCCCACTGACCCTGCAGCCTCACCAGAGTCAAGGAGGGAGTGCAGAGCTCCCACTAAAGGACTGGGACCAGGTCCTCATGGCAAGGTCCTTGGGCCAGCTTGGGGACATCAAGGCAGGTTCTAAAATACTTCTGGGGGAAAATCCTCTGTTTCTAGTGGAGAAACACCTGTTCCCAAAAGAGCTGAAGATACAGCATTATAAGGGGCAAATTACAAGTCTACTGTGAAACAAACTTAGTTGTGCTTCCAACCATCTGCTCTATCTGCTCATCCTAAACAGCAAAGGCTAGGCCATGCTTAGCATTTCTTTTTTAAGACTCATGAAGAAAGTCACTTGAATGAAATTAAAGGTCGCTGTAGTCTTCATGAGTCAGTGTTCAATTAAAGCTATAAAATAACTGAAAAGACTGAGTGACCAAGGACACAGCACCTGTGACTTCTCCAGCATCACTTCTGCCCAGTGCCCACCCACAAGAACCACATTCAGTGCATTAAAAAAAAAAAAAATCTGCCTTTTAATCATAATCTAATGAGCTTGGCCTACTTTGAGTTACTATTATGCCTTTCTTCATAGCGAAGGCTAACTGATGACTTTGATGAAAGTGCCCTGTAGGACAAACTGACAGAAATAGCTGCAGAAACCCTTAGGGACAGAAAGCTCTCTGTAATGTATGGCATGCACAAAAGGCAATGCATAATACATACAGTACACAATGCTAGTGGGTTAAGTGTCACGAAAAGAAGCAGTACACTGAACAGAAGCCTTGGAAGAGAAATGATTATGGAAGCAGCTCCTGAGACAGAAAGATGATATGAGGAGATGTCATAGAGCTCTCCTGTATCAGCTTCACAGCAGCAGTTTAATTTCTATCATGGTATTGACTTTTGATGAGACAATTGAATTAGAACCCTTTTTTTGGCACTAAATTATGTTTTACCATCATCTACTTCATGCTGCTTCTGACAACTTTCATCTTAAAGAGGGGAAAAGTACCCAAACCAAACTCTGTCATATTGATTCCTTACACAACTGTGTAAAGGTTGTGTATATGCTTTAAGGCTTGGGTAGGAATGACTAACAGAAGTTATTTCTGAAATTTTTCACTAGCAAAATGAGGCATCTCAGAAGAAAATACTCTTATGGAAGAGAAGGTTGGTCAACTACTCCAAAAGACCAATGAAAAGCTATTTGAGACACCTATTACAAGGCAAGATTACAACAATAATCATATAAAGAAAGGAAGAGCTCTCCTGCCTCCATTGCTGCAGGTATTTTTCTATTTCTTTCCAGATTTTCTTACTCTCCCAGAACCCTAAACCATGGCAGGATGTTGTCCTTCAGATTCCATAGGAAGCAGAAGCACAAAGGCCTTTCCCTCTTGCTACTCACCTAAACTTCTTCAACACAATGCTTTGGAAACCCATCCTTGACATCTCCCTCTTGCAGTAAAGTCACATTTGCTACTCTAGCCTATGAATGCTTGACAAAATAGTTTAAAAATAGTGTAAAACCCCAAAGCAAAGAAGTGCCTTTGGGGAGAACTGTTTGCTGTTCTCAGAAGTCAGTCTCTGTTTTACAACAATCTTGCAAGGATTCAGAATATAATAAGAGATATTCCTACTCCTCCCCATTTTATTTCATTTGTCCATGTTTTTCCCATACCAGTAAAGTTTCAGTGGCTGATACCAGAGCACCAGCCTTGTGAGTGGCTCCTCAAAATGTGGGGTTTTTTTGTTTGGTAGGTTCTATGAAGATCAATATGAAGACCAGAAGTGGCTCTGCCCAAAGATTCCTAGCTATTTTGATTCAACCACTGCCTGGTGCCCATCTGCAGTTCGCTGCTCCAGCCTTCCCTTCCTGTGGAAATCCTCACTTGCTGCTGCTGGCTGCACTGCAGACACACAGTCAACAGCTTCATTCCAACAGCAATGAACAGAAGACAGCTACTTTGAATGTAGGGAGGACTGACACAGTTTAAGATGTGGCTTATTGGAGAAGACAAGTTGTCATGATACAAAGCACAAAGTATATCTTTCTAGGTCTGCCAGAAATAGTTAAAGAAGAACCAGAGCTCTTCAAGTAGGATCACTGAAGCTATTTCTTAAATAATTGTGGCAGGCATAAACGAACACAAATCAAGCCCTCTTTCTTCAGATTAACACAGCGTCCTTGAAGAAGAAAAAAAAAGTCCCAAGACCTCAAACTTGTAATAAAATTTGCAACAGCATCTCTTCACTTTCATTGTTTTGCTTGTGCTGACACTGCTGTGATAACAGAAAACAGAAGAGACGACTGTCTAAGTGGAATCATATTTATAGTGTCTAAGCTACATTTTTCCATATGGTTGGATTTGGCTCCCAGAAAAGAGAGAAACATAAAACAGTTACATGCCAGTAGTAATTAGCTCTCTCATTGTGAGTATTAATCACAATGCCTGATTTGCAGCTGGAAGAGTGGGATACCTGATTAACACAGCCAGTCAGAAAGAGAACCCAACACAGTCTGCAGGCCAAGGTTAACTACAGATTTATGTTCCTCCTCGGCCGCGCCGGACAGCGAGTACCTCCGTGCAGCCGTACGATACTGAAACAATTTGAAGGCCAAACCCCAGAGAGATAAACAGACATGAATAATGTGTGTTGTACAGGTCATGCCATTAAAGTAGTGTCACTAGGTGCATGCAGGAAACTGAGAAAATTGTTTCTTCTGTCTGCACAGCCTCTTTTATGAAGAAAATATCTACTGTCTGAAATTCTGGCTGTGTGAGCTAACCACTGGGTGGTATGAGAGCAGTGGTGGCTGCTGAAATTTCACCCAGGGCTGCAATTCTGGCTGGTATGAACACTGGCAGCCACAGGGCAATCTTTGTCCTGTACCCTGTTCCACACTCGAGGGAGACTCTGCACTCCAGGCTTCAGGAGTAGCACACCCAGAGCAAGGAGATCCAAAACCCTGTGGCTGCCTGAACTCGGTCCTACCATTTGTAAAAACAACCTTTGGTTAAACTCAAGGCAAACAGAAACATATCCACGTCATTTGAAATTCAAATTAAAACAGTGGTTTGGAAAGAGACTTCTTGCAGCATCCCTGACTTGCACAGCAAAGGAGGAATTGAAAGTAAGATTGACCTCAAGGATTTCAATTACCAAGGGTGACATAGGGAAAAAATATAAAGCCAAAACATAAGCAAGGACATCTGCATGGATTTTTCACCTCTCTTTTAGTGATCTAAATAAAACAATTCCACAGGTAGAAAATATAGGTATATGTTTGCCCATGGCAGGGGGACTGGAACTAGATCATCTTTACAGTTCTCTCCAACACAAACCATTCTATGATTCTCTGATTTATAATACATTTGTTCTCAAAAATGCCCTGCCTTGTGTGTCACTTCACAGTCTCTGTCTGGGCATGAAACATGAATAAAGTGAATCTAAAGAGTCACAGTGGTTGTGACCCAGGCCCGACACAAATGAACAGAGCAGGAATCCTCCCCTGCCCAGTTCCAGTAGTGTTTTCTCAACCTCACTTCCAGCACCCCTCATATTTTGGAGCTGTTTTGCTTTAGTGCAGCAGCAGTGGACACATTGTCAGAATGCAATTAAGAATAATGTACACAAAGCACTTAAGATTGCCCATAGAAGAAAATACTGCATAATGGTCTGTCATAGCTGATCCAAAGCTAAACCCTGATCAGGGTAGACAAGTATGTTTGAGCTATGGTCTCACTGCAAGCAGCCCCATCCCTGTGTGATTTGGTCTTGACACAAGCTGGGCTCCAAAGCATCAACAGGGTGTACCACACCCCTGTCACACAAACTCCCTGAGTGCTCGAGCACCCATAAGTGAATCCAGTGGAAAAGATGGTGGAGAAACCAAAGCTGATCAACAAGGACCATCCTGGATAATCTGGTGCTGATAACCTTGCTTGTGAGACCCTGGTGAGAGACTCCTGCTGTGCCTGGGAAGAAAGGAGACTTGGGGTTTAACTGGAGAGATTGACTCACAAAAGGGTGTTGAAAATTCCTGCCCCACAGCAACCATCCAAACCATGTACACATTAGCAGTGACAGCAGTCCAAGCATAACCCAAATACAACCACATGGGTTTCAGGCCAAACACTTAAAGTCTAAACTTTTCTGAAACTCCATCACGAGGAAGTGAAGTGACTTGATCAGTTCCCAGACAGGGATAACACCAACTCTTCTGATCTCACTTTTGCCAACAGTGCACCAAGAAATGGAGTCAAATACGAAAAAGAAGCAAGGCACCTGAACTCTCACTATATCCCATGTTACAGATAAAAGCTACAATGCAGGAAGTACACAATCTCCCATCCAGTCCAAACTTAAGAGGTCAGAGACACCAATATCTTTGGCAGTGAAGGTGACCACTCCCCTGCTGCTCTTTGAGCCTGATGACATTGTAACATCCTTACTCAGAAAAATAGCTTCTGTGAACCTGCTCCTATGTACAAAATTTCTCTTCTTTTCTTTTTTTGCTATATAGGGAAATCAATCCTGGAATAGAGCACTTAGCAGAAATGACTTTTCCTTGGTAATTCTGAGTTCCTGCAAGGATTAACTATTGTGTGAATGTTGCATATGAAAAAAAGCTTCATAAATACCCTATTTTTTTTAAATGCATGTGCCTTTTCTGCTTTTTATAAAGAACTGTCTCATGTCAAGGATATCCCTTAAGCTACTGTAACCACCAGCTATGCCTAGGAAGGTCCTGCCTACATTAAACCTTACTCAATATTGATAAAGAAGAGAATGAGCTGTGTAAAAAGCAAAGCTTAAACTTCTGGATTAGTTTCCAGTGAACATTTGCTGAAAGACAGATTGCAAAACCCATATCTAAGCAAGCAACTGAAACAGGCTGATCTGCACCTGCACTTGAATTTCATAATGCCAGCAATATTTCCAGGTGCTTGCCACTGCTGTTCTGTGCACTCTGTACCCTGGCATTGATGCACTTGGATATCCTCTCCCTGATGATCTCTCAGTGTCAGACTTGCCATCTTGTTTGGGCAAAAAAATGCCTGTTTTTCACTTAAGTGGGAAATTGTCCCAGATACTATTGCTCTTTCACTTCAATAACCCTGCAAACAAAAGCCTTTTAGAGACAGCTTCCTGACACCTGGGGCATCAGGGCTGGCTGGGAGGGCAGCATGGGCCAGTGGCATGATCCCTGCTGCCTCTGGAGGGCTGAGGATCAGCAATTCCTTCCTGCGGTTCCATAAACACTGCTCTTCTCTGTGTCAGCACAGAGATAGCTATGATAGAAGCTAAGATGAGGCAAATGGCTTCTCTGTCTAGCTGTCAGAGAGATTTTCTCATGTTATTTGCTCTCTATTGTCAGCCAGAGGCCTTTGCTATAGTATAAACTGTGTAATAGATTTAGTGGTTCTGTATTTCTGCATTACTAGTCTCTAAATATTTATAAAAGTCCTCATAACATTTATTGTTTTAAGCTAAAGTTATTTAGCTTAAATACGTTCCCACAAGATAGGAAAAAACCCTCACATATTTATCTTTTTCAGTTTAATTTCTGCATATTCCTGTTATGGTTTCCTAAGGGCTTTTTCCACATTTTTATATTAATGAAGACATCACAATTCACTAAACTCTGGAAAACTACCTTACTAGCAAAACCTAAAATTGTGCTTTGTCCTATCTGTAAAGATCTGACCCCAGGGAAGGGCTGTCATTTTCACAATGCTTTTGCACTAAGGTGCTGTCAAACAAAATATATTTGTGCATTATATAAGGAACGTGCACAGGAGTATCTGTGTACTTATATTTCCAAGTCAGCTACTCTGTATGAATTTGGGTCCACCACTAGAAAAAGGAGTTATAGTTTATATAGTTTATAGATTAAAAAAGCAAGGTTTTCTAAGCATATGAGGAAAAAATATTGAGATTCTTGATAATTACAATTTAGTCATCAGTTATAGTGACATACTCCCATTTCTGTGATTTCTTTGCTGAGAAGGAGGAGCAAGCATGGCTTGTCATCATGTTTCAGGCCCTTGAAAATATTTTGCATTGCTGAAGAATGGAATTGCAGTTCATAGTTCAGACCCCACAGCTCCCAAAACTACCAATGGACAAAGACTCGGTGTCAGACACAAACTGAACAAGCATTCAATGAAAACCAAACACCTATTTCAAGTTTGACTGCTCATACTGAAAAAGGGGGGAATCTCCATATTTCCTACTAGTTTTCAGGAGAGTTGAAAGAATTTGGAACACATTTTTCATCTTAAAAATATTATAGAGCTTAAGTTCCATGTGCATGCTGGCAAAGTGTCATGTAACATGAGGTCATGTTAAAGATTTTTCCCCCTTCCCTTTAAAACTCAAAAACTTGTATTACAACCACCATCTTAAGCTTCTATTTTGAAATATTTTAAATGGCCCATTAATATCTGTCATGGGAACAGGGAATTGGAAGAAATTTGAAACAATACTATTTGCCTGTAATTGCAGACAAAAATCATGGATGGGATTATTGTGCAATGATCCCTGTTGTTGTTGGGAATAAGTACAAATTGTTGGTCCAGATCATGTTCTCTTCCTCTCCTGACACTTCTTCCAGGCCATTATTCTGTCACTGATGATTTTGAAACTACAACTGATTTTTTCTTCAAGGTGGGATTATCATTTCAACTTCTAGCCTTAAAGCAATCCAACAAATTTTGCCTGTCTTACATATAGGAGATGGAGCTGTAAATTGCTAGAGAGAGCTGAGATGGCTAAGCTGGCACCCAGGCTGGAAATGTCAACATTTTTTTTTACAGGTTAGCACACCTTGTATTTTGCTTAACTTAACTACTTCTTTAGAGAGGCCAATATTCACAACTTTGTGGCTTCACCTTTTGTGCCCCTTTTCCCCCTGTGTTCAAGTCACACATGGTCTGAGAATGCACAAAGGCACCAGCAGACTGCTCCCACTGCTCACACAAGGCATAGCCTTGAGCTGCTTCTAGAGTCTCTGCCTTTCCCAACTCTGTCTTTAAATGCAATGCTTGTAGAGCACAAGTAGACCTGGAGCTACAAAACCGAGGAGTGAAGCAGGGTAAATGACTGCAGTCAGTCTATTATTCATTATTTACTCCTAGATTACAAACAAACTAATTTGCCTGTGTTACTCCTAAACAAACATTTGTCATCACAGAGAAGTTACTGGCCAGAAATACAGTACCAGAGTGATCTTGTGTGATACAAAACAACAGCAGTATCTATTTATACTGAACTTAATTAAAGAATGACTCTCCCAAAGTGATCTACATATCTCATGCAATCTATTCACACCAGCTGACACAAGGAAAACAGAGGCAGCACACTATCTCTGATTCCTGGTAGGTGCTCAGGTCTGACACAGCAAGGAACCTATGAGTACTTGGTGAGGAGATCCAGAGCAAAATGAGAGAGAATAACAAGACACATGGGACTAGCACTTTTGAGCTGGTGAGAGCCTGTAAACCTTGCTGATGGCTTGTAGTACTTACAGCATTCAACATATAGTACATGATTTAAACCCACTAATCCTGCTCAAGTGCTATATTTAAGTTCTGAAATACTAAAAACTCCTCTTGACTTCAGCAGAAGTGGAACTTGATGAAAACTTTACCAAGTGCTTCCAGAATTGTATCATTACCTATAAAACATACTTAAAAGATTCAGCTTTTACCACTTAAAGAAGAGTCAAACTTGAGCATTTTTCCAAAAGAAAGTGAGAAAGCACAAATTAAAGAGAGAGTTTTCTTTGTGGAAAATGTAGGTACTTAGTGATATTTGTACATTCTTTTATCTACAGAGGTTGGGCATGAGGGAGCCATTACAAGTAACGTGTATCAGCTGGGTGTTTGGAAAGCAACATAAGACCTGCCATGAGCATCTCTGAGCTTCATATCTGCTTTTCAAATCCATCCAAGACCACTCAAAGACCTAGCACTGAACCAGCAATCTTGACCACTGATTTTGCACCATGATAATACAACCTTTTTACATTAGGAATTGAGATTGTATATATTGAAGTGCAGCAGGATCACTAAGAATATTCCTCATTTAGAATATTAACTAAAAAATGAGCCTAAGGAAAATCACAGCATATTATACACAAAGGCTCAAAAAATGCTGCTAAAATCAGGTTATCTGTGAGAAAAATTACAAGTGCGAAGACAAAAGAATTCTTAAGGCATTGCAATGCTCTTTCTCATAGTACCTCACAATCTAATATACTACATTTCTCAAATTATGTAGGTACACATATAAATAATGTTAGCAATAAGCATTCAATCTGTTGATTCATGTGCTTTTCATATTAATTGTTCAGTCTTTTGATCACTGGATTACATTCAACAGGTATAACTAGTCTTCTGGAACTTAATATCTGGAACTTAATTGTCTTCCCCTCCTACTATCCCCACCTATGCTATAAAAACATGATGCAGTGGGCAAAATATGTTTGCAATGGGACAAGGGAGGTTGGTTTTTTAACAAGACCCGATTCTTGCAGCTACAGACAGAAAGCCTGACAGACAGAAACTTTGTATTTACACTTACTTAGCAGGCATTTATTTTTAAAATAAAACTTATTACAATATCTGCTATGTCACAGACTCAGCAAGCCAGCACTCCTGAGAGCAGGTGTGAGGCCTCTGTTAGCAAAAAGAAGTAACACATGTACATAAGTCTCTAGATACAATAAAAAGAGAATGTTGTGTTCAGTTTCAAGATGTTTTCAACCCAAGGCTTGGGTTTACTACTATGTTCTCCACTGGAATTTGAAATTATAGGGAACAATGGACCTACATCCAGCAAATAACAAATGCTGTCTTTGTACCAACTTATTCACAGAACATGCTGTGGACAGCCATGCTCTGGTGGCACTTGTCTCTGACCACTATGAACCAAAAGTCACAAAAAATCCATTTTAGGTCAGCATGGATATCTAAATTATATTGCTAACACATCTTGGTACGTATCACACTCTAAACACATCTTTGCTTCCTCGTAGGGAAGGTCACAACAAAGGAGGTCTGAGCACAGCTCAGCAGTTGAAAAACCACAGAGATCCCTGTCAGATGCCTGTCTGAGTCTTGAGCAAACATCTCTGCCAGTACAACTTCTTAAGATATCACAATTGTTTCCCAAATTTTTATCAAATCTGATGTCTATTATTCAACGAGGACCCAAATCAGCCCTTAAGTAAACTGCATTGCACTCTTCTCTTTTACAGATATGATTAGAAGAGGGTGGATCAGAGGGACATCACAAGCCAGTTTTCAGAACAAATCCCCCCAGACCCATTGGGCATGCAAAAATCTTCAGTGCTTGTGTTTTATGGGTTCCACCCAGCTGAATATGAGATATTTCAGTGAGATATTTCACCCATCCATTAAAATAAACACACATTGTAAAATTGTTTAGGGGCTTCAGAAAGTCCAAATCCAGCCACAGCACAAGTATGGCTGGAATGTTGTTTACAGTCTCCTGAAACCTCACATAGTAGGAAATGCTCACTTATGGCGTAAAAATTGTGAAAATTTCTTTTTTTTTTCAGACACTCTTTTATAACAGGACTACCAGAAATACTTTTAACCCAAATTCCTTTATCCAAACCTGAAAAAAGTCCAATCCACTCACCCTTCTCCCCACACAGGCACCTCCAGGCAGTGCTGTGTTCAATATCATGGAAAGTGGAAATACCACTCCTGTTGTATGCAGACCACTGTTAGCCTGTCAGGGGAGGCTGAAGGAGCTCACACCCTCAGTTTTCAGGAGTGCTCTAAACCACTAAAGCTCAGGTTGGGATAAGGCTGAGCTCTGCTCCTCCTGCTGAAGCTTGTTCAGAGAGGTCAGTTAAGCAAGAGGGAGACTAATGCTGCATCCAAATGAAAACCTGACACCTGGGGAGGGAGAAACTGAGCCCTGCTTCAGAGCCTGCTGCGGCTTTTCAGTTGAATTTGAGAGGTTCACAGGAAAGGCAGTGTCCTCTTAGTCCAGCCCCATCCTGGGGGAAAATCTGGCAATACCATCTAGGCACACAAACCTATCTTCAGTCTGAAGCTAAAGAATTGGCCTTAGAGGCTTCAGATACAGGCTGAGAACCTCTCTGGAAAATTGTGTATTGTTTTCTCAGATCACCAGGATATAACTGCTGAATCAAGGAATAAAACACACAAATTAGAGTCCAAGCAAGAATTCAACCTTGAAAGCTCTTAAGGACAAAAGATGCCTTCAGAAGTGGGCACCATATTACCAACAACACAAAATGTATTTCCCTGACAAAGAAGAGTACCATAAAATCATAGAAGAGTCTAGGCTGGCAGGGACCCCAACAGATCATGTTGTCCAACCTTTCACGGAAGAAGAAGCCCAAATGAGATTATCTAGCCTCCTGTCCAAAATTTTAAGTGATAAAACTTTCATCTAAAGTGATTAACCTTAAGCATCTTGAAAACCTTAAGTGGTGAGAACTCTACTATATGCCAGGGGACGTTGTTCCAGTGAAAGATTGTACTCACTATGAAAAAAAGTAGGAGAAAACATGTTTTGCTCTACCTTCCTTTAAACCAATTTTTCTCAGGCTGTTGCTCCTTCATATTCCTTAGCTTACAAATGTTAAATGTTTCTTTAGGTTTTCTTAGTCACTTCTATTCTCTCAGATTTCATGCTATTTTTGCATTGTATAAATAAGGAGAGATCATAAAATGGTTTAGGTTGGAATGAACCTAAAACAGGGACACCTTTCACTAGACCAGGCTGCTCAAGGCCTTATCCATCCAACCTGTCCTTGAACACTGCCAGGCCTGTGGCATCCACAACCTTCCTGGGCAAGCCATTCCAGTGTCTCATCATCCTCACAGTAAAGAATTTCTTCCTTATATATAACCTAAGTTTTCCTTCTTTTAATTTGTACCCATTCCTCCTTGGTCTTTCACTAGAGTCCCTAGCAGAGTCCCTCTTTGTCTTCCCTGTAGGCCCCTTTCAGATACTGGATGTTTTCTCCCTGCTTTTTTTTCATTAATTATTCAATTTTTAGAAAAACCCCTTCAGGATAAGAGGCAGTCATTTTATCCTGTCCTGTTACAAAACACATTAACTTTTGTATTCATCCAACTAAAATACTGGAACTAAAATAAAAAAAATACAAAATTTTCTTTAGGAAGCTGCAGTTTCCTTTCCCTTTTATAATACTGCAGCTTTGGAAATTTCAATATTCAAGCTCTAATGACTGGTCTTGTTTTCAGGTTTAAAATATAAACCTCATGTGAACAGCTGGGCACAGAGAACATGGTGGGAAAACCTGAGCAGCAGGTTTGGAGATCCGAACCTTGAGCACGAGCTGCAATTATATTTCCCTGGGTAACACAGGACAGTGGCCTTGCTCCTGCTGTCCTAGGAGAAGGAGCATCCTGCCTGACCTTGCTGCTCCCACAAAATGGGTCGGGGCTGCTGTGCGACAGCCTGTCCTGAAATGAATCCAAACCCTGAATTCTCTGTGACAGTTTGTGGCATCTGGGTGACTCAGACAGCCTCGGTGCCTCAGGCTGTTCCAGCCCAGGCTGTGATTGTGTTAACGTCACAGTTTAAGTAGACTTGGGTCTTGTTAGCAGTAATGATGGACTCCCTGAAGGAAAACCAAGGTGGCATTGGAAATGATGTCATTTCATTATCAGCTCCGAGATGGGGATAATTACATCTGTCTTCTTCAAACTGAGATGACCCTGGTCCTTCAGAAGACAGCTGGCAATCTAACTTTCAGCAGCATGCTCATGCCATGCCTCATCATCTGCTCATTTTCACATCAAAGGCATCACTCAAGGTGACCCAAACCATCATCAAAAGACAGGATGTCCAGCTGGACATGTATTCTAGTGTCCAGTGGACAGCACCATGCTGGGGGCATTGGGCATGTTTGCAGCCCCAACTGAGACATACATAAAACAAATCCTACTTGCTTCATGTAAATATAACCACAGCACGCTGTCAGTGCAGATGGCTTGATAAGCCATGTAAGAGAGAATAATCTAACAGATACAAAGAGAAATTTCCCAATGGTTACAAAATATCCACCTCAGCCTGACGCAGACACTGAGGATTAAAAAAAAATGGGTAGACAGACCAAACAAAATTTGTAGTGCATTTAAATGTTTATATTAGAAATTGAGACATGGGTTTCTGTTGTAGTAATTTTTCACATCTTAGAACAGTGGTTGGCAGTTTACCTATCTTCAGTTTCTGAGGAACTTCTGAACTGCTCTGAAACAAGTTTGCTTCCTGAAGGGCAAAGCCAGATACTCAGCACTGTGTGTTTGTAAGAGTGCAATACAGGGATAAAAGGAGGAAGAAGAAAGGAAAATAAATACCTAACAATTAGTGATTGTAACCAGAACACCCTCATGGCAAATTGTTTTCTTTTTCTTTAGAAGCTAATTGAAGATGCTACAGCATCATGTTGCAGGGTTTTCTGAATACTTAGATACTGGCATTAAGATGACCTTCCAAAATTGAGCACCAAGTATTCTGTAAAGGTTAACCACATTCAGTTTACAGAGATGGTGCTGCTTCCCAGGGGTTGTCTGCAACAGGGAAGTACACTTGATTACTGCGGTGGTTGTGGAATGACACCTCAGGCACACTATGTATATTATATGTGTACACACAGATCTGAGAATAGCTTCCCTGGAGACATCCCTGTTCCAGAGTAAGAGTATTCCCCAGAGAAGCTATCCTAGAATAAGAATGGTACTGTCACTTCACACCCAACTTTATTATGGATTAACTTTCCTCTGTGTTCAAACCACCTTTTTAGGATAATTCCTGTCCTTCCCCACCCTTTCTTCTGGACACCAAATGTCTCACGGTTCAAGCCCTGGGTCTCTTTGAGAGACAGGATCCACCACTCAGTATGCCACATCTTGAAAAACAGATGAAAACTAGTTACTAGGTTTGCTTTGTTTAATATGTAATAAAATGTCCTTATTGCTTACTATGTTGGTTTTTTTTTGTTCATTGTCTCCCAGAACACAAGATTTGGCTCTTTAAATTACCATAGCACAAAAAGCAGTAAGAGTTAAAGCATTGCCACAAAGCCCTAACTGTAGGAATAGCACTTTTATTCCCCAGCATTTCTAGCAAAAATGAGAGAGGAGAATGAAAGTAACTCCTATTTATCTTCTAAAAGCACAAAAAGGTTCTGGACTTCAAACATCCATGTTTTACTAAATGTCACTGCACCCATGTGTTGCTAAAGATGCAGAACCATGAGTCACCTGAACTTCTGTGCTCAGCCCTGGACCTGACAACTCACCAATGGCTTGCAAGGGTAGGACCATTTCTCTGCAATGCAACTTTTTCAGAAGACCTGGAAGAAGCACTCTTTGCAAAGCAGCCAGAAGGGAGGGGAGGATAACATCAGCAACTGCTTCCCTGGCACAGGGGACCGTAAGCAGCGCAGCTGTTCTTTTTGGAAATGTCAGAGAGGGAGAAAAAAAAGGTGCTGAGGGAGTTGTCATCATCAGAAAGCACAATAGGTGGTTCCAGAATAATGCTTCACACGGTCATAAGCTTTACTTGAAAACATTGCTCAGGAAGCCCAGGCCTGACCAACTTTCCAAATAGCAAACACTACTTAAAAACAGACATGTAAATTATAAAATTATTTAGCCTCCAGCTTCTCTGTTTCTCTCTGACAAAAGAGAGCATAGTCATGTCTCAGTGCAGAGGCTGCAGCTGAGATAACCCTATATCAGAGCCCTCTCCTGCCTGGGCATAGCCACGTCTAAAGAATGTCCAAGGAGGGTTTCAGGTCATACCCATGACTCTACCTCTCTTCCTGGGTCTGCCCAATTGGCAAGACACTTGGTCCACAGTTGTCCCACAGAAAACAGCAGAATTCTGTTTGTCCCTGGGTTCTGCAGGACATCACACACCTTTAGAGGCAAAGCACTGTTTCAAGGTTGTTTTGAAGTACTGCCAGTGTATGCCCATGCAGCAAACCAAAACAGGTCTCAGATGGACATGTGCCCTTCCCTCCTTTGTGTCCACAGCTACCCCAGGAAGGAGGATGGGGACAGACAGAGGAGAGTGTGTCACATGGTGCCAGACTTAACCCACTCTCAGGCACTGCCAGGAAAAAAATTCACACAGATGATTTTGAATGAAGAAACCATAAGCCCAGACTTCCCCTTCAGAAAAAAACCACCAAAGCTGAACCCTGGCACACTGAGATGAAATGGATATGTCAAACTGATTCCTACTTCATCCTCACCACTGGTCAGTGGGAGGTGGTGAGAGGGACCAGGATTAATCCTCAGCCTACAGCCATGCTGTACAGCTTCTTCAGTAGTTTGTAAGGCAGGCAGCAAGTCTCTTCACCCCTAAACCCCTTGAGACCTTCTGTGGTGGCAAGCACAGACCTTATAGGGACTTACAAGCTTCAGAACTGGAGACAAACAGGTACCTTTCCACACCCAGGCCCTTCAGCAGCAGATCTGATTGTTCAGCAGTGGATCACTGTTTTATCACAAGTCCTGCTACTCTCCTGAAAACATCCTGCTCCAAAGGGACTTTCTGGTCAGCACTAAAGTCATGGAATTTGTGTTTGCCAATGCANAAAAAAAAAAAAAAATCATGAGAAAAGTCACTGTTTTTAAAGATCTGTTGTCATACAACTACCATTGTCACAAGGGACAGGAAAAGTGCAGTCTGAGGTTTTACAAACCTCCCACACAGGGGTGTGTAATTTTTGAGGGAGGGAGAGGTTGTCACAAAGACTGCAGAAGCTGGAGTCCATGACATTTTAGTCATATTGTTTCAACTCATTCACCCACATGCCCTCAAGGGATTTTCTTTTTTTCAAAACTGCTGTTTCTGCTAAAAACTGCATGGTGTGAATTAGTGTGGCTAGATGCTCCTTTCTCAAAAATATTTTTTTTGGATCTCTACTATTCTACCTCTCTGCTCAATAGGTGTGAAAAACAGAAGTTTTCCTGTATGTGAAAAACTTTGTTTTCTTCTAAATTAATTCAAATTAAATTCAAGAGAGTAATTTGTTGAAGTCAATGGCATAATACCTGTATAGAACTAAGTTAAGTGAGGTAAAAATCAAGCATGTTGATATGGCTGTTTTCATAACTTCTTTCATAGTATCTTCTGTCTGGGTACTGGAATAGCAGACAGAACAAATACAGCAAGGTTCTTGAACTAAACAAATCAACTAAGCAAGAGGAATTGAATTATACAGGGAGAGAACTTATGACCCCTATTTTCTTTGGCTTGTCTTATTCTCACCATTTGTAGTGGGTTTTGTAGGACAGTTTGCAACTCTTTTAAGAATTTCACTCCAGATGGTAATTTAACTAGGCAGAGGATCAGTTGATAAAACTCTGATTAGATGTCAGCTCTTCAACTGAGCTATTTCCATGGCCTGCCTTAACCTATGTTTAGTCTAACAGATAAATGTTTAGAATTCACCAAGACTGCTGAAGTGAAAGTAGTATAAAGGGAGTCTTAGCAAATCTGGTCAACTCACAAAGAGTTCCTTGCTTTTAGCCTTCAGCTCCACATGTTTTGCTGAAGTTAAATTTTACTGCTTAAATTAACAATACATTACCCATACATTAATCCATAAATTTAAAGTAAGAAACATAATCAGCTCAGAGTTTTGCAGTGCTGCCACAGTGCAAGGTAATGAGAGCACATGGCTGGGTGTCAACTGGAGTCAACCACCGGGTCCTTGATGGATCAAGTGAGCCAGTTTCTCTCTTTTCTTCTTCCTCTCCTTCGACAAGACAGGACACTCAAGCAAACAGTCCTTTCACCCACTATTTCACTGTTTCACTATTTCACAGATGAGAGAAGGATGCAGACAGGCTCTTGCCACCACTGCAACAATGAGGACATGGCTTGTGCAGCCCCAGCAGAAGTCTATCAACAGATTGATTGAACCTACCAACTTCAAGTGGTTTTGAAATTACAGGTGGTGATCTCTATTCACAGTTCAACCCAAGAGAACCCAGTGTTCTAAAATCAGTTCAGTTCTCCTTTACCTGACAGAAGAAACATGTTGCTGTCATGCTGTTCAAAGTCACACCTCCCTGATAACCTTGATCTTTTGGTATAGCTGAAACTAGTGGAGCAGATGTGTGGGAGAGGCAAGAGAAGAGATGTAAACAAAACAGGAATTGAGAGGAAACACGAGAAAGCCAAAGCTCTAGTGTAGCCAGGAGAATTCAGGTGGAAATGGCTAAAGAAACTGAAACACAGCCTGGTACTGGCGATTACAGAGACTGAAGGAGCTTTACAAATCTTGTCAAGAGAACCCACAGAAGAACCTATTTAAAGACTCAAACTTGCATCTTTTCTTAAAGCATAAATAGGGCAGAAGCAGCCAATTTGTTCTTGGCAGGTAGTGTCCAGAGAGTTTACGTAACACTGCAAAAAGATAAGCACCTATTTAAGAGCAAACTGTTATTTTTACCCAACATGCAAACAAATCAAACACTCTCATTACAGGCTAAACCCTTTATACTGTCAACTGAGGGTTCTCTTGGTGTTGTAAAGCACCACAGGGCACAAAATCACTATGGTATTTTTTGTGTTGGCTGTCAAACTCTGTTTGCTGGAGATCTGAAAAACAGAGGAGACGTGTACCACAGGAAGATCTAAGCAACAATTAGCACCCCTTAACAAAAAGCAAATCTGTGAAAAGCATTTTCTCTCTGAGAAAGAGACTGTTAACCTCTCTGCAAATACTGAGGATATAACTTAGCATCTGCTGGCAAGGAGAGGTGAGAAGAGGAGAGGACAGGAGAGGACAGGACATTTTGTGAGGTAAGTGGAACAGGAGCAAAAGTTTTTTTTTAAATATCTGGTATGGATTACAGTTTATCAGCTCCAGAAGGTTACTCGGTCTTGGCCTCTCCTCATGATTTTCTTTATTTCACTTGGGTCACTTCACTATTATTCAAGCCTAGATTATAAAAAAGGCAGATCTGCAGGACTGCATTTGTTTGCTTTCTCAGCTCAGCATATTAAATGCTAGTTTATATGTATACAATGTGTCTTATTAGATGCTGTGTCCTGTTTTGGTCTGTTCTCTTCTGATTTATTTTGAACTCAAAGACCATAACTGTAAGTGCCTTCAACCTTACAGATACTTAGGCCACTGGGGAAAGAGCAGAAAAAAAGGGAAATGCAGCAACCATTACTGTCCAACTTCATTACACTCATGCCTTGGAAGAATAAAACAAAAATGTACTGGAATTTAATCTCCTCTGAGGGATGAAACTGAAAACAGCACGTTTGCTAGAAACTGCATACATTCAACCCACTACAATTCATCAAGATATGCAAAATTTAGATGCCATCTAAAAATGGACACCGAGAAAATTTACAGACATGGCACCAAGGAAAGTACATTTGTTTGGCCATATCCTTGACCCATGACAGCACAGTGCAGGTGGAAAGCAGATGTTGAGAACACAGTGTGCTCCCAACACTGGGGATTGTGTGGGATGCACAGGATTCTGCCAGTCTAATGGCAGGGCCCACACTGCAGCAGGGGGGCACAAGGATGGCATGGGTTGCAGTAGATACCACTGGGCATCCACAGCAGAACCTTCTCAGCGTAGCTAAACTGATTTACTAATATTATTAGTATCAATATTTCCATCATAGTCTGGGTGGGAGTAAAGTAGCAGCAACTGGCACTTGCAATTCTGCTCATCCCCTCAACAGATCCCAGTAACAACCTCAGGCACAGCAGGGCCAAGAACAAAAAAGGAGACACCAGTATATATACGCTGCATTTGAAAAAGAATCTTATTCATCCTTTCTCCAGCAGTGCCATCTTCCTGCTGTAAAAACAAACCAGGTAGTAATGCCTGAAGGAGAGATATGCCAATTGTTTAAATCAGAACCAGAAGTGATGCCCCTTTGGGAGCTGACAAGGGCAAGCCACAACAAACTCCTGGGATTTCTACTCCCACTGCAAAACCTGCCTGGCAAAGGGCTGAGTTGCAACATGTGCTTTTCATACAGAGCACTTATTTCTGACTGTAATGCAGGCTCTTGGCAGGAGATGTTCACACATATCGAGAGAACAGCCTTGCTCATCCATATCAACCTACACATCCTGATATAATAGCAGCACAGCACACTCTCTGCTTCCAGTGGTCTCCCATGGATCACAGGACAGATTTGGTTAATCACCCATCTCCTCTCTATAAAAGCCTGCTCCACAAGGGATGTTTTCTGGCCTTCCATACTGTTGAATTATAAAATCCACAAGTGAAGAGATCTCTGTGGTCGTTTCTACGAAACCATTCCACTACTCCTTTTACATGGGAAGGAAAGTTAAAACCAAGTGGAATATCACCAATGCTAACTGGATGTTAAAAATAATATATGACAGTAATGCTTATCACACATGGGAGGAGAAATGAAAATACCTGAATTATGCTTTCAAAATTAGTACTGTCTGTTCTTAATAAAACACAAAAAATCCCAGGCCATGGGCCTACTAATCTTATCCATTCACTAAGTTCTGAAGAGAAGAAAGGAGAATACAATCCTTGGAACAGATTTCCCTTGCCTTCTATTTAAGAGGTTGCTAAATTATTGAAATTCTACATTAAAAATATATTACACACTGTCTAGTGAATGATGGGACTGCAATGCGTAATATAGAGAGAGTGTAAGCCTCCCAATACATGCACATGGAATGACTTGCTGATCTAAAACACTTGCTTCCTGCCAACATGATTTCAAGAGAGCTGAGGAGAGAAAAACAAGTTACATAGTAATACATGAATGATTGAATTTTGTAGCTGAAATTTATAGCTCCAAAGGCATTTTACTCACTTATTTTACATTATTCAGGTAAATAATATGCAGTGAGTTAGTAGAAGAGCAAATGAAAATTAAGATGGCTCCAGCAACTGCAAATATCTTGTCTTAGCCTACTTCACACCACTTGTCACAGCAATGTTATGGAGCAAGACAACTCCATTAAAACAGAGGAGTCAATGGTGATTTCTTACTCCTCTCCCAGGTATCCTCTATACTCAGCCCAGTATCTTGATAAAAAGAGAGAATGAGAGCAGATACAGCCAATGGCAATGTGTCATTGTTACAAATCTGGTTGTGTGCCTGCACTGCTGAGGAGAACAAGACTTTATCAATAAAATTTGGGGATGCTGCCAGCAGAAATCTCACCAAAATGACAAAGAAATTTCCTGAAAATATGACTTGACTTGCCCGCTATTACAGTCAGCCTACTTTCTTTCATAGGGGGAGGATATATTGTACAATATGTAAAAGTTATGGATGCTTTACAGAATTTTTTCTTTGTGCAAAAGTTGCACATCTGTTGAAATCTCCAGCCATTTCCCTGGGCTGCTGCTGAACTTGCCTAGCCCAGTATTCAGAATCTGTTGTCAATAAATAAATTAAATGAATGGACAAAGCATGTTCTAGGGACAGCCCGAGGATTCACTGGTGAAAATGCAGTCTTCACCAGCTGCAACTTGGCTGATGCCAAGGGATTCATTCAGCTTTTTAAGATGTTACAAAAACTGTTCACTTTCTTAATCCCAAAACAGAGTTCAGATCCAAACCAGGAATTTTTTGGTGGTAGTGGAGGTTTATTCATGACATGTTACATGTCACTGACTAACAGCTCCACTGAGGTACCAGAGAGGGACCAGCCTGGACCCTCCTTTTGAAAGAGGAAGCCCCAAGCAGTCACCTGGATGCTGCCACACAGGCTGTTATTAGTCCCACACTGCCAGTGATGTTACTGTAAAACCTCTGGGTTTGTGTCCTGTGCTTGTTGTGCACCCAGTTACTGCATGGCTCAGGGGGGCAGCTCGGACAGGCTGCCACGTGCCAAGATGCAGAAAATCAGTTCTAGCTCCTGAAAAACAGCTCTTATCATGGAGAAGGTCATGAAATGCAGTTGGCTACTCTGTGGACTGGGGACCTTGAAGGCAGATTCTGCCAAAAGGTCAAGAGTGTTAAAGATATCCAAGAAGACCCTCAGACCTACTAGTCTGCTTCCCTACAGTGTAACAAGCTGTGTTGGGCTGATCTCAGCACCAGGATTCAGAGCAGGATTTAAGCTATGAGAGGAATAAGAGCTCTGCAAGAGCAGTGCTTATCCTCACGTTGCAGGACAGCCCAGTTCTGGCAGATTTGTCAGAGAAATAGCTCAAGGAAAAATATCCTTGTCATGCTGCCAGTGCCAGTGTTAAACTAGGTTAATTGTCAGAGAGATGCGGAGGTCGGCCAAACTTGCAGCATACGGCCTGTGTGGCTTAATGTCAGACAAGAAACGAGAGTCTGCTGCTTGTGAGTAATCACCAACCTCCTGCAACTCCCACCACCTCACTCCTTTCCCCTACCCCCCCAGACCTTCCATGTTTGCCCTCTTTTGTCCTCATTCCAAAGTGCATTTCCTGTTGTGGAGGAGCCTCCAAGCGGGGTAAAGGTTTGACCCCTCCATGCTCCTGTTACGTGGGCCAGGCATGTAAGCACCCTTTTTTTGAGCAACTTACAGGAAAATCAAACATAATTGAGACATAAGTCATTCATGAAAAGAAACCTTTCTGCCAGCCATAATTGTTGCATTGCCTTTCCATCTTGGCAGGGTTTTAGTTTTTTTTTGGCTGGCTCAGGTTTTACTTTTGGCAACAAAATGTGTTTGTTGAGATTGACACTGGCCAATGTCAGCCTTTTCCAAAGGTGTGAGAAGCCTTGAGAAAACAATCCAAAGAATGAAAGGTCTAATACTGATCTCAAGTGTGTGTAGGTAGCTATGAATGGAGTAGGTAGCTGTGAATGGAGTAAAGGTAACTTTCTTGCATGCATAGAAGGAAATGAAGCAGGATCTTTCTCAATCTATGACTGCAATGCCAATTTTCCTTACACACAAAATTCCCAGGCAGAACCAACAAATTCTTAATGCTGTCATGGGGTTTTTGGTTTCTGGAGCTGTCCCAGACAAATTTAGTTCTGCACCTAGAACCACAGTGCTGGGGGAAAAAAATGCTAACCAGTAACACTTAATCATATCACAAAAACTCAGCACTCTCTAACTGTGCTGAGAAACCAGGAGGGATGTCTGGGAGAGGGGGGCAGAAGGTGGGGGAGAGACCCAGACCCCACTGTGCTGCTAAGGAGTGCAATTAATCTTTGGTCAAAGAGTGACCAGACCCAGACATTTGCAATCAATTAAATGACAAGTTTCTGCTGCGCTCCTCTGCTGACACAAAACGCTCTTGAATACAACAAAACATATTTAGAAAATCCAATTTGGGCACTTCAACACTAGGAGTTTCGATTACAACTATTTTTGTACTTTTAACAATAATTCACAGCATATTTGCAGTTCACCTACATGAGATTCTACTTGGGGGCTTTCTGGCCTTATTTGTGCTAACATTTCAAGCTTGCCTGTGCAAATCTAAAGGCTGGAAATATAAAGGAGCACAACAGAGGCAGCACCAAGGCATGAAAGAGGCAGGGAATAAACAAAGATAAAGACCAGAAGAGGTATGAAGCAGAAGACAGAAGTAAAAGGGAGAGGACTGATGGGGTAGGGTCAGACAAACTGCAGTGAGGGATTCGGCTGAGAAAGGGACACTAGTAGGTCTTTGCTGGAGAATTTGGGAGAGAGCTCCGAGGAAGGAAAAGCTCTGAAGGAAAACCAACTCCATGTTTGGCCCCTTTGTGAAGCTGTAGCATAGGGGTGAAGCTGACTGTAGCCCTTGACACACTCATGCCTTTCTGTTTTAATTCACCTCAGTTCTGCTTTCCAAGAGACATCCACTTCTAACATCCTGGAAAAGACTCTCTGAATTTTATCTCAGTATGCCTTGTCCTGGCTATTTAATACAGATTCCTATACATTTCATTTATATTTTCATTCAAGAATATTTCCATTCAAGCCTTGCTTTCCAGCACTTCCAGCTTTAATTAACCTCACAGTTTAGCTTTGACACAGATTTCCATAAACACAGCTTTGCACAGAGTAAGGAGGCCAAATGTGGCTTTTGCAGTGGACTTACACATGGGCCCAAAAAGTGCTTATCAATTTTGTCATGAGTAATGCATGTCCTGTGCTCCCCAGGCTCTGTGTGGCTAATTTCACAAGGAGACACTTGAATCTGGACACAAGTTTCCCCACTGAGCTGAACAGAAGTTAAAGAAGTTTGCTGCAGAGTTAAGCTCAGGGCTGTAAGGGGTCTGGGAGAGTGCACCTCATTGTTTTTACTGTAAAAAAGATGGGTTCAATGGCACTAGAAGACATCTGGCACTTGCGTCTCTTCTTTTGAAATTGAATAAACAGAGAAACTAAATTTTACTGGTTATTCCAGCCCAAAGTGCTGTTTTGAAATTTAAGAGAGTAGTTATTGTATAAAAGTTATACGGGGAAACTCGATCCAGTTAATTTGGTGAGATTCCTTTGACTGTTTCATGCAAAACACAAGAAGGGTAATAAAAAAAATGTAGTTCTTTTCACACGTGGGAGTAGGTTGTGCATTTCCATCTAACAAACAAAAGGTTTTTAAAAGACAATGTCTTGATTCAGATTAGTGGGGTAGATCTAGCTGATGTATTACCAGCAGGGACTAAGGCCAGGAGCTGTTTAATCCTTTGAGGGAAAGAGTGCCAGCAAGGGTGGCTGCCAAGGGCTCCCCAGTGCCTGACTGTGCTGAGCACACGCGATGCCCAGCACCGTCCCGGGCACTCGCCCTGTCAGCGGCCACGTGCTGAACTGGGATTAGGTTGAAAACCACCCTGTGCCTTCACGTGATTGTGTCCTTAGGGAGACAAGGTGAGTCTATTTACTGTCTAGCCTTGCAAACTCCTTCCCCTCAATTTTATTTCCAAGTGGTTCTTTGAGCTGAAGGTGCAGAAAATCCTGCTATTGAGAAATACCCTGCTGCAAAGCTCGTCCTATGAAGTGAGAGGGAGAGCAGTGTGTGAGCAGAGCTACCAGTCATCACACTCAGGAAAACCTCCTAGAGTGACCACAAGCTGCCTCTCCATCCACATACCTTGTTTTTAACTGGAAGGAATAACATACACCAACTCAAAAGGATGCTGGGGCTTTCTGAAGATATGTTAAATAAAAAAGAAAGATAGCAGATGCCTTTCAAAGAGTCTTTATGGAGATATAAAGAAAAAGGCATGAACCCTGGGGTAGGGTCTTCTCAACACCTATGCAGACCCTTACAATGGTGAGAGACATTGGGCTGGTGTGGCTACATCCCACCATCTCCCACATATTCCTCAAGGTAGATCTCACAGGTTTCTCTTGTTCTTCTGTCAGATGTTTCCATGGGTTTCTCCTCAAGAGGAAGAAGCCCGGCTTACCACACACTGCTCTTCATGATTTGGCAAAGAGCAAGGGCAGGAACAACATCTTGACCTTTGCTAAGGGAAGAACAAGAGATGGTGGCCAGAGAAGTGGTTTTAGTGCAGGTGACAACACCAGGGGACATGTATTTGCTTCCTGGGAATACCTGTAATTATCAGACTGCTAACAGAAAACTAAAAACAGTGGCACCTAACATCTATCCCATAAAGTGCCACTACAACACATCCACACACCTCTTTCCTACCTGTGTGGCAACCAGCTGAAATGCAAAGGTCTGGCACAGCCTTTCCCCAACTTCATTTCTCCTCTTCAAATCTCCTAAAATCCCTTTATTTCTTAGCTGGATTCCAGGGCCTGCCTCTCCAGATGGGTTTTGTGCTATTCTGTAATCCCTATTCCCCAAGCAGCCCGTTCCACATTTAGGAACAAAAATGCCCTGGAACTAAAGCAAACCTCAGCAATGCAATACAAATAACATAACCTTTAAACAGAGTAGAACAGAGGAGGTGGACTGTGTGAGAGAGAGGACAGTGTGAATCCCAGTGCCCTTATTCTTCCTCTTGTGCCAGCACCAGTGATGGTAACTGCATCCCCCACTGTCCTCCAGCTCTTTCCCTGTTGCTAGCAAACCCATCATCCCACTTTTCCTCTTCAACTGGTATCTCTGATGGCTGACAGCCAATAAAATAATGAGTCCTGACTGAGGCCAGTATTTGTACTGGCCAGCAACCAAAGATAGTGTGATAGTGAAAAAAATGCTTTCTGCCTACTACAGTCCAGTGTTGAGCCACGGTGCAAGCTATCAGACACACTGCACACAGCAGGGACACTTCAGTTGGCTGTGGGGAAAGATTCACGAAGCTGCTTGTTTGGGGTACAAAAGTTCTGTGGCAGTTAAGCTGTGTCCCTGGGTGTCAGGCTGTCCTGGACACCAGTGGCTATGCTGTTCCACTCATTGAAGTTTGCATAAAAAATTTCCAAGTGCCCAAGCAACTGAAGTAGCAACCTGTAGGTCATAACATCTGTATAAACTGATTAAACAGGACTGAAAACAGCACTTCTCTTTTTCTTTCAACTGCTGTTATTAGAAAGGACCTTGAATCCATCCCACTGAGCAGTATATCAATGCCTTGTGCAGGATCCAGCAGCAGCCAGTGGCACTGCATACACGTGGAGGAGAAGGAGAAATTCCCGAAAGGAGGTCAAACTGCCTGGTGCCCTTTTGGATTGTGTCAGCCCCAGTAAATCCCACTCTCTGTTGCCCTGGCCACAGGCAGAGTGGTGTGGGAGGCCCTGAGCACAGGCTCCTGGCAGCAGGATGCCAGACAGCCTCCAGGGCTGGGCACTGGACAGGGGATGTTCACCTCCCATTGCTGACAACTGAAGATGCACGTCCAAGCCCCAGCCCACACCCACTCCATTAACAACTGCAGACATCCAGCACAACTAACATCTCTGTGGGTTAGAAGGCTAAATAAATAAGAGATGAATAGTACATCCATAGCCCTTTATCCTGGCAGAATCAGTGAACCTGAATTCCCCAAGAAAAGCAAGTAGGTTGCATCTGTGCCTGTGCTCTGATTAATCTCATTGGTTTGTTTTCCTGGAAACTAGATGTCCCAGATGCCATTGTTTCCATTATAAGTGTTCATCTGCCCTGTTTTGAGCTTGATTGCTCCTGTAGCCTGCTTGGCTTAGCTGGTTTTTGTTTGTTTGTTAATGTTTTTTTGGTTTTGGCTTTTTTTTTTAAATTAACATTCACAAACAAAATGCCAGTAAATTAAAATGAAGACATAGCTGCAACCCTCAACAGTAGATTTGTTAAATGTTTAAAAACACCTACAGCATACAGAAATCCTAAGCTGTTGTACGCAGTGTGACTAAATTATTAATAGTTGCCATGCACATCACACAAGAATTTCAAAAGGGGACTTTGTGTTTCTGCAAAACACTGCTATTTTTGTCTGACAGTAGAGACAAAATCATTTGAAAATTAGTCTGTTTGGTACTAATCACAACTATTACTAAAACATTTCCACTGTAGGCATAACACAGTCATTTTTCATTTTTGAGATAATTAGACATTTCATTCATTATCTCAATGAAGATCTTGAAAGTTTACAGTTTGTTAAAATATAAACAACATATAATTAATGAAAACATAGTGAAACAAATATCTAATTATAGTCATAAAAGCTCCACTAACTAGTACAATAACATTCAAGCACTAATTAAAGTAGTAACATTTACAGAAGATATCATAGAATATCTATTTTATGGGTTGGAAAGATCAGCTATGGGGTTGTTTGAGGTGGGTTTTTAAAAAACATGAAGACATATATGAATGGATTGCTACAGTTAAATTTGCTTTACAGAGAAAATAACATTCTGCTGTGGGCAAAAATAGAAATGAGGGAAAATTCTCTTCTGTCTCAAGTGAATTATTTCTCATGAAAGGCTTCTCAGCGTTTTGCTACAGGCATGCAGCTTTACACACAGAACATTATGCATGTACACAGAGAGTGCTCTACTGGGGGTGTCTATCCTGATGCCCTCCCCTATACCCAGCTCCCCACAAGGCTATTTACAGGAAATAAAGGAAAAACACAGATTCGGAAATGGAAACGAACCCCAAACCAACAAACACCTAAAACATCAGCACAGAAAAACAAGTTGACAAGGAAAAGGCAGCTTCACTCAGTAGGTCTCAGCTGCTCCCAAAGCAGAAAGCAATGGGGACGCACTGCTATTATTAGCCCTCCGGATGGGAAGCAGCACGGTGTGAAGCTGTTGGCAAGACGTTGCAGGGTTTTCTTTGCACGTATGCACAGGCACAGACACACAGGCAGACAGACCCCCCGAAACGCTCCTGGAGAGCCCCTTCCCGCCGCTCGGGTCAGACAGACAGACAGAGAGCACGACGCCGGCGCGACTGTGCGTACTCACAGCTCGGAGTACAAGAAGTGCAGGTTGCCCACATTGTCTATGTAGTTTGCAGGACTTAGCCAAGGTAGGACCAGTAACAGGAGAGCCTTCATTTTCAGTGCAGTGCTGGCACTGCTGCTAGGTTTCCTCCTTCCCACCGTCTCTCTGTGCTGGTGGGACACACCACGAGAAGCTTTCGTGCCAGCCAAGCCCCTTCTAAGCAAGCCTTTCCATTTCAACGCAATGGTAGCACATTATGAATTGAGCTTAAATCCCTTAAACGAAGCTACACTGCAAAAATCATTGACCTGTAAGAGGATTACTCGATCTGACTCTCAGATGGGTAGATGTGAGGGTTTAGGGACAGCACAGCGTGGTTGGCGAGACAGTGACTTATGCTGCAGAGGAGAGCGATGCTCGGGGAAGAGACCTGCCTCCTGCAGGATTCAGAGTGGTTCTTCAGAGGCAGCTGGTATGTTTACATCACTGCCCACAAGCAGATGGGTTACGAGCTAAACTGCATCACAGAAGGGTGTAGCTGTCTGGCAAGGGGGGAAAAAAATGCCCCCCGTGGAGTTTTGTAGCAGGCGATATCAGAAGACCACACCTTTTTAAAGTAAAACACTGCAAAAGATCACAGCCAACTGCTGGCTGTTTGCATCTCAGTCTGAATTCCCCAAATCCAGTCAGATGTTTTTGTACAAACATAAATCTTGTAATAATCCAAGGACATGTCTCTTCTCGGGTTTTTTTTTTTTTTTGAAGGATGCAAGAGCAAACATTTTAAATAAGGATGCTTTCAGTGGACTGCTCCATGGTAACCGGTGTTTAAAAAAAAATGGTAAAGTTCTCTCATCAATTACAAAGCATAAAACAGCAAGCTCACCTTGTCCCATCAGTGACCTCATCTCTGATCAGGGCAAACTTTTGTTCTCTCTTTGAGAACCAGGACTGGTCTGAACCTGAATAATGCAAGAAATGTGAGGACTGCTGACCACCCTGGTGACCCTAGCAGAGTCTATTTTAATTTATTCACTGAGAACACAACAATGTTCTATGGAGATTTCAGGTGGGCTCTGAATTGCTCTCACTGCAGACACCAGATATTTATGATTATTATTATACTTGTTTTATTAGCAAAATCACATATTTTCCCTTCACTCTATTGATTCACCAGAGTTAAAGAGAACAGCATCAGCTCAGTCTAAGCTGTCCCTGGGCATGACAGAGCACGACATCCCTCTCTTTGCCATTAATTGGAGATGGGATGGCAAGAGAGGTTTCTGCATTCCCAACAATTAAATTAGGCAGAGGCATAAGATACCTTAGGTGATAATTAATGAATGTTGTGCTTAAAAAAATAAAGGTACTGTGCAGCATCTGCAAGCACAAGGATGTAGAAATCCACCTTTAGGGATCACTCAGAATGTTCCCTCCTATTTCTTCCCTCAAGTGAGAATGCTAGTGATGCAATACCCATCCCCTGTAAAGCAGAAGTTCCCTGTGGTTTCCTATTCTCCTGTCTCTGCCCTTTGGCCTTAAGGTAACTCAGCCCTCCCAATCATTCTAGGGAAGGAAAATCCATGCCATGAACAGCAAAGAAGCAAATGTCCAGCCTATGTAGGAATACTTTGTACTTCACTATATGAGAGGCTTTAGGGTAGGAAGACCCCTGCTCCATCTCTCCAGTCTTCTGCTCCTGAGACTGGCACAGGGAACCTGACAGAGGGAAGAGGGAACAGCAAGAGATGGTGGGAACACATTACCAAGGCAATTCTTTCTATCTCTGCTTGGGCTCAGGCCAAGCAGGCCAGAAGCACAGGATCTTGAAGATCCTGAGAGGGAGATCCAGGCCACTGACATTCAACATTAAGCACTAGAATAAAACCTGGCAGGCTTTTATAGGACTAAATCCTGGTTTATAGCACTGCAATTTTGGAAGGTATGGAGTGAAGGGTACCTTTACTATCACCTTAAGGAAAAGAAACTAAGACACTGGAGTGATTTACAATATGCACGTAGGACAACCAACACTAGAAATCAGAAGTTGTGCCAGCTGTGTGGCTTCCATGTAAAAAACAACAGTCCAGTTTTTCTTATTTATTGGGGGTTGGGGGTGAATTGGGAAAGGGTGTCCTGCTAATTTTATGGCCACAGCATCATCATGTCAAAAAACAAGAAGTCAAATAGGAAGGTCTAAATCACATTAAATTCAGATATATGTATACCAAAGGGAAAGGGCATTTGCATTAGGGGTTCAAGATTCTGTAGAGAAACATAATTTCAGTGACAGCAGCTCATTGAAGACTGACAGTCCCCTTACCTGCATTTCTGTTGAAATTAACATTTGAGGCCTGTTAGAGAAGTACTGACCTAAGACAGAAAATTATGAGTAACTTTGTTATTTTGTCCCCTTAGCCGCACACAGTGGAACTCCCAGAGCACTGCTGGCCTGGACTGGGGCCTGCTGCCACTGCCTCTTGCACCATGAGCCAGAAGCCCCTTCACAGGGAAAGCCAGCTCCAGAAATGTGGGGAGAAATTCACATGTGAAAAGTGGTCTCGACCTTTGCAAGGGATCAATAAACCCATTGCTAATGTTTTGGGGTTTCTTTTCTTTCAGTAATGCAAAATCATCACATTTTTGGTGGGTTAGGACACTGTAACTTCAGTGAATATCTTCAAATGAATAAACTCCTAGTGAGATTCTGGGTGCTTCAGGAAAGGAGGTCTCCAGTGCAAATGAGGACATGTTTGAATGGCAGGCTGCAGAGCCAGTTCTGGCTGTGGCCTCGCAGGCTGTGAAGTGTGCAGTATGGGAACATACCTCCCTTCTCTGGCTCACCAGCCTGCTCACCAGCAGTGCTCTGGTCCCCAGTACTGCCATGTCTGTGCAGGAATGTGCCCCCAGCAGCAGTCTGGAGCCCCACACTGGCTGCTCAAGGCTTCCTTGGCTTTGCACACACAGCAGTGCACACCTAGCAACATGATTTACACCTGCAGACTTCAGGGGAAGTAATTTCATTGGGCAACAGATACAGCTCACAGGAAAGGGCACATCTCAGACTCCATCCCTCCTCAGACCTGAGGTGCTGTTACACAGACTGTGCCAAAGTCAGAAATCACAGCCCTGAAAGTACCTCTTTACCCTTCTGCCTTCCTTACAACAGGAAGAATGTGCAAGACAAAAGCAGCAGCACATGCTTTTACTCTGCAAAACAGAGAACCATTCAGTTCTCTCCTTGGGGAGGAACCAAACCCCTCCCTGGAGAGGTCTCTCTCAGAGGCAGGATGGAGGTGTCCTGGCTACCAGGAGGGATAAGGCTGGAGGGGGAGTCCAGCCAGGGTGCTCTTCCAGCCTCTGTCTCCCTGTGAGCCCCATGATGCCCTGGGTAAGTGCTCACCTGGAAGAAAGGAGCACTCAGGTTCAAAGACCAGTACCAAACCAGAGTATTTTCTGCTCTACTTCTCATATAGGTCATTTGTGATTCAAAAAAGGTTTGAAGAAAGGGCAATTATAAAACCCTTAATGTGCTATTAAAATATTTATAATAGCTCAGCTTCCCAAAACTCACAGATCTCTTTGGACTACATGCACACTGTCATTGTGCAGCTAACCACAATGTATTCAACCAGAACTGCTAACGATAGCATGAAGTACCCTATATGCATTTGGTTCTAAAAAAAGAGTAAGATATAGCCTGCCTTGGACTATAAATGGACTAGATTCAGCTCTAAATTAATGATACTGTAGGTGTTCATTGGCAGTGAAATCAACAACTCTTTCTTTACGTTACCTGTCTATTTTGATCAGTATTAATTGAAGATATTTTTTCCTTTACTCAAAAAAACAAAAAGAGTGAGAAAAGGTCTGTCAACAACAACTTACTGGGTTTGGAAATGCTGTTCAAGGTGGCCCCGTTGCACGACCTCTGAGCAGTGTTCTGTGAAAGGGCAGCTAACCATTAGCTTATCCAGGAGGTTATTCACTAGTATGCTGGACTTCCTGCACGTCTGGAGAATCACAAGCTTGCGGTCCATGGGGCAGAAGTCTTTTTCCACAAGGAAGTTTGTAAGGCAGGCTGTGCAGAAGGTGTGACCACAGAGCGTGTCTAATGGCTGAAGCAAAGGTTGCAGGCAAATGTGGCAGATCAGATCATCATCTACTTCTTCGGTGTAGCTGTACAAGTGGTTTTCTTCCGGTAAATGCGCTTGGCCGCAGGTGACACAGAGTGGCGGGGAGCTATCCTCCATTTCTGCTTCTTTCTGGCTCATAATCAGAATTGATGCAATTCAAAAGGGGGCAGGTGGGAATACCCAACCCGTTTTCTATCTGTGAGAGCTGTAGCAAGGCCTGTCTGCCATCAGATCTGTGGGGAGGAAAGTCAAAGGATTATGTTCTGGGTTGTGTTTTCCTACCATTCTTGCATGTATCTGGATATAAAATACTATATCAGATATTAGGAAAGGATGGAGTCTTTGGAGTGGGAGAGAAAAGCAAAGAAGGGGCCAGGAAAAAAAGAGAGAGGCTTAACTCCAGGGACTTATTTTCTCATAAATCTAGCTCAATATCCAGATACTCTCATTGTAAAGAAAGATATTGGATAGGGAGAAATACTACAGGCATTTAGTGGTTGAAAACCTTAAATTAGCATATAATTGCAGTTCCAGTCAGATGATTTTGTGGCCACATTACTTCTGCCAGAAAAGCAGCACTGTGTGTGGGCAAACATTGCAGAAATACAGGTAAGAATAAAGGTTGCTGGCCAAGTTGCCTGCTCAGCAACATCTTCACCTAATACATGTAAACATACAAACACCTTATGTGTAGCCAGAGGGAAGATAATTTGGGTCATGAGCATTCACAGCTTGGGACCCTGTAGACCATTCTCAAACCATAGCAGCAGAGGACTTGGACCCCTGCATTCAAAGTTTGCCTGCCTGAAGTCAAGCAGTTATAACCATCTGCACCAGCACAATCAGTTCAAAACTTCATTTGCTCTGCAAAGCACCAGACACCTCACGTACTGAAGTCACAGCACAATGCTCAGCAGTGTATTGCTCAAAAGAAGGCCTATTCCCTTTATAATTTGTAATAGAGAAACCCAGTATGCCCCTAACTACAAACCCAATTAGCTCTGGCCACAACACCTGCCTGCAAGTGTTTTAAAGGTGTAAACTCTGTGGGTGGCAGCAAAACTGAAGAGTAATTTGTAGTTTTTACTTGATGAACCCCAACTGCTTGTTGGAGCACTTATGTCTCATTACTTCTATGCTTATTTTGATATATCACTCTGAAGATAAACATGAAGATATAAAATATGCAATGGCCTAATTACTGCTCTTGCTTGAAAATGTAAATCTTATTTGCTGCTCTGCCTTAACACTGTACCCTTGCTTTCAGCTTGACTTAATTTGCTGAGACAATGTGTCAGCCTCAGACACCCATGTCTGAGGGCAAATGAGGGAAAGAATAATAAGAAAAATCTGACTATGACAGAGCGTATTTTCATATAAATAAACCCTTATTTTTATGCAAAGCTCATGGGCTCTAAACCTGAGAAATTAAACTTTAACATGGCAGGTTTTTTCTGACATGAAGGTAAAATAATAGCCCCACTAACTCTAACCAGATGTTTAAATGTCAAACATTCTCTTCAATGCTTTGCTAGATCCTATTCTTATGAAGCAATTATGTTAAGTGCCTGTTTTTGCTTGTGAGAGAGAGTTCTGCATAAGCTCTGTCTCCTGATTAGCAGTAGCTTCACTGGAATTAAAATCAGTGCCTGTTAGAACCCTTGCAAATATTTAAAATATGCCAAACTGGGTCAGATGTTTCCTTTTGTAAAAATATTCACCAGAGCTTTATGAAAAGCTCTTTGTGGAGAAGCAAACATCTCTCTATAGTGCAGGTAGCAATTCCACCTGGTATCTTAATATAGGAATTGTTGTATAGTTCGACTAAAGTGACACACAGCAAAATGAAACGAGATAAAAAATTATCAGAGGCTGTGGTGGAGACTATTTGGGCCCTGTGAGTGGCTCTTGGACAACTTCTAGATGAGGTGGGGTGGCTGTGAGTAGGAGCCCAGCTGCTCTCCACATCCCTCACTCATGAAGGGAGCCCATCTCAAGCCAGCAGGACTGCTTGCAAGGACAATAACACATGGCTTGGGAACTTGGGTGATTTTTAAAATGTAAAACGAATTAGAAACCAATAAAGCATGACAAAAATAGCACTGTCTTATAAACTTTGTTTTCTCTTACATTTTCAGAATGCCTTGCACCTGGGGCAACAGGGATGTGGGCAATATCCTGCTGCCTCTCCACTCCCCTGCATGTCCTCTTGTGCCACCACACAGGTATATCCATGTGGGAGCTCACCCCACAGCCCACACACCACAACACGGGCACTCCAACATTTTGTTGCCTCCTGGATGTTCTCAAGGACAGAATTCTTGCTTCTTGCTGGCAGGAGACCCAACACACAGCTCCCATCAGCAAACCTGAAAGCTAAAGCCCAAGCCCTGCCCTGAGGAAAGAGCAGCCCCCAGAAGAGGAACGTGGACATCTGAGCCACCCCTCCCCAACCTCGTGCCCTAACCCTGAATGTACTTTTCCTCCACTTCCACATGTACAACACATTAAGGCCCCTGATACAAATTAGGTACAGCTGGAAACAGCACTACAGCTCCAAAGCTACTGCAATTACTTTTGCAATGACAACAGAGAAAGAGAGGCATCAACTGCCCTAAGGCCATGTTCTGCTGCAGCAAAAGTGATGAGAGAAGCCCCAGAGGAGGAAAAGTCTGACTGTCCTGGCCACGTTACAGATATTCTTTATGAATCTGACATACTAATAATGCAATGATAGTGGAAAAGGGCAGGTGTGGGGAGCTGTACCTGATTTTTACAATGTTTACATAAATTACAAATAATTGCTACAGCACAAGGAAAGAAAACTATCCGTATTTATTAGTAACAGGCACTGAAATTTTAGAATTTAAGTACTATGACCTCTATTGTTTAGAAAAATTTGACTACATAGAAATATAAATTCTGGAAAAAAAAATCCCAGCCCCTTCTGGCTAACCTGGTCCACATTCACCCATGAACCTTCATAAACTGCTGGACATATCAAGCAATGGAATGATTGCCATCTTTGGGAAGTGATTATACCACCAAAAGAGTTAGCATGGAGGGTGTGTGATGGAGCTGTCACACAGATTCAGTCAGAGGCAGATGTTCTTTGCAATGTTTGCAGTCATTTGTATTTATAACATTTATGGGCTCTCATATAATAGCTACATAATTAGTATCATGTCCTTTTAGGAAGCCTAAAGTCTGAATTCCTCTTGAACATCGTAGAAGAGAGGGGAGAAGGGATTTAAATTTGACCTATTGATTACTAATGCATATTTCTGCTCCTTCCATTACCTATGAATAAAAACCAAAAATACACTTTGAACAAGAAAACCTGTACAGGTAAACCACAGTGAAATAGCAAACGTAATTATTTCCTGGCTGAACCTCTATTCTTCAAGCCCCATCCTTGAGGCAGGAAGAGAGGGGGAAAGAGTGGGGAGGAATCCTATCCAAATTGTTCATTTGAGTTGGTGTCAGCTATCACTGGCAGCCTCAGTGGGACATGAATGTCACCTTGGCCATCTCATGCTTCTTGTAGTCAGAGCCATATAGACAGAGAGTGGTTTTTGAAGGATGATTGGCAGGAGAAGCTTTTGGAGGAGGTGCTGGTGCCATGCCAAAACAGACATCACCAGCATTTGCTGCTTCCCTGCTGTGCAGGAAGTTTTCAACAACTCAGGTCCCAGATTTAGCATAGTTTTATGGTACCTAGTACAGATTGGCTTGGATAAAGAAAACTAAGTACTGATTTGTAAGAATGTCAGTGTTGTGACACTGCAGTGAACCAAGCTTCACACCAAGGCAGAGACCTGAAGCACAAGAATACAGTGCAAATGATGAAGGAAGAACATTGTTATCTGGATATCCATATTGCCAAGTTTTCAGCCACAAGCTGTAATGACAATGGTCACATCAGGGCATAAAATAACCCCAGGGCTGTGACCACAGTGAAAACCACTATCATGATAACACATTTTTTTAAAAGTTATCCAACAGGCTGCACTGATTTGAAGGAGTTTACATCTTACTGATCTTCTCTGCTTAGGAATTTGCAGCCACCAGAAGCATTTAAGAGAATAACAGAACAACCCCACACAAAAAGCCTGGACAGGAAACACGGAGAGTAGGTAGAGAGAATGCCTTTCATCTCCTTGCAATAACAAGCCCATAGTTGTCCCATCCCAGTGAAGCATTTAACCAATCTTAAGCTTAAATACTGACTTACCACCACAGTTACAGTGGGAGTGCAGCAAGAAGAGGGCTCACCAAGCAGAGTGGCAGAACCCCGCTGCCTCTGCCCACCCACCGTCAAATATTAACCCGGCAGTTCAGGAGGCTGCACTTGGAAGTGGCTTGGCACAAAATGGAAGGTAACAAAAAACCAGTAACAACAGCTAAAAGAAAAGCAATTAAGGGATGAAAGATATTGAGGAAGTGGCTATCTGAGAAAGAATAAACCAGATGCCTAAAGGCTGGAGAAACAGTGACATGGAGCCTGGAGGGACAGCTACGAGCTTAAATCACAAATGGAGAAAGATAAGCCAGTGAGCAGTCACTGGAAAACAGAGGAGCACAGCAGATGAGCTGCAGGACAGTAATAGGAATTTGGCTCCAGTAGTTCTGAAGTAGTATGGCTTGGTGGTAATGAAATCTTCAGTCAATGGTAAGGGGGCCAGCATGTGTAAAGAAAATGGATTCTAAACAGTACAGTAAGCTTGACAAATATTAGTTGGTTTGGTTTGGTTTAGCTTGGTTTTCTCTCTGTGTTTAAGGGACACATTTTATGAATGCTCCTGTTTTATACATTCTCAAAGCAAGTGTATAACAAATCTGCTGATTAAAAGGGATGCCTTTTCCCACCCTGTTTCTCTGCTGTACAACCTGTAGGAGATGGAGGTTTTACCGACAGAGCTGTTGTGCTCTTCTTAGCTAAATTATGATGGCCAAGGAATTCTGCATCCTTCCCCCAGCCCCAGCATGGGTTGCTATCTCCTACAAATGTGCATCTGTGAGTGATTCACAGCCATCCATTTATGTGGGTCAGTAATGTGGGTATGGCCAAAGGGGCTGGTCTGCAGGCATGTAAGGAAACCACTCTGCCACAGCAGCATTCACAGCTGCCAGGTAAGGCAGGAGCTCCTTATTCTTCCAGAGATGCTCCTGCCTGACCTTCCTTTCACCACACTAGCTGTGAGCATGCTGCAGCTGATACCTGCCTTTCTTGATAATCAGCTTCTTTGCTGAGGGATTGGAGACTGCCATCTTGCCTGTTCATGCCAAAAAACATCCACATCAAATTGCTAGGAGGCTCGACAGCTTCCACAGGTACAGAATCAGCTCTTTAATGAAGCCTCAGCCCAGCTGCCACTGGCTAGATGTGGGCAGGTTAGGAGATGTGGGCATTGTCCCCATCTAGTGGCTCGCCCACACTGGGGAGAAGAGTGGATCATGGCTAGGAGGGAGCAGAGGTCCTCCTTCACTCTCTCAGGCAAAAGCACACAGCCCTCTGGTTATGCAGGGTTAGCTGTGACCTTACTGCTCCTGCCAGAATCTGGGTTGCAAGATCACACCACTTATTTCAGGGTTTTATAATGAAGTATCAGGTTGAATGTTTTTAGAAAAGTATTTGCTATTAGTAAAATGTTAACTGTTTTAACTTCCCATCTTTCATCAAAATGTCTTCCAGGCTTCCCTGGTAACAGCCTCCTAGGTTTCCTGTTACCATGGTTTGTACCAACTGCTTCTCTCCAACTGAATTTTTTATAGATTACACTGACTTTACTATTCAAGGTGGTACCATACAACAGTTGTAGAAAACATTACAGAGTGATCCATACTTCAATAATACATATTATACAGTATTTTAGATTCAAAAAGACAGTGATTCACATTTCAAAGACCTGGATATAAGATATCATTATTTAATAATTTAATAATTTGCACTAATCTTGGCATAGCTGCACTAAAGGCCAAAGGGGTGAGCCAGTTTGCCTAGACTTTAAACTTTGCTTGAAGAAAGGTTATAAAACACTAAGGTGCCCAAAATCTTATCATCATGCCTTCTGACCAGAATTCCTCCTATGTATATCCTACTGACCAGAATTCCTCCTATGTATATCCTACTCTCTCTATTTTTTCCCTGCCTTTCCACTTATTTTTAAATCTATTCTGACTAAAGAAGAATCACAACATTTTCTTTCTGCCTGATGTGTAATTAGATGAAGATTTGTTATGGGCAGAGGCAAGGTGCATACCTCCAGATAAAAAGCTAGTAGCTGGAGGAGAGTTGGGTATCCTGGAGATACCAATTTAGCAGGTAAGAATTCAGCTTGACTTTTAAGATGATAGGAAAGACTATGAGAACTGGCTCTTAGAGGAAAATAATTGTATTAAAAAGTTCAGCACATCAGTACAGAACGTCTCTGAGACAACAAACAGGAGCTCCAAAACCTCTCCTCTGCCTGGCCCCAGTTTTGAGACAGCTGGTTTTTCAAAGCTATTGTTAGTCAAAAAGTCCTTCTCAGAGCTTATAAAAATCAAAGTACTTTGCAGAGCCTTTAGTGATGAAAGGCATTTCCAACTGAATAGAAAAATCCAATGGTACAGTACAGTAGGTGAATAACCCCAACTTTTTAAGTTGTAGCTCAAGCTGTGAGATCCAACAGCAATGTCATACTGTGCCTGCACACAAAATAACTTCTAAAACCAGATCCAGACTGTTTGAAAAAAATTATTTTCCCTGTGGCTCATGCTGGAATTTACAGAATAAACCAATGTTGGAAAATTTTTTTTGTTGTGGAATTATGTAGCTGAAATGCCTGTTAGGAATGTATGGAATTACATTCTGCTTTTTTGTCTGTCTGTCTCTCACACACCCACACAAGCCTGGATTGCTCTTTCTGACGATTTCGTGGATACAAAACTTTACTCAGCACGTTAAAATGAAAAAAAATTCAGCCCAGAAGTACTGACAATATTAGGAACAGCTGGACAAGATCTGAGTGAAGGGAAGATCTGAGCAAGACAGTACATATCCGGCAGGTTAAGTATTCCTTACTATAAGGAACACGTCCTACGCGTGAACTCACCTTAGTAGAAAGCAGTACCTCTGAGGAGACTTGTTGCTGGCATGTCTCTAGTTGTCAAATACTGTGGTGGTTAAGGTAGTAACTTCTGTTTCTTGCTTTTTTCAAAGCTCAGGAAACCCAGACTTGGACCAACAGCTTATGCCAGACCTACAAGCTCAGGCTCCAAGTGCAAAGATGAGTTGTAGCAAAATGGGCAGGCAGTGGGTAACTGCTTCCCAAAGGCACAGAGTCTACCTGCTCAAAGGAAGTCAATCATGTGGTTGAAGCAAGGCTATATGAGCAATTATGATTGACTCCTCAAGGGCTTCCTAAACATATGCTCATCCTAATTGACATAATAAATGCCATTGGCATTTCACACAGTAAATTATAAAATTGCATGGCTAGTTATGTAACAAAAGGTGCTCTACCACTGCCATTTGGCTGATCGCTCCCTCGGACTTTGCCAAGGCTGGCCACCTCGCAAATACCACAGGCTTGCTTTCATCCATTTGAGCAGGTGACAGAACTCTGTGTTTGTGGCTGGAAAACCATGTGGCCCAGCTGCCTTCTAAGGTGCTGGTAAGCCAGGCCCAGGTACAACAGTCTGTGCAAACTGCACGAGGGAAAGCGTCCCTGGTCCTTGCTGCAGGTGTGTCTGCTGTGTCTCTGCGATGGGGGCTGCAGCCCACGTGTTCTCTGTGCAGGCTGCCCTACTTAACTTTAAAATAACAATACAATAGGCAGAGTAAATTGCATGGGATTGTGAAAATCTTAACTTAATACAGCTTCACAGTAAATCTCAATCTGTCTTTGCAATCCTCTCCCAGGGCCCCAAGTGGGTCAGCAGAGAAGGTGGGTGATGCTGCTTCTCTGCACTCCCAGTGTCAGGGGATGGAAGAGCTGATGAAGGGGGAGCAAAAGAGAAGTGGAGGACTTCTTCCCTCAGGACACTGAAACCTCAACCTGCCTCCCACAGCCATGGTACCTGTCACCCTCAGACCACACAGCATCTTCTCACATGTGACCATGAGATAACATTAATAACTACAAAGTGCAGAACATGTGATGGATATCCCTGCTAATAACACATAATAAAGTAAGCTGTGCTTTAATTACACTGTGCCTTTACAACTGCTTCTCTGATCTAGGAGTTTCTTAATACCTGGCAAACTACTTAATGAGTTCTCACAACACCCTGTGGGGACCTTTTTTTAGAAGCAACCCACATGGTTAGAGCACCTGCTTGGTTAGGTGAGCAGGGGAAGGGGCAGCTGGCTGCTCCCATGCCGTGGGACCAGCACCCAGAGTCTGTCACAGGAATCCTTGTGCAGCAATGTGGCCATGGAGATGCTCTCAGACCTGCTCTGAGGGAAAGCCCTCACAAACTCTGGACTTCTAGGATTTTTCTCTGCTTTATGGACACTCCCCTGAGGCGGGAGGACAGCAGCAACTTGCAGCAGTTGGCTCCTGAGAGTAACTTGTCTAAACAAGAGAAGCAAATGCTTGGGTTAAAACCTCTGGCCCTTTGTACTCAAAGGAAAAATTAAGCAAATTCAGTGGAGCAAGGCTTTAATCATCTGTATCTCAAGTTTACTTATGTTGCACCTAATTCCCATACTATGATTTAGATGTAATTATTATTATTATATTATACATAATAAAACAATGAAAATTATAATTAAATATTATATGCTATATACAATTAAAATTATAGGTCTATAAATGTCTATAACTTAAATTACATTTGTATCTTACTCTTTCCTCCTCCTGCTACCTGGATCCACAAAAATGACTGAATAAACAAATCTTAATCAGAAAAATCAGTCCCTATTGAAGAATTGCACAGTACAGTGACACTCTGCTGTTTAAAATAACACAATCTGAAAGCATTCCTTGCCACTCAGTCCCAGGGTCATAGCTGCTGGGGTCCAGTCCCATTCAGGAACTTGGAAAAAGGAGGGCACAAGCCCTGGTAAGGTAGTCAGCAGCTAAATTTCAACTTAGGGGAGTGGTACATGCCTGGGGAAGTCTCCAAAAAAATGGGCAAACACACAATATGCAGCCATAAAAAGAAATTTCAGTGAGCAAGGGGAAGAAATTTTGATGACCTTACAAATTTTTTACAGTGCTGAGTGCTGAATTTCACATTTAAGAAAAATGTACTCTTGGAAAGAGGGAGATACATTGGACACTGAAAGAGGCTGAACCCAGCAGCCCAGTTACTGTGGTCTGACTGTCAGGTTTCTGGGGCTAATGCAAGTTACATTTTGGCTCTTGAACAGACCTCCCTTATGAAGTAGTGGTGACAGTGCCCATTTATATCTGCTGATAGTCCCTATTGCTCATTTGGGAGTTAGGTGTGGAGTAGAGTTTATAACTCTGTTTAAAATGGAAAGGACTGGGTAAATCTAAAGTATTCAAGCAGGAGTGGAAGCCAACTCTCTAGATGATGCTGTGCAATAGTTTCTGTTCCAGGGCACCTTTTTTTTTTGTAGCAGGATAATGACTAAGATCCCTGCCCAACAAAAGTCTCAGCAAGTAAATTTTGTTTATTATAGTGACCAAGCCCTCAGCCACCAAAACACATCCTGTAGAGCCTGGTTCTGCCTTCAAGTGCTCAGTGCTGGGAAAAAACACCCCTGAGTATTGTACTACTCACTGGACTTGATTCATCACTGCTTTTATTTGGGCTTCATGGGAACTCCCCCAAAGCCCATTGCTAATTAACATGCATGTGTTGCTGATGGCCTTGTAATATTCCCCTTAACAACAAGAGGCTTACTAAGGTTTTGTCAGCCAGGACACGCGAGTGACACCAGCCTGGGAAAGATAGTTGAGTCTGTGGCTGCATTAATACCTGCTTCCAGAACCGGTTCTGTGGGTGTGAAGACCAATTGTGTGCTGCTTAGTCCCGTGATGAGAAACCAATTAGGAATTACAAGCTCAAACTATCCTGCTTCCTGCATCCTTTCTCACAATCAGATGTGAGAGCTGTGTGCAGGCAGGCAAGGGGATTTTTTAAGTTCCTTGAAATTGCTCCTACAAGTCATATTTATTTCAGTGCCTCAGACCCTCTTTGACTGGATCTAAGCTGAGATATTCTTTTAAATAGCAATAGTGTGATTAGATGAGCTCTCAGACTGAAACTATGAGAACCCAAATCTATACTTTCCAGCACTAGATTCTACTTGTAAAATCGTGTGGAGAACTGATATTGTTAAATATATAGTGCAAAATCAGCTTTGTAGTAGAAAATTAAATAATAGCATCATCTATATTTTTTTAACATCAGCATTTGAACACTATCTATACCATGTAGCTGTAAGCATGGAAAGCAAAAGACTAGGGAAAAGACAAACAAAAAGTAGATAGGAATTATATCCAAAATCAATCAAAATTTATCTGCTTTCAAACAAGCCATTTTCTGAAAGATTTACCAATCCAGACAGAGAAATAGGAAGCATTCTTTAATAAGAAATTACTGGCACATAAACCCCATTTATTTTATTAAGACTCTTTGTTTCAGTAAGAATGTTGAGGGTGTATTAAAGTGAAAACAATGAACAGCTAGACAGGTAGGAAGTTTGAGTGTTTAACTCCTTGTAAATGAGCAACTGATTTTTACTCAGAGGGATGGGAACAGTGCACAGTGGGAAGCAGTTGTACTCAAGAGGAGCTGCCAACTAACCATTCCCTGAACATGTACTGAAGGTGAAAGTTTGTCTTCTGTGCTGAATCCCATTGAATCCCGTGATTCAGGTAATGATCACTTTTGCAGATTCATGTTGAGCCTTTAGGGAAAGCCTTGGAAAGATCAACTGCATATTTGTCCATTCCAGCTTCTAATTTCTGTGAAAGAACTGGCCATGCCCTGCAAACAAGTTCTAAGTCAGGCTGCATTGCAGGACATGTGTCTGGCCATTTTAACAAGAGAGGGGTCTCATTACCTCCTTGAAAGCTCTGGCCACAGAGTCCTTCCAAATCAGCCACTGGCCTCCATCTGCCCTGACAGTGAGAGGAGCCAGTGGCAGCACCCAGCCCTGCAGGCAGGGCTGACATCTCCAGAAATACCAGATGGCTTCCCTCCAGCAGTCAGCCTGGATGAGACTCTCTACGTTTGAAAGCCTGTATTAATTTACCTTCCTTCTGGAAACAATGCTGCTGGATTTCCTGGTTTGCAGTGAAATGAAGCTAATCTATCATCTCATCCTGCGTGCAAAATTTATTTCCATTCTACTAAAGAAAGGCTATGCTAGGGGAAGATGCCAGCACCTTCAAACTTCTTCCAAAAGACAATTCAATTTTCTCTTCTAGTAGATGATCGCAGCTCAGAGCCAGGAACATTCCTCTTTCCAACTCCGTGCTACAACCAACTCCTGATGCAGTTAATGTTCAAACACATGGGCTTGGAATATCCCTACAAAAGCAGAGCCCATGTGAGCAAAGGGGAGGATGCTTCTACAGGACAACATACAAGTAAGAAAAATTAGCAGTGGGAGAGTGTTTTCAGGGGGGCAAGGATAAGATAGAGATGAGACAAGCGTTCCCAGATTGATTCAATTTATATCTTTGGAAAATACACATAGGCTCTGAGGCTTGGGGTACAAGAATAAAATAGCAAATTAGTAACAGACCACTTCCTTAAGAGGAATTTTCAGTCTTAGGAAAGTAGATGGGAGTATTGAGGGTACAACTCCTCACACAGCAGCACCTTTCCAAATTCCTGACAGTGATTTCTGGCTTTTATTTGCAGATCAGCATTTGTGCTTTTCCAGCAACAGCAAGTAAGAGACACTGCCTTTTCCATGAAGTGATGGAACTGCCTTGATGTTGTTCTGCATGAACCTGAACAAGCAAAAGAAAAGTGTTTTGGGCAGTGGGATCTCCATTTCCACAGAAGACTGTGGGAAAACAAGTGCCCAGTAGAGTCACCTCAGGTTATCTTGCTTTTCCTGCTGTTGAAGGAACCCTTTCCTAGCCATCAGGCATCATAGAAAAGCATGACAAGCAAGTCTAATATGCACCTTTTCTGATTTTTGTGTTTTACAAAGATGTAAAAGTGGCTGAGAGCTTGATGAAAGCAGTCTGTCCCTGGTCATTAAAACAACCCAAAACATTAAGAAGTTTAAACATGTCAACAGGTCCTTCTGATTTATGTACTTAGACCTACTGTCTACTCTAAGTATACATTTTGGTGAGCACGGATGTCCACGTATCCTCATTGCTGTTTTGGGTTCTGTGTTGACACTGTGAATATATGTCCTCACTTGAACAATCAGTCTTACAGATAGAAATAAAACTTATAAGAAGTTATGCCTGTCCATATATACTCACAAGTTTGCAACTGCTGCATATTCCTGTACTGAATTACAAGATGTTCTGAGTAAAGAACTGAGTGTAAGCTTAAGTGTGAAGAACATGAGCTAAAACCTAAATCAAGTTCTCTTTCTTTCCTCACCTCAGCTGCAGTTATATGCATAAAATCAAGCAGTGGTGAATGTAGCCTCAATTTACCTCCTACAGCTGCAGCGAGACTTTGTGGGTTTTAACCTGGGGGAGGGGAAGAAATGGGTTTCCAGAGGATTAATAAAGCGATGGGCTAAAGCAGATGCAGTACAAATGGCACCTCTCCACAAATAATCAGTTGGATTTCAACACACTTTACAGAAGAAATAGCAATGGGGAAGGCAGAAACCCAAGCACACGTAGCTAACAAAAAGGTTATGAACTAAGCCCAGTGTTTGTGCCTACCAGCATGCATGTATGTGAGTAGAATTTTAACACTGCCTACCCAGAAGCGCAGCAACCCACGGGTGCGTTAGACGGCCTTTTCTGTCAGACTGTGCGAACAAGCTCTGCCTCAGGTTATGGGGAAGCTGAACCACCAAGGACAGGCGCAGCAGGATTTATCGCTGCCCGGCTGCGCGGCGCTCCAGAGCGCGCAGGCTGAGGCCCGGGCGCGCTCCCCCTGCCGCCCAGCGGGGCCGCCCTGTTCACCGCAGCATTGCCTTCCACCTTTGCTCCTCTGGCAGCCCATTCCCCGCTCGGGTGGGAAAGCAGGAACAGCGCAGAGAAAGAGACGAGTGTTTGAACTCACGCGTGTGGCTCTGCCGTGTGGCTCACGCGCTGCCGGCAGGGTCGCGGCGGTGTGAAATGAGCCGGCCGGGGCTGCGGCGCGGCCCGCGCTCGNACAGAAGGTACAGAAAAGCTGAATTGCATAAACCTGAGCGATTTGAGGTTTGAAAGACCGCACCCTCCCGGTCGTGTCTCCCGCGGGCAGATAAGCATGTGCAGGCTGCTCATACCATAGTGTAATTTGAAGCTTTTACTTTTCTTTCCGGCATATATCAAAGTTCATTTTCAGTCAGGTTCTTCCTCGCATGGCTTTTCTTCCTTTAACCTGATAATCGACATGGTTCAAATTTAACAAATAGAAGTGGATCATCCTAAAAATTGCTTCAAGACAGAAGATTCACATTGGCTTTCCCCTTTGAAAAGGAAGATGGGGTCCACAAGTTCTAACCCAGAATCGATAGTTTGGAATCTCAATCTTCACCGTGTTCCTCTACACTTGGTGGTAAACACTTGAACCACGTAAGAGCAGTTTGTAAATTCCAGAATCAGCTGTCTGAAAATACAAGCTCTGTTAATTTTCTAAATGTTACAAAATTAAGACTGCATTACCCAGTAATTTTCAGTTTAACAAACACCCAAGAAGGGGATAAAATGTTGTACTGTAGATAAGGTGTTGTGCTGCTGCACTGTGATGCAACAGCTGAGTGTGAATGTTAATAGCAAAAGCAGCAGCAGTGAAAAAAACAATCTTTCTTTCAAAAAATATTTTCAATAGAGGAAAAGCAACCCTCATCTTCCAACATGAATCACTAATAAATGCAATGACTTCAGCCATCTTAAGCATTTGCTCCTAAGGAAGGAAGTATTATTCAGGAAACAAGGCAGCTTTGGAGATGGACTTGAATCAACCAACTGCAGTATACACTGAAAACAGACAAAAGGAAATCCCCAGCCTTTGATATAAACATCTATGGCTACCAGGTCTTGGCCTCCAATTCATCCTTATGCAAGTTTGTTTCCCTTCAAATATTTTAAAAGCATACTTGCTTCTCGTGATTATAAAATCCCTTGTTAAATATTTATTTTACGAAATCATCAAGGGACGTGTCAAGCCCTACCAGCAAGTGTGGCAGTCATACCCTTAGCTGGATGGATGTTTCTCTGCAGTGGTATTTGCCTTTTCTGACAGCATAGCACCCTCTGCTCCAAGGAACCAGCGATGGGTCCCTGCCGAGCCAGCCTGCCAGTGCTCAGTGTAGAGTTGTCCAAAACCCAGGCAGTGCCATGCTGGATCTGGGGCACTGTGCAGCTGCTGCTCTTCCCCTGGGATGGGTGCAGTGCAGAGAGACACAGCCTGCACGGGACCAGATGTCCATGGCAGTCACAAGGCCAGATATGCAAGCCTCATGCGTCAGTCGTCTGCAAAATGGAACTATGCATACGAAATGTACTTTTAAAAACATGCTTAAGCTACAGAAGCTTAAACATTAGCAAATACATCCCCACAGAGCAAAGCCTGTGTTTAAATCCTTCCTTGCATGGGAGGTCTCTCTGAGGCTGCTTGCCCTAGATCAGGAAGCCCAGAGCCCTGTTGTCACAGGTGACCACATCAGACGCTCAGTTACAGACTTAATTTCCATCCTAGAAACTAGCCAGGTTTGCCCTGCCTCCCACTGCTGGGAGGCTTTTCTAAGTTTCCAGACTAAGGGCCAGCTCAAACTCATTTGTTCTCACACTAATGTTACTGAATTGCTTAAATTGCCTTTCCTATCTCATGATACGAGATTTCCTGTTTTCCTTTCCACTCAAACTCTGTAAGTCTCTGCTCAGACAAAAGGCTCTGCTCTTCTGCTCACACAAACAGCCCTCTTGGGCACTCATTCTTGTACAAGTTCTTCACTCTGGAATGGCATTTATACTTCTTTATACATACCAGGCAAATCATTTTCCTAGAAGATGAGTTGGCTGTGAGCCAAATTGCTGGTGAGCTCTTTGGTACCTGTTGATGGAAGATCCTAGCTGAACCTGTCTTTCATCTCTAGGAAGGAGCATAGAAGAACCTCCTTTAAACTACAGCCTGTGTACTGTATTATTTACTAGTTCCCTCCTTTGCCTGCAGCTGGCTAAAGGCTCTGGCAGATTTTCTTCACCAACATCACAAAAAAAGTGAGAGTATTTTCCTACTACAATTCCTTAATTTGCACCAAATGACACCAATGTGTCATAGATCTAACTGATGCATTGACACCTGTTTGATAATCTTCTAATTTAATTTCCTGGTATAGATTCATACATTGGAAACAAAAAAAATTACATATTTAGCTGTTTAATTTTCAAATGTATTTGTACATATATCTCAAGCTATGCAAATACAAGTATAAGGGCAGACGTTTCAAGTTACAGATATTCCATACTTCACTACTGCTGAAATTATTTCCAGGAGGACAACATGCCATAAATTCTATTGTATTAGACTTACTCATTTATTTACTTCAACTGCATTGAAAGCATTGGCAGTACACACTGTTCAAGCTAAGTTGAAAGATTAGTCAAGTCATATTAGGGGAAATTGTAGCAATCAAATGTTAGTTGATAATATTGTAATAGATGCCATCTGTGTTGGGTTGAAAAGATCAGTGTCCTGCAAACACAGAGGTCTGTGCATCCTCCTGTGAAGCCCCATGAAACCAGAGCAGAAGAGGCAGGGCTCAGGTCAGCTCTGTGCCTGCCACTGACCACTCTCTCCCAGTGCCTGATGCAGGCCAGGCAGCAGACTGCTTACAAAAAAAGAAAATAAAAGAGCTTCCTCCAGTGCATGTTACATTCCTGCCCACGTAGCTCTGGCAGGGGACTGAGCCATGCTGTCTCTTTCAAGTACTCAACAGCAGTGGAGATTCTTTGTGGGTTTCTGTGACGTACCCAGAATGGTAAAATACACCCTTGTCCCTGACTCCCGTGGATGGACAGTGGGATGGGGATCAGGGCAAAAGGGATAGGTATACCTTGCTGGCCCTCTGCTCTGCCTCAGTGGAGGAGCAGTGAGAAGGGATGATGCCAGGAAAGGAGCATCAGGAGCTGTGAATCACAACTTGGAGTGGAGGGGACAGAGCAGATAGGAGGAGTTTGGAATTCCCCAGATGAAACTGTCTCTCCTGACCTCCAGAATGGCAGGCCACATGAACATCTGCCATGAACACTCAATGTTCTCCCATGAGATTGCATCTCAGCTTGTCAAGGCGTAATGAAGAATAGGAACAAATCCTGGAGGAGGGAATAATTAGGTGTAGAAGCAACTCCAGCATGCAGGCCAGCATTTTCATATCAGTTCCCTCTCTTGTTTCCTCTTTGTGGAAAATGAGCACCCTGAGTTGGATCACAAAACATAAAAGGATTGCCAAGCACTTGTACTATGGACTCTCTGCTGACTCCTGGGTGTCACTGACTGCTTGGAAATTAGACTGGACTCTGCAGTCATTAATCACCAATATTAAATAGCAATTCTGTACAGTGTGACAGTTTAAATAAGATGTTGACTTCCAAAATTGACCTACTTGGTATAATTTACAGTTGGCAAAGCTCTTACAAAGTGTATATTACTCTGGGAAGTCATGTTTCATTTGTCATAAGCATTTACTGGATCTTCTGTATCCAGTATCTTTACATTTTCTGGATGACTCCTGAGAAGGAGAACAGGAGCATAATGAAGAAATTAAAATCCCAATATTAAAATAACCTCTTGTCCTTAATTAATGAACCAACAACAGTACCAGACTACTACTTTTATGAAATAGACAGCTTTCATAGACTAAGAGAGCACAGGATTAAATATGACCCTACTGGGAAAAATCCCCAAACAGCAACTTATGCCACACTAGCAACTAAAATTATCCCACCAAAGAGCCCGTATGGCATCCATCAGGAAAGGCCCTGGCTTGGAAAGCCCACAGATCCAGCTGTAAAACCTCAAATGAAGCTTGGGGTCCTTCAGCCTCCTCCAGAAAAAAAATCTGTGAACACATGAGCTTTACATACATAAGCAAAACAAACATTCAAATGGCCAAATCACTCTGGCTGTAGGGAGAGGATAATATTACAGATAGACAGGCACTATATGTTTTCCACTGGGAGAAATTCTTGAAGTTAAAAGATTAATCTGGTCTCTCAACACATTCATTAGTTAAATTGCAAAGCAAGCTCGTTACATAACCAGTCCTAGGACAATTATATTTATCTCGTCAAGGTTCACAGTACGGATACATTGCTGACCAAAGTAACATGAGTACCTTCTGCAGGGTGAAAGCTCTCTGATCTATTGGAAACATCAGCCATGTGCCCTACCCAAGTTTTCAGATTATTTGTGCCTTTTTGGAAGAATATGTTTGCACCGTTCCTCCCAGAGATCTCCCCAACATGAAGAGAGGAGCTGAGGAAAGCTGGGATTCGTTCTCTGTAAGTGGGCAAATCAAGGCACAGGAATTAAGTTACTTGCTCCTAATTACCAAGAAGTCTCTGGCATAAAGAGCACCTCACTAATCCTCCCATACTTTGTTAGACATGGTAAAGGAAATGTTTTAAGGTGGAGTGAAATTTCTATACTTAGAGCATGTACGAATACATATAATGTGCTCACTCCACTCTTGAATTAACTTTTACATCCAGGTTTATACCTGGAGAGTTCAAGATTTGTTGAGAGATGGAGGTCATCTTCTCTGACTCCTTGCATGACACAAACTGCACATCCCCTGCTCTGTTCCATTATGGAATCCTCTGCCTGGGTTTAACCCTGTCAGGCATCTCTCTAGGAAAGCATTCCACTCTGGTCTGAGGAACCAAGAGGTGGCCAGTCCACTGGTCTCTTTGGTATCTTGTTCTGGGAATTAATTGTGCATACATGTAAAAACACATGGATAATGTATTGCTAATTTGATGGCACCACCTCAGATTATTGTCATCAATTCATGTTATGCAAGATGAAAGAGGTGGTATCTGTATCTTGTACCTCTATATGTGTTATATTTGTACTAACATCTTCATCTATTTTCCAACTAACATCCTCATCTATTTTCCATGTGGAACAAAAAGGCTGTGGTAGAGACCTGCCAATATAGCAGGTGTATTAGCTAGCCCTCATGTAAGATTTTTGCTATTCCCTGACTTCTCATCCAATTTTGAATCCTCTTTTAAAATGCTGGCTGTGATGTAATTGATGTTATTCCATGAGTCTCTCCATGTGTATACATACTATAAACACAGACAAAATCAGACTTTCACCCTGACTTGACTTCTGCACACGTACTCAAGGGTCACACCAGCTATTTTGCCCTCCCATTGAGCTGTGACTACATTCTAAGGTCTCCAAAGCCTTTCCAAAGTCTCTATTTTTTCTCTGAAGCTGTCCCCCCATATGGTACATGTTCCCACTTTCCAGGTTTATAGTTTTGCACTCAACCGTGTTAAAGCATACTTTTTTCAGCCTGAAGTCCACTTTTTAGGCAACTCAAATTCCCTTTTCTCTAGTGCCATGCATAATCAGTGAGTAGTTCAGTATTTTTCTGCAAGACTAAGTAGTGAACATTGCCAGAAGAGGGCTGAATCCTGGTCTGGCCCTGGAATATCACTAAATATATTCTTTTTAGTGTGATTTTGCAACAGCTCCTTTGATCCACCATCTCTTAGCCACTTGGCATGTTCTTAAACAAGAATGCAAAATGCTTCATTTTTTGATCACATTATGGTAGGATATCAAACTGAAGACTTTCAGTTTCTATTAGGCTTATAGTAACTTTTTTATCCAACTGGGTAATCTTACATTAAAAAAGGAAGCCAAACTTACCTGACAAGACCTGATTTCAATGAAAACATCATTGGCTGCCATTAACAATATTCCTGTTCTTTATACTTGAATTCCCATATCAGCTTCTCCATTATTTTGCTGGAAGTGAGGTCAGGCTGACTGCCATGCTGTTATCAGAATTATCCTGTTTGTGCCGTTGGGGCACTGGCAAAAAATGAGCATGTTTTCAGTCTTGGCAGAGTTCTCCAATGTTCCCAAATTTATCAAAAGTTCTTATCAGTGGGCCAGAAAATTTCTCAGCCAATTTAAGAAAAGAAATAGGATGCATAGCTGCTGGCAATACAGGGGCTACTACTGCCTTAAAGCTGATTCCTCAAAGTAGGAGTTGTCTAACATTCTTTTAGTTGTAGATGGGCTGGAAAAGAATTCATCCTCCTCACATGATATATACACACCATCTTCTTTTTTCCCAAACATAAACCAGAAATATTTTCTGAACATTTCAGCCATCTATGCATTTCTTATTAGCAGTTTCCATACCTACAACTCTTGCTTGGCCCACATCATTGCTACTTTTTTTTCCCTTATGTAAATTTAAAACTCTTTCAGCACACCATTTGCTTGCCAAGAGTAGATTTTGGTTTAGTTGTTACCAGTAATTTCCATACTTAATAACATATAAATATCAGTGGATAATTATCTCCCTTTTATAGCTTATTTTTCCAGTATACAGCCACATGGTTTATTTAAATATGTAAATACTGTGTGTTTGCACACCCACACAAGTGTCTACAGATATGTCTACCTATGCAGTCCCATATACAGATATGTTTGGACAAATTTATACCTGTTTAAATACATGTATACAGATGTGTAAGTCCATTTCTATTTTCTGTCTTCTTTTGCCATACATGTTGTCTTAACAATGTTTTCCCTATTTAGTAAGCTCTTGAAAAACTTTCAGTTTTGTTCATGCCTCCATGCCTCTGCTTATTCAGTTTTATTAAGGACTGTCCTTAGCTTTGGGAAATTGGCCTTTCCACACTAGCATATGTGAATATTATGGTTTGGGACTATATTCTCTTCAAGTATATTAAATGTAACCAAGTCATGATCAGTTTTTTCTTAGACAGCACCTGATTTCCAGACTAGTGGATAAATTCATTTTTCTCTCTCAGGCTACCTAAGAGCAGAATTCTTCCACTCTAACAACTTTTTTTTTGCACAGCTATTATCCACTATTTAAAGCTACTCTATTGATGTTTCATCAGCAGCTAAATGAAATCTTCAGCAAGTATGCCAAATAAAGTTCCCCATAATTACACACTTGCCTCCCCACATGCAATAGTAGCTCATGCTCTCTTCAGATTCAGATTTCAGTGACTTATAATGCCCACCTCTGCTCACCGCTGAGCCTTGATAATGAGAATATTTATTGTGCTGCATTTCCTAAGATCCTGCCCTTCCCAGCTCTAAGTTAGGCAGATACATGTCACAGGTCATAGACAAAATCATTCCCCTCACACAATTTCTTTATTGCCCTTGGTCTGCTTAAACAACTTATACAATATTCTAACATATTAATCCCTCTAGCACTGTAACCTGATGAGACAATTAAGTTGAATTTATCATGATAATTGATAAATTCTTGTTACTCTTACTTATTACCCAGATTCCCAGCTTTAGCATATAAGCATTTCCTAATGTATTTCTCTTTGGATCCTCTACCATGATGATTTAATTTGTTCCTGACAAGGAGAATTTGAACCACATTTACTTTCTTAACCCCCTTGTGCATGCAGTTGCTTTAAATACAGTTGTGGCAGTTCCCAAGAGCCAAGATACTTTGTCCCAGCCACACCTATTCAATCTCTCCATCTTTTAGTACTGTATATTTTACAAGCCAGTACAGGGTTTAGCTCCATGGTATGTAGTCAGTCCAAAACCAACATGGATATTTTGTGCTGACCTGTGGAATGCTGACACAGGCTGGCTGGAATACAACGTCTGCAGCACTGCTTAAATAATGGCATTCAGGATCCTTCTTTCTGCGTCAAAGTGTCGTGTTTTTGCAGGTGGCTTTGCAAAATAATTCAGCAAATAAAATTTTTAATATCAGTGTAAGTACTCCATGTAGGCCACACAGGCACAACTTACCAAGGAACTGCAGTCTTCTGCAATACTCGCAACACCTTGCAGCCAAAAGGCTCAGTGCTGAGCCAGTCATGGAAACTCTGAAGAGACCCAGATGTGCTCCACACAGGAGAAAAAAATGCATTAACAGCTGTGCATGTCTCACAGTTGCCCACTTATAAGTGTCTATTTTTCCCCACACAGCACAAAGTAGGAAGTTCTGCAGAACCTTTCTGAGAACAGGCAGGGGCTCACAGACCTCTCAGATCTGCCTGGTACCTGCCTTCTCATAGGAGGACAAAACTCAGCACTGAACCCTGGATTGTCCCTTGAAGTGTTTAAAGCCTGTGCAATCCAGCTAAGAAAAACAGGGCGTGCTTTACAAAGTGTGTCACTTCCATAGACACAATAAGAACTTGCAAAGACATAAATTGGAGTCAGGATGCTATGGGCACTCTGCTCTTATCTTAGAGAGGTAAGGGATCTTCCCCATATGTGGAAAAGCTGTATCTTTAACTGAACTAATTGGTCCGACTGGAGAAACGGTGTGCCTTCAGGAATGCAAGTGTTCCTTTGGTCACAGGCACTGCAAGATCTAGTACACCCACACAGCACTGCAAGTTCCAGTATACCCACACAGCAAACCACAAAAGGTAGCTGCTGGGAAAGAGCACACAGAAAGGGGCCACCTTGAAGGCAGTGAGAAATTTTCAACCCACTGGCTCCTGAGCAGCCCAGCACGTTCAATCTGAACACGTTGTTGCCTGGAGATTGAGGCACTGTGTGCTGATCCAGCAAGCTCAGCAAACAGGGAATAGTGCACATCTTGCAGATAACCTCCCCTTTATAAGTGAGTTAAGCATCAGTCTAAGCACAGCCCTTTTACATGCCAACTGCTGAATTGCTAATTGATTTACTGGAGGGAGAGTGCAGTGCATACAGTATAGATTGCACCAGAAACAAAAGTTGTTAGGACACAAAACATAACCATACACGGGCCAATGAAGAGTATAACATGTTATACACATACAGAGAACTTCCTTAGCAATGCTTGTTGCAAACTGAGATGGGGATGATTGAAGGTATTTAGCTCAGAAATGTAACCTAAAACTCAAATGAGCAAGTGCTACTTTGTTCTAAACTGTTCTACTGACAAAGCCAAAGGCCTGAAAACAGTGAGCAAGCCCTCCCTCCTTTCCTAGGCTTCTGCCCTCCTATGACACAGAAAATGCATTTTAAGCAGCTCATGTAATTGTGCTTGTGTACCTGTCAGTCTCCAAGAACCCATAATGACTTTTGGATTCAAGGAACAATTTCAACCACTTCTGACAGATGACAGGGGCTTTCAACAGCCATTAAAAAAGTTTGGTGAAAGCAGGTAAGATTTCACGTGGAGATGAAAGGCTGATAGCATTACACTGGGAGGAAACTCTCTCTGAGAATGTCTTATGAAAAACAGAGCTCCTGTTCCTATCGTAGTAAAGTGGTCTTAAATATCCAAAAAGCAGGGAAATCTTCTCCTGAAGCTCACACCAGTCATGAATCTAGAGCAAGATTCCTTGACTTTGGTGGTCATGGATCTGTTTGTTTAACTACACTGTATATTCAGATGCTGTGTATTTTCAAAACCATAACAAATGAATGTGTAACTGTATAACACATCATATATAATGCATACATTTATAAAATTCAACAGAAGATTGAATGACATTTCAGCAGTTCATAAAGGAAATAGTAGTATAGTATTAGTAGTATTGAATTTGTCTCTGGGATGCACAGACACAATGTGAATGCTTAATATCATTTCAAATGAGACCTTCTTGAGAAAATATTTGTTTTTAGAAACACCTTAGAAGTGGCAACTCCAACAAAACTGTTTAAAAGAAATTCAGAAAGCCTGTTTAGCTGACTTATTAGTTCAGGTCAGAACATGGTGCTAATAACACTAGGGTTGTGGGTTTGATACCTGTATGAGCCATTCTCTTAAGGGTTGGACTTGATAAACCTCGTGAGTTCCTTCCAACTCAGAATATTCTATGATTCTAGAAATCTCCTATTATCAGGTAATTGTCGTAGGGTACTTCCCCTTTCAGTGTGTTCTGGGCTGCAGCAAAACCACAGAAAGCTCTTCAGCAAAATAGAGGAAATAAGACTTATTTTCTAACTCATTACAAAACCATAAACTCACCTTTCTGTGTCTGGTGATGTTTTGAATATTTTGTGGGGGATTTTTTTTTTTGCATAATTATTTCTGAAGAATATCTGTTGAGTGTGTTTAACTTCTGAAAATGTGAAAATAAAGGTCTAACCCAGACCTACAAAGCAGAAGTTTTGGAAAAAGCACTTGTACCACAGCTCATCTATTTGAATCTCAGTTGATAATGTTGACGTAATATTTGCTGTAGTAGTTTTAGGCCTTCGAAGATCACATATGCTGAAATATTCCAGATGTGGGACAGCAAAGGCATCCAACTATTTCTATGAAGGATATAGTGGCAGGAGTTGAATCCAGATCTCCACAGGTACGATGGTGACATACCTGTGCTTCCTGCTACTGACCTCTTTTGCTGCTTTGCTGGGGAACAGGTGCTGACACTTTACATTGCATGAGATACTTACTAAGGGTAAATGAATGGCATTACTATTATCTGTCAAAGGCTTCAGTCTGAATCAGTTGTTCAGAGCATCCCTGACAGAACAAGTCTATATTCATGCCCTGCAGACAAAATCGCCATTCGTATTTAGATTTGCACCACGTTCACAAAGTTCCTTGGAAGATCTGTTTGCTTTGTGTGTGGGGAAATGGATCAGAAAATACTGACAATTTTCAAAATGCTTGCTTTGAATTTCAATGTCTCCTTCTTGTACTGGCTAACAGAGAGCTACTGTTGGTACACACTAAGCCCCTCACACTGCACGTAAAGTGAGTTGACTTGACGAGTGTGTAGAGACTGCAAACTCCCTTGCCTACCCCTCCCTTCCCAAAACACCAGCAATGGACCATTATCTTTGATTTTGACATCTGAAGAGAGAATGCAAATGCCAGGAAGGAAGTTTTCAGAATCTGTAAAAAAATACTCTTTAAAAGACCTTCCAGAGGGAATATTACAACAGGATACAGTAAAGAAAAACAGAAGAAGAATTTGAGGGGGAGATGCTCACACTATAAATGAAAAATACTTCTGAGAATAAACACAAACAAAAGCATGTCCAAACTTACCTCTGCTTAACAGAAAATTACTGAATTTTCTGCTTAAAATAGACTCAGTACATTAGTGAAATATTTGAATATGTCTAATTTATACCTTCCGGACTGTGCAGTGTAGTACGAGGAAGATGAAAGTACACTCAGAATTGATGTTGCAGCAGCCCCCGCTGGACCACCAAGGCAGAAGGTGAAATCCAGAGGTTACAAGCTGAGTACTAGGATGCAAATTCACTGGAAAATTTCCTTTATAGCACCAGGGTATCTCCTCAAGAATCGGGGGAAAATTATCTCTAAAGTCACTGAACTGAAGATTAGGAAACCCCAGTCTTTCTGATCATCTTGGTAGTTGATGGTCACTATAAAATTGCTGTTGTTTACTATGTTTGGGGACAGTGACTAGATTAATGCTATCTATACTCTACAGTACAACAACATGAAATATAATCGCAAACATCACCCTAATTGCAGCCCTTCTCCTCCGCCAGCTTCTCCTGCTAAAATCTATCAGAGTAGCTGTGCTGTGCAAGCCACACAGACAGTCTGCACATCAAAGACTTTGCAAGCTAAGCAGCTGAGATCAGGAGACTAGGTCTGCACAAGAAATTCCAGAACAACTCGACATTACGTGGATCTGTACAGGACTTTGTGCATGACATGAAAGACATTCCTAAAAGGCGGACTTTCAAAAAAGATAGGGGATGGTGACTTGCTGAAGAAAGCTAAAAAGATCTGAACAGTTGCAAAGCACAGCTGACTTTCAAAGAAATTCCTGAGCAGCTGAGAAGCTGTCCTAGGAAAGAATAGGACACAGCACAACAAGACAGCAGTACTGATTTGGTTTATGGTTTCTCCTGTGTTACCCAGCATCAGGTTTTGTCAAAATGCCTTCCAGGCCTAAGGACTTCATGAAAAAGCCTGAGCAGACTCTTAGTGGTCTACATGAGAACATGAACTTTCATTACAAAATGAAATTTGCTGAAATTGCAATGAATGATCATGGAAGAGTAAATTAAAGAAAAATTATTAAACTTATGGCTGAAGTGATTCTACAGTCTGGAAGGAAAAATGTAGAGCATCCTTTGCTGATATTTTCATAAGCTAGGGGATATTGCACTGGTCTGTAGGTGCTGAGCACAGGGAGCAGGGCTTGAGTGGCCCTCACAAGGCTCTGAATGGGTAACCAGACTGTGCTCTGTAACCCAGTCAGTCAAAGGTTATCTTGGAAAGTAAAAGGTGCCATGACAAGGGGAAAGGGTATAGAGAAGAACAATTCTTACAAGAGGAAATTTTCTGCCTGTCTACCTTTAATTAAGAAACTAGAAAATGCTCAGAATCACAGCTGTAAATTCATCTTCTCTTTAATTAATAATTTATCCTTAACCCAAATTCTTAGGGAAGCAAAGGTGAGGCAATCACACCTTTGTCTGTCTCTGTCTGTCTACATGTCTTCCCTCTGTATCTTCAGAGTCCAGTGGCCTTTTCCACTACCTTAACTTTGACAAAGGATAGTGATTTCAAAGATATTATGTGCCCGTATATGTAAAGAAAATAAGGTAGAGTAATAGAGGAAAGAGACCCCACTAAGCATTCATATGGAGAGAAAGACTGAAGCATAAATACACTGAGGAATCAACAAAAGGCTTGAAATTCCTGAATGCCTCATGGGAAACAGTTCAATTAAACTCACACCTTTCTAAACACCAGGAAATACAGCTACCAAACACAAAACTGAGAGAAACTAGGATTCACTGGCTCAGCTGCTCACCCAGCAGCTTCACCTCAGCAAGCAAACCCATTACTACAATTGGAAAATACCTGTGTTTCGTCGGATGGAAAGCGCAGCAAACAGGCTCTTGGTGAATAATCTAGGCATGAAAAATGTCAAGGAAGCAGTTTCCAATTAGCAGTCCTCACCAAAAGAAAGCTTCCACTCTACCCCCCTCCAGGGCAGCATTTTCGGGAGCCCATGGGAAGGGGCCCTCGGTGGCCGGGGGCACACAGGGCTGGGGCTGCTGTGCGGGGAGGGCTCCCTCGCTCAAGGGGAAGCGCAGTCGCGAACCCAAGAACAACAAAACAGCATTACACTTAATCCACTGCCATCTGGCTTCATTTTGACAATCCACAAAATCAGACACAACATTCTTCCGCAAAATCCCTGAAAAACAACACAGAACTAGTGTCAAACCCGGTGTCCCCTCCCTCCCTGGCCCCTCTGAGGGCTTGAAAGAGAGGTTTCTCATAAAACGAAGAGCGGTTTCCCCAAGTGACATTTCTGCAGGAGCATTCAAGCTGCAGGTGTTTCCACTGTGGAAGCAGAGTTTGTGTAACGCAGCACTGCCTGTCGTATTTATGGAGGCAGGGAGGGGGAAGGGGGTGACAAACAGAGAACAGGAGAGGCTGCAAGCAGTGGTGTCGATCCACAGGCGATGAAGTGCCTGAGGCTATCAGCTCTGTGCGTTTGCTCAGCTCTTGACCTGACCAAGGGAGAACAAGGACTATCTATTTTCCCTGGCAGAAACCAAGCAGCTGTTCCTGAAAGGACAAGGCAAACCATGCAGCCTTTAAACTAGCTGGGAACACAGTATCTCTGCAGCATGGCAAGACAAACACCATTATTCTTATTCTTATAATTTCAAAAACATGTTGCAGGAAGCCTTAGTTTGCATTGTTACTGAGGCATTAACATGGTCTGCTAACTGAACTCAAACATCAGCTCGTAGCTGATGGCTTTCATAACTTCTTAACAGACGTGTTTCCTTCCACAACAGAAGGCAGAAACGCAAACAAAAATATCAAAATAATGCCCGTTTTGTGCTGAATTGTGTTCCCATTGACAAACACTGATTATCTATGGAAAACAACTTGCTAAGGATTGAACCATGTTTTTATTGACACCTCCTGGCTTAGGGTTTCAACTCAAGTGTTGGGCTTCTCATGCCCTTTCAGACACGGATGCTGAAGATGTCTGGGCTCCATCATGACATGGATCTTCTGTAGTTCCTGTGACATTGCTACCAGCTGTATGCAGATATCTCAGATATTCTGGGATCTCTCATCTAAATTCAGGCATCTACATGAGATTTCAAGAGTTACCCCATAAAGTCTATATCCTCTCTTACAGCATCCTCATGTAGTCCATGTAGTGATACATCTGCTTGCATTTCCTGGGTGCTATCTGTTATAGGAACAAGTGTGCCTTCTCAGATGCCAAAATTAGTGGACTAGCAAGCAAAGCATGTACCCACTAAAACTAGTTCGTTCATGAATGATACTTTGCTCAGTTCCCATAAAAACTGTCAGGACAGAAAACAAGGCAGACTCCATTTGCACATCTGTCTTAGGGCTGAACACCACAGGAATGTCCCCAGGCATGGCCTGTGCTCTGTTTCTTAGCATGGCTGAGCATCCTGTCTTCCAGAAAGCAAATTACTGACAGCAACATTAATTTTAACAGGCACATCTCTGTGGAGTGCTGCATGTGCACATGTATTAATCAGGCATCTTTCTTAATGTTCAGGATTGTGCCAGGGAACAGCCTTGCCTGGCCTTCACAAAGGGATTAGGAGATGTGAGGGGAAATGGAAAGAGTCAGTTCCCTGTGCAGCAGCAGTGTCACCTGCAAGGAACGCCTAACTTCATAAAAGTTTATCCTATTGGAAGTCCCAAATGTTTCCAGTTGTAGCATATAAAAACCACATTCATATCACAGCCTGAGAGGAGGAAATGGCACACTTGTGCTAAATACTGGGGGATTGCTTTTACAGCAAAGACAGTATCTGTATGAGCTTCAGCATTGTAGATAGAAAAGCTATGTGATCACATACCAGCAGCACAAGCAAGTACACACCTGGAAGGAGAGGAAGGGAGAACATAATCTCCTGTAAAACCAGAATTGCAAGCAGTACAAAAGAAACTTATGTAAATGATGGCAGTAAAGAAACAACAAGCAAATAAGATATTTGTATCCCTAACATTAAAAAAAAATTAGCAAGAAAACTTGCTTATGATCCAGACTAAAAGAACTGAGGAACCTGCACTACAATGAATAATGCTGATTCATGATTTCTGATGTTAACAGACTTTCAGGGTGGTTAGGGAAATAGTGTGACTAGTAACAGGCTTCATGCTGAAATTCCTAGCTGCTGAGGTGTTGCTGCTTACTTAGAGCTAAATATATAGCTGTACTTACAGCTGTATGTTTTGTGAAGTAAGTATTTTGCAGGTTCAGTTTGTGGGTTTGATCATTTCAAGCTGTAGGCTTCTGTCACTTCTCACAATGTTCATCCTCCAAGCATGCTACAGCAGCATCCTCACCACAGCTTCGCTTCAAAGCCAACAAAACCCTAAAAGGACACTGGAATTTGAATTACAGGTTTTCACTGATAGCAGCAGGCCTCAGGTTACAGTTTCTTTTTGCACTGACGTGCCAGGTACCTCCCTCTCTCTCTCTGTCCTTCCTGTACACCATGACTAAGCAGTCCCTCACCTTAGCGGGAGGCTGAGTTCCTGATGGCATTAGAAAGGTTTTATTCAGGAACTGAGAACAAACATATGTAAGGCCAAGATGATGGAATTGCTGTTATTTGAAAGGGTATTTCTGTTTGGTTTTTTGAAAGAATAAACTCCATTTTGTTCTACTTTCATACAGGGTCTGTTCAAAGCTTCATAGTGATCACAAGAGGATTTGACTTGGCTCTTTGCCAAAACTATATCCTCTGTATAATCGAGGGAGAGATCTGCTTGTCAAATGTTTACAGGGCTTTATTCTACATTAAAGCAGAAGAATTCTGCACCATCCATTCCATAGAAGTCCCTTTTTCTACTCCAGGAGGTTATGAGGACTTAAAACACCAGGTTTACATCCTCTTATGCTCATTTAGCGACACCTGAGGCAGCAGCTACCTGTTCAACAACACTGTTAAAGTGAAAACAGCAGAAATCTGACAATCTTTCATATGCCTGCAGTAGGAAGGAAGAGTTTTTTCTGTGTATTTTTGAGCATCTTAACTGCATCTGTTGATAAAATTAAGGCTGAATATTACAACATTTCAATAACTCTTTACAATAGAAAAAAATGCAAAAGAAACCACCACTGAAGCATGCTCCTCTGTATTCAGGTCACCACGGTATGATTTATTTACACCTTTCTTTCATCTTATTAGACATACACAGTGATGAGTTTCCCTGTGCCACTGGTATCATCACAAGCCTACCAGTCAACAGCGGTTGGAAATATCAGTCTGGAGTTACTTAACTTACATATTCAGAACCAGGTACTTTGAGTACATCCTGCTTCTCATTCCTCTTGCTGTGCTCTGACTTCTCATTTACTGAACTAGAGCTTCTCCAGGCAATTTGAATCAAAAAGTATTTTCGGTTGATTCTAACTGATATCTGACAGGACTCTGCAGCATTAATCACACCCAAAACTATATAATTTCGAAATTGTCTCAATGTACCCTAACTTCATTCCTTTACTGGAGTACAGTCAGACTTTTAAGTGGAAAGAGGGACTTTGTTTTAAAGATGTTGCTTTTGCTTGAGTATTATCTTTCCCTGTATTGCAAATTGGCAATATTCTTGGAAATCTTTGCTGAGAGAGGGTATCCTATAGCAATTAAGGTGTCTCACAGAGCTGTGTAAAACACTTGAGGAAAATGGAGTAAAAATTGTGAAGGACTGAAATATTCATCTCTTGTCATCTGCTACACAGGATATATGCTATTTAAATTTGTTTCAATGCCTGTAATCTCTCTCTGTACAGCAGTTTAAAGCTTTGTTCTGTTTTAAAATAGAAAGGTAAAGCTTTTTGTCACACTTCATTTACTGGCCAGCTGGAACTGCACTGCCTGTTCCTGCTCATTTATGAGAGTTCAGAGGAGAAGGTTGTGGGCAGCACCCCAGTTTAGCCTCTCTATGAAAAAAAATTGACAGGAAACAAGAGGAAAACTGGCTATAAAGGTCTTCCTTAAAAGGCAAGAGAGGTCTTTTTAACAAGAATTGCTGTCCTTAACTTTGTCTCACAAATAACATTCTCAAGGCCAAAATCACTCATTCAGAAAGGATCTCAGGGACCAACCAGAATATGCTGCACGGCCTTACAGTGTCTGTTGTTGCAGACTCGAAACTCAAGCCAAAATGTTAGAATGCAATTGTAGGTCACAGCACAACAATTGTGGAAAAGGAAAGTGCGTAACAGCAGAAAATAAATCATAACTAATTGAAACATCATTTCAGAAACTATTGTGGCTCTCATATAAAAACACACACACAAAATCATTGTTGCTTTTTTTTTAATGGAAAGGGTTTTTTCATCTATTTGTTTCATCTTCCTTCCAGCACTCTCTTTCAGTCGCTTCACAGAGTGCTACTTCAATACCAACAAGATGTAAGTTGAGTAGATATTAAATATTTCTGTCAGACTATCATTAGCATTGCCAAAATCCTGTTCCAAATAGTCCCTCTCAGTGCCTCCAACCTCCCCTATGTTTTTAACCCAAAGTATTAGCAATAAGTGGCTGCTTTTTGGCTCATTTGCCTGTCATAATAATATCTTAGCAGAGACTCTGGATAACAATTTCTATAACCAACTTTCTGGTTTAGTTATTTTACCCTTCTCTCTCAGATCATGGGAAGACTCTTTCCAGTTTGATGTGTATAACAACCTGTTATAAATAAGAAAAGGCTCTCTTTACGCCTACATTGCAGTTAGCATGGCTGCAGTTGACAAAAGAAGTTTCACATTCTGGACTTGGTCCTGGATCTGCTCAAACAGGACTGCTGGCCTATGTTACATCAACAGAGAAGATACCTTCCCGTGGGAGGGGCTCAGCAGTAACCCTGTCATCCTTTCTCTCTTCCAGCTGGTTGAGCTTCAGCTGTGTCTTGGTTGAACCAGGGCCAGAGGCTCTGCTCCCTGCATGTTGAGATGGAGAACTATCTCCACCTTAGCAAATTGCATTCATGAAAATGTAGGTACATGGGCAACCGTTGCTGAAATATTGCTGACTGTGAAATCCATGGCACTTCAAATTGTTCCAGATTAGGTATCAGAGAGAAAAAATGTACAGAACTGAAACCTCCCAATGAAAAGGCTTCTCTAAAAGAGTGGGTAGTTGCTTTACATTAACCTTAAAAGAGGAGGGACAGGATCTGCTACGGTGCTCTCCCATCTGCTCTGCAGCTTTGCTGAGCTGGAGCACAGGTGCTCAGGCAGTGGTGCCTGCCAGTGTCCTTTGTATCTACAAGAGATGCCTGGGCTGCAGTGAGTGTGGGGCATGGACAGACCTCCAAATTGCCCTTGCTGTCTACAGAATACACCCATGCAGAATAAGAAAACAGTGGTGACCAGAATTTCCTTCATCTAACGGAGAAAATACAGCATTGATGAAGCATACCATTTTTCAGAGAAGAAAGTCTATAAAGTGAGTCTTTTCCTCTAAGAGGTGTCTGATGTGCTTCTAAGCCAGTGTTTTGATTTACCTGTTCACTGCTGTCATGAAACATAGCTAAAATCCTCTTCATAATACCTTGACGTTACTAAGTTACTACATGTCCAGAAGGAAAAGGAAAGTACTTGTGGAATGTGTTCCACAAGCTCATAAAAACATAGCTTTTAACAAAGATAAAATAAGACTTAAAGTGTGACAGTTACACCAGGAAAGAAAATGCAAACACCTGCTCAGATATGGAAAACGAGAAAAGAACCTGTAAGACTGGAAAGAAAATGAGGAATATTTCATCTTTCTACAGAAAAATTCTAAAATATATACTATTTGAAAACTCTGTAACTTAATAAAAGACTAGGAAATATCCTGAAAGCAGCTGCAAATTATGCATCCACTGTACTCCTGTGAGCTGGTGTAGAGCAGCCTCCTTTCAAAGCCCCCAGCACACAGAGCTTCAGAGGAGACCCCCAATGAGTCACAGCTGTATCTTACTAATTGCTTTTCAATTATTGAAAGGGAAGGCTTGACTTTGACATAAACATGAAAAACACCAGCTTCCCAGAATGTTTTCCCCATTTGATGTTGTTTTTGCTTTTTTTAAAAAAAACTCCATATTGTAAGTCTCCAATAAAAAATGGAGATTTGATACCCTGCTGGTAGCATAATCATTTCAGTTCTGCTGGATCTGTTAGGATCCACAAGGAGATGGCATTATTAGGGAAAGAGAGGACAAGACTTATGTAAAGAGACAAAAAGGCAGCAGAGTTCTGGCAGAGGAAGAGATGCTTCATCAGTTAAATCTGCTGGAACTTGCAGGCTCAACAGCCCAAGCCCAGGACTGGAAAGGGACCTGCATTTCGAGCCAGTGTCCAAACTGCCAGCTGCATCTCTCACGGAGGCGTGCTGTGAGGCCAGCGGTGGGACACCGCCTGTGCGTCTCTGCTCCCAGCGCGCTCCCGAGTCGGCCAGGCAGCGGCAGGGACCAGATGTGCAAAACCTGCAGGTGGGCTGTGTTTTGCACAGACCAAACGAAGGCCAGCAAGGCAGTACAGTAGGGGGTTACATGAGAAAATCATCAGAGCTTGCTGTAGTTTGGTCACTCTGTCTGTGCTTCCGAGTGAACATCAGCTCTCCGGCGAGGGCGATGCAGCTCGGACATCTCCTTCCCTGGCTGAGGGCTACTCCGCTGTAATTTCCCTATCCCAAGGTGGCATTGCTTGGCTTTTCTTACAGCATAATCTCTGAACACCCACCACACCTAGGAGAGTCTTAATCCACACTTGCAATAAAAGCTCCCAGGTTCTTTGGTGTCTTTGGCACCTTTACAAAGTAACTAATAAAAGTATTGGCAAAACAAAAGGCAAAGAGCAGCTGGCAAGTTTCGGAGGGAACATTGGCTATGGTTTCCAAAAGTGAAGTGACTTTTCCTTCTTACTGCATTTCCTGTGAGATCCTGCCCTTTAACCTGTTACTAAATCTCAGTGTAATTACATCATTAATTTTCTCTCCCTACCACAGCAAAACTTAGCCTTAACTGGCTTGGATAGCATAACCTGAATTCATTCTGCATTGTCCAAGTTAGCTCAAATGTTATTTGGGAGAAGAAAAAGCCATATGCAATAGTGGAAACCTTGATAAGGTGTTAAAAACTTTCCTGTAAGAGGGAGTTTATTCAGAGAATAAAGAAGTAGAGCTCCTGCTAGGGGTGGACACAACAATGAAACTGAGAAAACCTGTTAAGGACACAATGATCGTCCTCTAAAAAACCTTAAAAACCCCAGAAATCTAGAGCTGAGATCAGCTTGCAAAGCTATACACATTTTGAGTCACTAAATCAACTTGCTCTACATGAAGAATAGTAGATATCATGAAAATCCTTTTTACCAAGTTCAATCAAAGCAGGTGGTGCAACTGATCTGAAATTTGAGTGTAGGTGCTGGTGTCGCACACATTCCTCTCCCCTACTACACAATGGGCAACTGGAATTTATGATTTACAACTAGCAGACTGCAGACATGTTCTCCCAATATGTTAACTGTTGTGTTGATTTGTTTTGTTTATTCCTAACATCACAACTCCTTTACTAGGCTTTGTTGTGGACAAGGTTATGTACGTGGCAAAACTTCCCATATGGAATGGTTTAATAGCTCTGAGATATCAATGCAATTGCTGTGGTTTGCAACAGATGGGGCTTGGTTAGCCAAGGAGCCAGTTACCATGGGAGTTTTTACTTGTTTTACACAGCTCTCCTATCACCACTTGGAGGTAAAGCAGACAAGAGACCTCTTCAGGGATGGAGAGAGGGGCTGGAAGAGACATGTTGGCCAAAAGACAGAAGGAATCAAGGAAAGCAGAAGGTCAACACATAATGTTCATGGCTGCATCTGAAGTTCAATTTGTTCCCAGTCCAGTAAGTACCACTTAGCCACTGATCTTGCTATCAGCTGTGAAGTGGCCATTAATTCTCCTCTGGGCTGTGACTGATCCAACCAGTCAGGCCAACAGCCAGTGCAGAGACAACAACCTCATCTCCCTCAGCTGTTTCACCCCTACTTTCACTTTCTCCATCCACCTCCACCCCCTGAGAACAGGACATGTTGTGCAACAACATGCATATTAATGTCACCATGTGGGCAGAGAAATCTATCTAAAACCTCAGCACAAAATCCTGAGCTGAAACATCACAGCCCAAGTAGCACATCACAGTCCTGAAAAGCAGATGTTTTTCATGTGGATCCAAGTTAGGTTCAGGTTCAAGTTCAGGCTGGGGCTATATTCCACAGAATAAAGGTGATGTCTGTGTCCTCAGGTTGGGATTTCCCTCTGGGTTTCTCCATTTGCAAAGCAATGCAGCATGACTACACTGCTTGCACATGCTGGTTACCACTTGTAGTTTGTGTTTCCTCCTTCAAAACCACCCTGAGAGAGGCAGAAGGTGGGCAGTGGTGAAAATGAGTCTTGCCCATCTGCTAATTTCTGAAACAGGCTGCTGAGAAGTGCCAAGCACCTACAGGCTCATCAAAGGCATGTGGAGCAGGTGAGAGGCAATATGCTCCAAATGCCTTGGGAGACAGTGTAGAGATGGGAAAACTTCAGCCCTCCTCAGCTTGGTTCAGAGGAAAAACTACCTTTGGCCCTTCCACAGACTCAGCTAATCTCAAATATAATGGAGGCACAGATCTTCTCTCAGGGTCAAGGAGCAAAGGAGAGGGCAGGGTCTGAGCAAGTAATGAAACCAAAGTCAACTGAAACAAAGAAGAACATTTAGATGAGAAGAAGAAGGAGTTGTGTAAAGGCAATGACATTTCTAATGGAACAAAAAGCATATTAGCTGAAAGCCAAGTGTTGGATCCAGGGAGAAGATTTGAATCATCCCCTTGGAATGGTTCCACCCTTAATAAAACATTAACTATTCATTGAGGGAGAACACACGTGTGTGCATGAATCAGTAGCCTGGCGGGTCTTTTGAGAGGTTAGACTTCCTGAGCACCAGTTCCTCTTCTAGTAAATGTTAATTGTTTATCCAAAGTGGAACAACTTCGAAAGGACAGTCTGAGGTCCCCCTTGACTGCCTCTGCCTTGGGCAAGGTAGTAACAGGAGAAATGGACCAGTTCCTTAACTGCTGCACCATTCAGTAAAGGCGACACTCAAAAACCTCTTCATTTGTTTCCCAACAGACAGAAATATTTTTGGGTTTGGCCAGAAAAACCCCTGGAAACCAGCATCCCTCTCAGTACCATCAGACTTGGATTTAACTGTGCATTTTTTCAGCTGCAGAGCAGCCCCAGTGTTGAGCCAGGGGAAGGAGCCCTTTCCAGTCCCAGCTCTCACTGTCATCCCCAGCCTTGTAACAGCAACCACAGACCTGCCAGAAGATTTGTGCTCTCATCCAAAAATAAGCTGACTACATACCACAGAGAGGCAACATGATTTCTACATGCACTGCCAAAAGCAGCCCCTCTGACAGTAGCTGGGAATGGCTCCTCTGTAACAGCCAGCCACCTGTCTTGGGCTTTGCCATGGCCACAAAGTTAAGAACAGTAGTAAGTCTGTTTTAATTAAACAGCATTTAAAACCATAAATCAGCTACTCTTGCTTACCTGTATTCACTGGTCACAATCATCTCTTAGCCTGTATGTTTTCAAAACTTATTTATGCTTGACATGGATTATTTCCCAGAGGATCAATTCCTACTAGCAGGCTGAATCCTTGAAAGCAGTGTTTTCCAACAATTTTGGAATCAAAGAGTAACCTACCACAGTGGGGGAAGAGAAGGCACTATCCTTGTATTTCTTTTTGTTATAAGTTGCACACTTTCTCCTGGGCATTGCCAGTGAGAAAAGCTATGTTCCCATTGCTATGACCAGAAGGTAGGGTGTTCTGTAGCCATCACATCTCCTTTCATCTTCCTGTGTGTTATGAATCAGCCATGGACTGCAAATCACAGGCTGCACAAGACTGCTGTATGGCAAATATTGCCAGCCTGTCATTGTTTATTCTTTCTTCTGTCTGAGGAAAGCAGATATTTCACTTAATCTACAATGGGACTGCATTGCTCATCCTGATTTACACCTCAAGATGCAATGCATGTGGAAAGAGAGATCTGGCCTGAGTGGCAGAAGCCCCAGTGCTGGCATTTTCAAGCCAGAGGGAATGCAGCAGAGCAGAGGGACAAGAAGGAAGCAGGAGTGACAGCCTCAGGAGCAAAGGACTTGGACCTGAGAGGCATAGACCATTGCCAGAGCTCTCACAAGATACTTGGCTTCCAGTGCATAGGATGGTCTTGGAGCCCTATTTTCTCTTGCAGAGATCCCTTGTTGCCTCCTGGTGCTGGGATGAGAAGGAAACTAGTTCTCTTAGCTCATCAAGAAAATTCCTCTACACTAGGCCATTACTAGTTGTTTTGTAACTCAAACTTACATCTAGAACTCAAAGGGGAGAATTTCCCTGAAACAGCTGGGATAAGAGGATGAGGATCACAGGTTCTAAGGAACAGGCATGGGCAATCTGACCATGCAAACTGTTTGCAGATCAAGATGAAAAGCACCAGATGGATTGTTTTCCTGACACAGTGGAGCTCTTCCCTTCTCACTGTGCAGTGCCAACGTCGTCTGGGTGCTTTGCATTCCTTTCCAATTCAGACAACTCAACTGTGTGAGCCATCCAAGTGGATGGCTGAGCTAGATCAAATACAGGACGTGCTTTGCTAAATTAAATAAGAAGTTAGTAGAAAAAGGATTACACCAAGCCCTAGGAATTGCCTGGCACATCTCTGCTAGACAGAAAGCAGCAGGAACTTCCACATGAATAATCCTCTTGTTAGAAGGCCTGCCATTAGTCCTGAGCAAATCAAATCTAGGCAGCAGAAGCACAGAAGATATACCAGACTGAAGTATCTTGAGACTTCATATCTTCCTAGAAAAATATTTCATTCATTCATATTTCATTAGTTACTTCTTCTTAAGGGAATGACAGATGGGCTCAAAATTCAGGGGGAGTTTAAGTCTTGCTAAACATGAACAGGTACAGAACAACTCCAATGTGGAGCAGAATGACAGAACCACAGAATACTTGAGGTTGAAGGAGGCCTTTGGAACCTTCCTGCTCAAGCAGAGCCACCTGAAGCTAGCTGTCCACAACCATGTACAGATGACTTTTGAGTATCTCCAAGGATGGAGACTCCACATCCCCAGGTAACCTGTGCCAGTGCTCAGTCAAGAAAAACCAAAAAACCTTGTTTCTTGATGTTCAAGGAACATTCTGCTGAGGTTTATTTGGGACCTAAAAATGGTAGCAGTAAGAGCAACCTACCATTGTGAATTTGCTTGAATATCCCTAGATTTCAGAGCTAATCTTGAGTACTTTCAAGAACTGCCTAGAAAGCACCAGTCTGGCCACAACACCAGGCACAGGCTGGGCCTGTGCAGTACAGCAGAAACTTGAATGTATCCACTATAAACACGTACTACCTGTCACCAAATCATATGAATGAGAATAGAAATTATACCCATACTCTATATATGCATCATTATACCCATGTTCTATTATCATGTATGCAGAAAAACCATTTTACATAGAATTCTGTATATATGGGATATACACACCTTGACATGCACCTTCTGCACCTTTCTTAACCACATTGGAAACCAAGGCAGTTGGTTTCACCAAAGCAAGAAACCTCTCTTAGAGGAAATGGAGCAGACTTAGCAGTCTGGCTGATTATACACAAGTGACACTAAGAATCTCCTAATTGTTAAGGAAAACAGTTATATTTGTAATCAAGCAGGACATCTCACTGGTGTAAAAAAAGAAAGAATCCAAATCAAATCTAAAGCATCATAGCAAAGTGAATATAATGTGTTCATGGCACCCTAGGAAACCTGTTACTATAGTGAAGAAAAATAAAAAAAATTCCAGGTTCCTTGCAAGCCAACTGCTAAAATCATTAAAGCTTCCTGGAATAACAGGTCATGCCTTAGCTAGACCTGTCAACAACAGGAGCCCTAAGGAATCTGCCATGTTTGCTGGTTACTGCTCTCCTCCTTGTGGTCTTTCAATCACGTCGTGATGTTCATCTCAAGGGCAGAGCACAGCTGTCTAACTTCCTCTGGAGCCTACCAGGACCATTCCTGAAATGACCCCACAGCTGCAGAGGGGCAAACCAGCCAATGTGCTGTGTGAGAGGGCTGCCTTGGACACCTGGGGCTCTCCATGGCACATGGGCATCCCACCCTGCCTCCTCCTTCTTATCTTGGGACACATCCATTTCTTCTCTTCCTTAACACACCCTCCTCCCTCTTCTGAAGCACTCTTTGCACTTATTTGTTGTCACTGTATCTCCTGCACAGCCTGCACCTCCTTTATCTCCTGCTCATTCATAGCCACCCAATCTCCTCACCCAGAGAGGACAGCTCTGCTCAGAGGGAATGAAACAAGCAAACTACTGGGCACAGCTGGCTCTTGTTCAGCTGCTGTCACCAGCACCCCCAGGTCCTTCTCAGCTGGGCACTTTTCCAGCCACTCTGCCCCAGCCTGTAGCACTGCAGGGGGTTGTTGTGACCCAAAGGCAGGACCCAGCACTTCACCATATTGAACCTCATGCAATTGTCCTCATTGACCCAGCCTGTCCAGCTCCCTCTGCAAAACCTTCTTGCCCTCAGCAGATCAGCACTCCTGTTCAACTTTGTGTCCTCTGTGAACTGGCTGAGGGGTCACTTGGTCCCCTCTTCTTTCAACCAGTCTCCTAAGCAAGCCAAAGTCTGCCCTCTAGAAGTCCAAGGTGACAGTTCTGCTGTCTTCTTACTTCTCTGTGAATCAAAACTCTATCATTTTGTGACTGCTATGCCCAGGAGGCCTCCAAACACCATCAGTCCTTGTCTATTCACAGACACCAGGCCCAGTGGTGGATCTGGCTCTTTCACCAACTCTGTCAGGCTGGAATGTGTCTGCCACACACTCCAGGAACCTCCTAGGCCGTGTCCTCTGCTGTGCTGCATTTCCAGCAGACATCTGGTCAGCTGAAGTCCCCCCAAGGGCCAGTGACTGAGGGACTTCTCCCAGCTGCTTATAAAATATTTCAGCTGCCCCTTTGCCCTGGTTGGGTGGTCTGTAACAGACTCCCACCAGGATACCTGCCTTGTTGGCCTTCCCCAAAATTCTTACCCATAAACACTCAACTCTATCATCACCATCATTAAGCTCTAGACAATCAAAACTCTCCCTAAAATATAGAGCTACCCCGCCACCTCTCCTTCTTGCCTGTCCTTTCTGAAGTGTTTATAGCCATCCATTGCAGCATTCCACTTGGGAGAGTCTTCCCCTCATGTCTTTGTGATGGTAACTGAATCAGTTTTCCTGCTCCTCCTGTTTGTTGCTCTCGCTGTGAGCACTGGTGTAGCTCCATATCAGTCAGGCTTTTGAGCACATCACATTTTTGGAAGGAAGAAGCCCTAATTCCTACATGACCTACTTTATAGTTGTTAGTAAACAATCCATCACAGGGATAGTACATTGCTTTGGGGGTGAAGATACTCCCAGTATTTATTTTTTTTCTCTAATCAGATCTCTTAGGGGACATAAAATCATAACAACCCTTTCCATAGGCCTCATGATTATTTAACTGATACTAAGCAGATGAGGACTCAGTGGTGATGCATTACTCTCCTGAAGCACAAACCATGGGTGAAGCTATGAAAGAATGATGATTCCAACCTGGCAAACACTATTTGGGATAGCTTGGATCCATGGCTAAACTTAAGCTTAAAAGGCAACTCTTACCTCTACAATGAGCTAAGCCATACAAAGACAAGGGAATCTTTATTCTTGAGCATATCTGAAACAACGACTGGTAAACTAGGCTAAGACATTCAGAGGCCAAATGTTCTTATCTGAATGATTTTTTGCTTTTGAAAGCATATTTCCTTCCAGATCATCTGGCTCTAGAGAATGAAAAAGGGTGTCCTGCATCAGCCTTTGCCTGTCCATAGCGGAGCAATGAAAAGGTCTTAGAAATGAGGGTTCTTGTCCAATGGTTTGAAGTCTAGCAGCAATGTCTGAGCAAATTTGCCATGTAATCCATTTCAGAAGGTTTGGCTTTGCTCAAATAATCTTGGCTTGCAAGTACAAAGGATAAGAACCAAATTTTGGGTTACATTTTTGTAACTTTACAAATCAAGTAGTGACATAAATGTAGAGCGAAAAAAGACTAGAAATTATGTGTCATCAGAAAATTTAGAGATATTTAGTTTTTCTGTTAGGATAGCATCATATTTTCATGATAGCTCTTCACAGTCTAGGCACTTAGATTATACATATAATTAAACCTGTAATATGCCTGTATTTACCATAAACAACCATAACATACAAGCAAAGTATAAACACATGGTAAGACAAAGAATAGAAAAAAAAGTATTTTGCTACAAATAAGAAACTTGTTACATGGAAAGTACTTTGCCTGTCCAAAAACAAAGCCTTTTAGAAAGATATGTGCTACATACAGAACCATATGGAAGCAGGAAGTACAGGCACACACCTCCCTCCAGGGGCAGATATAAAATGTTTTACTTGTTACTTCCAAGCAGGTTTTAGACACTGGCAGGCAAGGCACCACTGTGTTGTTTGAACATCTAAAAGAAGAGCACATTGCTGTCACCTGAGTGGCTCAATTTACCTCTGCTCAGGAGAGAGCAGCTCCTTCCCTCTCTCATTCAGAAATCTCTGCTCAAAATTTCTACAACACACAAAGAACTAAGATCCAACCCGCAAAAACAGGAGCAAAAAGAAACTGTTTCCGTGAAGCTTTAGCAGGATCTGCAGTCACAGTTGGCAAAGACTTTTGCTAATGGGAAACAGCAGAGGGAACTGATTTAACAAGTAAATTAAGTATTTTCTACACCTTGTATATGCAAGTCTCTTACCCTCGGGCATACTGTCAATGAATGCAACTGCAGCTCAACAGCCCCGTATTCAATACCACTTTTGTCAGGGGAAAAATGTCAGGGCTTTCAGGCAAACTGTAATAGCAGGTCATTGCTTGCAGGCCCTGAGTCTAATTATTGGCAAAACAGCATTTGAAGATTTAGCTTTAGTTTGCACTGTGCTTGTTCTCTGGCCATTAGCAAGTATTTAAATAGAATTAATTGGCTACTTGCAAGGTCATTTCAATAATTTTTGAAAACAAAGCCTGGTGGGTTCTCCCACATGCAGGGTAAGAGGTACACAGAGCTCAGACTGCCAGAAATGAAGTGTGCAACACACAGCCTGATGAGAGAGCTATTTCAGTCCTCCCACTAGTGACCCTTTGTCTATGAAAAACTACACATAAGCAGACCCTGTGTATAGTTATCCTAATCACTCTACATTTAGGGCTCAAATCATTGAGAAAAATGGTAACAGGATGAGCAAGGTGGGGGAAGAATGGAGAGAAAGGAATTTAATTTTGCTGATAGCTACAAACTGATCTTTTCCCCCCTCCATCCAAACCCATGCATTTACCTTTAAAGGGAAGCATTGTTCAGTAACATAAACATAAGAGACTGCTTTTTAAAAATACCCAAATATTCCCATTCTAAAAGCAGCATTTCTCTCAGATGACCCTTCATTGTCAGGAGAGAATTTAAACTCTGTATTTCTTTTGTGGTTAACAGCTGCATTAAACAATGCAATTAGCAACATACATTTTACAATTAGGAATCTATTGTGCCTGAGCCCTTCCTAAATTAAGAGCCAATGTGTAGCTTGATTACATAGTTTGCATAATTAACACAACATATATTTAAATCCTGTCTTTGCTCAGGAAGTTGCAACAACCTGCAAGTTAATAGATATGTACTGTAGATCATGAACTTCTCAAATCCATTTATCAAACTGTTGGCAGGAAAGTAACAAAAAACATGACAGGGAAAAAAGACCAGAAAAAAGATCAGTAAAACCCCCAAGAATAGGCATGGAAGTTCTGTAAATGTTCACACAGTTCTAACAATAGTACAGCAAGATGAAAGATGTGACATATTTAAGCATTTGTGAACAGCGTATTGTATGTGTGCCCTAGGAGATCAGCTGCAGCTTGTAACAGCTGACTCAAAATGGATAATCAGAGTTATGACATATTGACAATTAAAACTAAGAAAACAAAGCTATGCCTTATTGTGGACTTACACATATTTTTTTTTCAGAACTAGCATAGGCATAGAGTTTTGACTATGTAGCATTTTCATGTTACAACTGGATTGGTACATTAAAATTAGTGTACTATGGAAAAATTGCTCTAACTCTACCTGTAGTAGGCTCTAAAATAGCCATTACCATATGGAAAACAGATGTTGGTATCACTGGGAAAATGTCAACATGCTGCTCTGGAGACACTATATGAAATACCAGAAATGATTTAAAGAAGAAATTTTTTTCTCACTACATTCATCTGTGGATATATTCAGAGATTTTCTTTCCCTGAAGGCAATAGTAGAACTGCAAGAGATAAAGACAGCCCAGGAGATGCAATGAAGATCTATTAAAGCATGAAAGACACAGGGAAAATAAACAGGAGATGATTATTCCCTTTTCCTTAATACAGAGGAAATAGGCAGCAATCAATCAGGTTATCAAACAGCAGGCTTAAAACCAACAAAAGGAAATACATTTCTAACCTCTGCTAAAGGTCCAAAGTACATCTTGATCAAAACCTAAACTGATCAGAGCTACAGAGCATTGTTTTTCTGTATATTTTAAACATAATAGCTTATATTCAAATTATGGCTCAGGATTTCCAAACCTGTAAAGGTTTCTGAAGGTGCCTTCAGGCACTCTGCATAATTTCTTTTCTCTCTTCCATTGTTTTTTGTTACTGCTCATTTCTGAATATAGAGTACCTAGCTATATGGACCATTATGGAGAACTCTTTTGCAGTAATTAGCCCTGGTGTATAAAAAAAGTTCTTAGCAGTAGAACTTACCCTGGTTTGGAGAAGAAAAAGAAACCAAGTTAATCTAAGGACCCTGAAGCTGCATCTTCAGCAGAGTGCTTCTCATAACAGTGCTGGTGAAAGTATTTCCTAAGCTATTTCATAAGCTTTGTCTGTGTTTCCGTGATCATGGAGAATATGAGAAAGCTACAAATTAGTATGTGCTGGCACCAGGGCATTCAGAGACCTACAAGTCTGTCCTTGGCTTAATACAGAGTTCACCCAAAATAAGAACAGAGACAGCATTATGTATTTCTAATTGGTCATAAGCAACATTTTGTATGTGGAACTCAACATTCCCAAACTATTTGATCAGACTTTTAGAAGAGATTAGGCTAAAATAAAAATCCACTGAATCCATTTGTTCTGCAGAAAAAGGCAGTGAATTATCTGAATTAATGTTGCCATTGTGAGCCCTTTGCTGAAGTCCCTTAGATAAGTAAGCAATTCTCTAGTTCCCAAAACCAGGGATGATGTCACATAGGAATCAGAACTGAAAGGTTCCATGTCCAAAACCTGTGCTGTCATAACCTACTGCCACAACAGTCTGGTTTTGTCTGCAAGCTCCCTGTGCAACAGTGTGTTTGTATATGCACATGTGAGAGAAATGACGAGTTTGCACGTGCTTTTTTCTCCAGGCAATTTACATCAAAACATCAAAACAGGAGACTTTAGTGATGAACTCTTCAGGATTATTTAAAAGGAAAAGTAAAAAGCCTCTCTGAAGACATTTTATGAAGTCCTTAATTTTAAATATCTTATCTGGTTATCTACTTAAAGATCTTATAAGATGATATTTCTTCAAAATGAAAGAGCTTGGTAATGAAAGGAAGAAAATACATTTTTTTCACTTAATTCCTTCTGTCAACTGCAAACAGATTCCACAGATTCCAACAGATTTTGTTGGTTCTTAAAAACAAACAGCAACAAAATGCAAAAATCAATGTACCAATTTAAAAATACCTCAGAAACAAAGTAAGCAGTCCTTGAGTGCTAAACACTGCCATATACAACACAGTGTGTTGGTTTACAGAGATTTATGTGGCATTTGCTAATCTCAGGTGTGCAATATCAAGGAAAAGTTGTCTGAGTGCTGCCTGGTACAGAAGACAGCAGCCAGAGGCTTTGTTCTCAGGTATTCCCACGACTACTGCCCTGACCTCATTCTTTTGGCTTTCTTAATTCTGCAAGTTTTTGTATTTGGTGGGCTAGCAGAAAGAAAATACCATTGCAAATCCTTGGGAAACCAAGTGTTTTATCAGAGGTGCTTTGGCATCCTGGAGAACAGAAGCTGGGCTCTGAAGGAGAAAGGAAGCTTGAGCTGCTTTCAGATAAATTAGTGTCCAAGAAGGAAAAATATATACTTTTTTTTAGGTAGGCCTTTCTTTCTCAAATGTTTTATTTCTAAAAAAAAAAAATTCCCACCTTCTTTCTTATACTGGAGGAAAGAAAAAATGACAGTACAATGTCCACATAGACAATGAGAAAAATGCAGTAATGCTGCTTTATTTAGGCTGACTGGAGGAGATAGCCCACACTCCAAGCACAACAGAAGACACCACCATGTGCACCAGAGAGAGAAGGTAAATACAGTAATGGTGAGGTGGAATTGGATATAAGCCAGTGCCTCCTACAGGTGCCACTCAAACATCCCCTTCCCCAGTGGGAGCTCCTGGCCTGGCTTAGCCCTTACTGAGGACTTTTTCCCTGAGGTCCATGGGTTTCATCTGCCTGCTTCACTGCACTGAGCCCAAGAACAGCAAGGATACTTTGATGTTTGTTCCATGCCAGGGCAGTTCATTTCCTGACCTCTTGGTTAACATAACTGTTGCCACCAACCTTAAACAAGACTGGTTCTGCTTTCACTGCATTACTGTCAGAAGCAAAACTTCCACATCTTGGGAATTACCACATTTATATGGGGAGCAGGAGATCTTGGCTGGTGGCTAGAATTACCAGCCTATGCAGAGTTCCTTTTGAATATGAATTACTTGCAATGAGCATCAGAAAAATACCATAGCAAGCAGCAGAATGACTATGTCACTCAGACTGGCAGGTACTGTTTATTCCTAGACTGGTTTCTCCTTCTGACTCCAGGCTGATTTTTGTCCTGTGTTTTTCCCCATCCAGCAGGATGTACTGTTCCTGCTGGCAGTGGTTAAGCCCATGCACAGAAAAGTTAGTTGCACAGAGCTAAAGAGAGGCAGCACTTCTCCAGCACTTTCCTTGTATTCTTGGCCTGAATTACCACCTTAAATGGTGCACATCTTTCTTCTTTGCTAAGAAGGACAGGATGAAGTGGAAACTCAGTCTGACTACCACAAAGCAACTGATGGGAGGATCCTGCCTTCTTGGTTCAGCTCATGGACTAACAACCTGTACAACCACCACCTCATCCCTTTCAAAGAGCCTCACAGTAGGCTTGCCAGACATCTCAAATTACGATTTTTCATGTTTTCTACTTTTCTTTTTTGAAGGTTAATCATCTGTCCACTGCACTGCAGAATGCCATGCCTACACACCCTGCAATTGCTCAGCACAGACCTGAGAGCCTCAGCAGAGTGCAGCTCTACAGCACTCTGCTGGGACTCTCCGTGCTACTGCAACTCAGCTGGGACAGTTTTTAAAGAAAGATAGACCAAAAATGCTCCAGAAGCCAGTAAAATTATCAGGCCCTCAAAGAAAGTGTCCTATAAAGAGGAGTACCTGTTTACTGTGTGGCTAACTGCATGGGAAAGTCAGGGGGAGATTTCTGAAGGAAAGAGGAGCCTGGAATAAATGCCAGGCTTGATATTTAGAAGTTTGTGGTTTCTGTCCTCAGCTTTTGGTGTCTTCACTTATCTTAAAATGTGGCTGTCTGTCAGCTCATGGAACAGCAAAGCAGGAGTCAAAATCGAGCTCCAGCTCTAACAAGATGACAAATGTGCCTGCCATCAGCCTTAAAGGCAGGTCCATTATTTCAGCTAGTAATCCATGGCTGGCTGATATAAACCCATAAATAAATAAATCAATAGGCTTTCCTAGCAGAGGTGGTTAGGGTGGGCTGCCCTGGCTTTGGGACCGTGTGAGCAGTGGTGCTGCTGCTGCACCAGGGTCTGGGTATCCCCTCTGCTGCAGTTGTCACTGACTCAGTCCTCATCGTGCCTGAGGCAGCAGCTCTGCCAGGGTGGCCAGCAGCCAGGCAGGGCCAGTGCCTGTGGATGTGCCACAGGAACTTGCCTGTGGGTTCCTGGGAGGCTGCACAGAGGGGAGGGCTATGTTTTATTACACACAATGGCTTAAGCTGAGATTCAATTACCTGTGTGTTCTCTAAGCAGGTGTTTAAGATAGCTTAGAGCTATCCCAGCCATGTGGGAAAATCCCAGGCAGAGAGCCTCCAGCACGGTGTTGTCCTGCCACTTGCAGACTGCTGCAGCTGGAGCTGTAATTTGCAACTTGCCTTGCATGTGATTTCTTCCATGAGTTAGGCAAGACTGCATCAATACAATTTTTTTCTCTTATATTTCAAGGATTATTTATATAACCAAAAGAAAATAAATCTCATCAGGAGGAATCTTATTGCAAAGGGTGAAATCTTTAACTTGTTCAGAGCAGTAAATTCCATGGAACTAAGCCAGTGTAGGCCAGCTGAATTTCTGTCCCTTCATGTTTAATGATGGAGGTAAAGACCTGGTCCAGAGCTTTATGATACAAAAATGTTTTATAATGCAAACCAGACCAACTCCATACAAATGTTCCCAATATTGAACTTATTTTCATAGCAGACATTAAGGAGAGAGCAGCACAATATTGGGATTTGAGAAACCTTTAGTAGAATTAGACCAAGAAAAATAAAATCAGACAACAACCGTTAATGTCCAGGGCAATTTCCAAAACCTCTTTCTCAGTTTTCTCTTCCCTCCTTTTTACAAATGTGGGAACAGTTAACCACTCAGGAAGAACACTTTGTAAATTTGGAAACCTTAAGAATTCCCCTGTTAGACTCAGCCCACATTAAAACAAAGAGTTTAGATTTATTTTTTTTTTATCTACTGAAGAATAAACATAATATCTTGTGTGACAAAACACAAAACAGGCTTTCTGCCCCACATTTCAGTCAGCTGAGATTTTAAATAGCTCTTAAAAAGTGCCATGTAACAACCAGAGTAGCAGTAATGCAGTGCAAAAGGGGAAGTCCTTCTGACTTTTTACACAGCACACCAAGAAAAGAAAGCCAGCCCATCAGAGACCAGATCTTGCATCCCCTCTGTGGGATGAAAGGACTTTGTTACAGCTACAAGAAGTCTGCACAGTAGTGATCTTGTCAGTCAGAACAAGACTAATCAGAAATGTCTTCTCCCTTCCAGCCAGCAAGACTCCCCATCCAGCCAGGGAGACTTTGCATGGCTCACAGGGTGAGCCCTGCTGCCCTTATGGGAAAGAATGTCTATGAAGCTTGGAGTCAGCCTGCTCAGAAACTTGTGACTCAGCTCCACTTCTTGGCTTTCCTAGGAGCTTGGATAATCCCCTCCATCCTCCTCCATCTCCCTCCTGTACTCACCTCCAGGCCTCTGACACTGGGCCCTCCTGGTCAGACTTTTTGGGCATGTATTTCAAAACCCATCTACTTTTTGATGGAGTGACACTCACCATCATAATATCTTCAGGGGATAAAGCAAGCCTGGGTTCAAAGAGCCCAGCTTTGACCATAAATAGCTGGTCTTCCCTGCAGTACCTGCAGTAGGAACAAAGATGCAGTGCGATCTCCAAGTATTTTTAAAGCTGCCAAGAAAAGCAGAAGAGACCAGCACCTCCCTCCTAGAAAAAAGCAGGTGTCTTAGACTTTTGTCCAAATATGTTTATGGACAAAGAGGCAACAAGCTGTCTACCACGCCACACACACTATCCCTAGTGTTGTTTGTACCTGAGAAGCTCTTCAGACTCTTCAGAAACAAAAATCTCTGCAAGGTTTAAGAAAAACACTGCTTCTCAAAACCAACAGACATTTTGCCTAGTATAGTGGCTGCCTAGTATAGGGTTAATAAGGGTAGGGGTTTTTGTGAATGTTATTTGAGTTGATCATGTTAGAATGTGTTGGGCTGATAAAGGCAATAGAAGAGCAGAGGAACAAAAAGAAGTTTTAAAATTATCAAAACAAACAAACATTAAAGAGCATCTTTCGCTCTGAACTGCACAAAATTTTTTCCACCTAAGTACAGCATGGAATAATTTTTGCTCATGTCTGCACATCTTCTTAACAACCAGAAGAGTGTTGCACGTGGATGAAAAGACCTTTTTTGACTAGTTAAATCCATGAGTAACATAATCACAAAAGCTGGTAATTCCATGCTGTCCTGTATGTACACACAAACTAGTTTGCTTTACTTGTACATCTGTTGTATGTTGGGAAGCTCAAAAAACCAGACCCATGGTCTGGATGTAAATCAAACCCAAGTACTCTACCCCTATTAAAATTCAACAGGAGTGATATATCAAAAACTTTGCAGATTTTTGTAAAAATTTAGGTTCAGGGAAGCTGACCTCTTTTATAGCCACAAGGAAGAGTTTTCACTAAAAGCTCATTTGAATGTTATTATTACAACTGAAAATCTTTCCATACTCCCAAGAGTTGACTGCATTGCATATTATCCCAGAGACAAAGATTGCAGGACAGACTTGACAAATCCAGACAACATTAAAAGAAGCGGATGACGATTTTTCTGCTGGGAGAAATCCAGCAAGTTCTAGACTTGTTTACTAGCCCCAGACCAGAACAGCTCATCAAACTGCAGTACTTAAAACCAGAGCTGAAGCTCTAATATTTAAAAGTGTGTTTTGGAAACAGTCTGTGTACACTGAAAACCTTGGACTGGATTCAAAAGTAGCATTTGATACTGCCATCTCCTAATTAAAACAATACCCTCCTAGATGCTTTCTTCAATTGATACTTAAGCATATCTTGTTGATTGAATTTGTTTAGTGAATGGATAGAGAAAAATTTCCTCACAATTAATTGTCACTTATTTGAATGTCTAAACAATTTTACAGTCTCTTGTTTCCTCCTGATTAAACTGACTTATAAATGCTGAAGATTGGGGTACAGTTTAGTCAATGTCTTCCAGATTTTTGGCTGCGTGATTCTATAAATTCTGTGCTGATACTGAATGGAAATTTCAGTGTTTGGATCACTTTAATTTGGCCAAAGCTTTAATAAAAGCTTGTGGAAAGAAAAAGGAATACCCACACTTTATTTAAAGGTGTTGAAGATTTTTATAATTAATTTCCTTTAAAAACCAAGATCCTAGTTTCCTATAGAAAATACAGAGTTTCAGAACTTTTAAAAGAAATTCATAAAGGAATATGCAATGACTTTTGTTGGACCTTAACTTGTAAGAATATTCTCCTGGCCAGGAAAATATTATTAAAAATAAAATTAAATGCAAAGTTATGTATTCATAAAGTCTACATGCAATGGTTCTAAAGACACTGATGACCATCCAGCACCATGTATGTAGGACCTCGGGCAAGCCACCACTTTTTTTCTCTGTTGCAGACTTAAATGAAGGTCAGTGTATTATGGGAAGTGAACAGATTTATTCCAAAAGATTATTACACTGTCCTCAGTGCTGTCTTATAAGCAGTTTATCAGTAATGAAATTTTTATCTCTCATGTATGATATAACATCATTTGTTCACTTCTTTTCCATTTCAGGGTGTTTATGGGCTCTGTTGAAAAGAAGTGCCATGGCATTTTACTTCAGTAGAAGTAAATAAAAAATAATTATCAGTTAAAACTAATTTGACTGAGGGCTTCTTGCTCTGCTGAGAAGTGGCTGAACAGAGTGATCTGGAAAATGCCATACATTATTCCAGAGACTGTGCAGAGCCAAGCATGGCCATGCCAGGAACAGCCTCTGTCTGCAGAACTGGGTAGGCATCACATCAGAAATCATCTAGTCTAGCTGGGGTTCGTGATAGAGAAGCAGCATTCACCTTTCAAAGCTAGAGCAAGAAAAGCCGGAAGGTTTTGAAGAAAGGAGAAAGTAAGTGTGTGAATAAGACATTGTTAAAACCAGTAACAGTTTTCTATGTACAGTACTCATTATTTAGGTTTTGAAAAGTCTGGAGAGGGTAAAAGGGAAAGATGAGAAGACACAAAAGACTTGGGAACAGAAGAAAATATAATTTCCTGAAAAGCTTAATAAGTAAAAAACAATTAATTTTATTAAAAAAGAGAAAATATTCTATGAACTGCAAAATTCCTAATGAATGAATTCATACCAATTTTTGGTGTAAAGGGGTTTGATATAAACAAAACTTGAGGAAAACTCTCCATAGTTTGGTGTGTCTTCTAGCTCCACTAAGGTATGCTGCAAGTGGCCTGTAAATACATTCCCACTGAATGGCTGGCTGTGTGCTGCCAGTTGGTGTGTGACAGCTGAGGTCTCCCTTCCCTGAGTCTCTCTGCTCTACCCAGGCCAATTTTCATCAAGCCAGCATGAAATCTCTTCTTTGAGACTCCTACACTCTTGTTTCAAATCAGCAAAGTATTCCAAATATGTTGGATAAGAGGAGGTAGTGGACAAAAGAAGATCACAAATCTTATCACCACAGGATCCAGATACAAAACAAGGCTGACTTGATCACCATGTGGACATGTGGGTACCTTCACTAAGAAAAGGTACTAAGAGTGGACTTTAATCTGAAAAAAGCACAACGCCTTTTAACCTGAAAAACTTTGCCAAATTCAAGGCAGAAAGATTGACTTAATGAGTGAAGGCAATAATTTGCCGTGTGAACAAGTCACTGAAGAAGTGATTCTACATCTCTTGTGTTCAACACTAGATGCTGATTTGAAAAAATCATATTTTACCCAAAGTGGATGAAGAATGATGGTAAAATAAGGCAGGGCAGACAGTGGACACTGGCATCTTAAGCTCTGTGACCCATTCAGCATGAATTATGGATGCTGTCACGCAACAGGTTGGTGTTAGCAAGAACTCTATGAGTAGTCCCAAAAGCTGGGCTGAATGGGCCTGCTGTGAACATGGGCCTCCAAGCAGCAGAGACTGCAAACTCTTTAAAACTATTTTCTTTGCAGCAGCAGCAGCAGCAGCCCAAGCACCACCTGGCTTGGGCTCTTTATCTAAAAACCCCCATAATCCATCAATTCACAGAAGTGAGCACAGCTCACAGTGTGCCCCTGGAAGTGGTGGCTATTCCTACCCATAAATGCTGCCTTGCGCTTTCTGTTCAGGAGTGCTACAGCACTTCACAGCTGCTCGGCGCAGTGGTGAGGCAGGCTGGGGCTGCCAGGACCAGGCACAGCAAAGCTCTGTGTGTGCAGCCTGTGCCAGCCACAGTGCAGGATCACCCCGTGTCCTCAGACAGTGCTGCCTTAGCAGGAACACTGGGAGGGCGAGCACCGTCCAGTTGTCTGGCTGTTTCAGACAACACTCGCCCCTTTTTAAGCAGCTATGAGACTGCAAAGCCTCAAGCCCTCACTCTGTGTTGTTGTTAGACAGGGTGCTGATTCCCATTGCCCACACTGCCTGGGAACACTTCTGCAATTCCAACTCAGACAGACAAGTTCCAACTTCCAAGCCTCCATCTTCTCCACCACATGCTTTCTCAAGGATCCAACAAATGCCTGACCTTACTTGGCTTGGGAGCATTCTCTGCAGCAGACACAAACAGAGCTGTTCTGTAAGTGGAACACTTCCTCTGGGATTGTGTCCTGCCTCCCTGCTGAGTCTCAGGGGCCAGGCTCGGGCCCTGCTTGCTGACTGACAGCAAGGGGTGTCCCACCACATCCATTTACAGAGCAAGGCTGCTGGAGCCCCACGCTCTGCACTGGCAGTACTGCAGCAAAATGCATCTGGCAGAAGGAGGTAACTTGCAAAAAACTAAGGTTGAGAGCTGGCAACCCTAACAAGCTGGATTCCCAAAATGAACTGGAAGGATTTGGCAGAACTCAAATTACATTTTTAAACAGTTACTGTAAGTGTAAATGTTATTTTATCCACCCCCTTGAACTGGATCATCCTGGCCAGCCACCAGGCAACCACACCCACGCTGTTACTTTTACAGCTGCAGAGATGGGGTCAAGATTGTCTATATTCTGTGTAACTGAAAACCTATTATTAAAGTAATTCATTTGCAAATAAATCATCCTTGTTATGAAGCTCCAAGTAAAAGGAATAAAATAAGAGCTTGTGAGCTTGAGCTCATTTGCTGAGTGCAAATCCTCCTCCTTTTCCTGGACACATTTAAATCGTTAACAAGAATTTGGTCACCAAGGGAGCTCCTTATTTCATTCAAACCTGGGGAAGTTGACACAGGAATCATTAAAGAAAAATAAACAGCCACAAAAATATCCCCAAACAAACCACAAAGTCTATCAGGTAATGGCTCTTCACAGGAAAACAGAAAAGGTATTGCAGCACTCAAAGTTTTAACACTGACCCAGAGCATGACTGAGAACATGATTTTTAATTAATTTCAGCATTGCTTTTATCAGATCATGAGAAGGTGCCAGGTGAGTTGGTATAAAGCCCCACTAATTTCGATGGAGGCAGGATCTTACCTACTGTGGAAGGTTTGAAAACTGTCACATGATTTCTGAGAGGAAACAAGTAGCACGTTTTCTGTAGCCCTTTACATGATTCAGCTCTACATACTTAGTGGTCCAGTTCTGCATTTGTTCAGCATCTCACACCAGTCTGCTCAAAAGTTTTCTTTTTCTGGTGTTGTTTTGGTTTTGTTATTGTTTCTGGTTTTGGGGTTTTTTTAATTTTAATTGTCCCCTTTCATCTTCTTACAGGGCCGTGTTTGAAAGCTTTTTCTGTATTTATAGGAATGTCACCAATTTTTCTGAATGACAGGCCAGAGGTATAACACATTTCTTTTAGTCTTAAAGTAAAAGTTTTAGGTTTGTTTACTTCTGCAAGTCTGCACCTGATTATTCTTCCAGTACTTTCTTCCATGATTCTGTAAGATACTGGATATGCATGAGAACCACAAACAAATTCACTGTTAATCAAACCTGGCCTTCAAGATTCATGATATCTTTAAACAAAACAAATAAAGGAATAAGTTGTTATGAAGCATAATGTTATTTTGTGCCTGCTAAAATATCCACAAATATACATAAAGATTAGTTGGCTTTCATGTGATGAATTAAAGCCACAGGATGAGCTTTAAAGTGATACCACATCCATTAAAATATTATGCTGAAACTGAAACAGCCAGAGCCAGACCTTTGTCTTACATTATGGTATAGAGAATTCTGAAATAAATTTCCACAGGACATATTCTCTGATTTTAAATAACCATTCCTTATGTAGTGTACCTTCTCTGACCCTGTATTTTAGGGCCTATGATGATCAAGCCACCCATTTGCTATAGACCAGACCTTGACCAGTATCTAAGCTGAAATAATTTTTGTATTTTATTTTAATTTCCATAAATATTATATATTTATAGTTAGACACACTTTTGCAATAGCTACTAGAAAAAATTTAATTAAGTTTGCTTACATTCTTTACTGTCTACAAAAGCATAAGGTTCATTATGGATGTTTCTAAAGATGCTGTGGTTCTTCTCAATATGTATTCATATGGCCTATAAACTTAAATTGATTTATTCTACAGGCAGATTCTATTTTCAGTATTTATTCCATTCCTTTCAACTAACACTTTAACACAAAAAAAAGATGTTTATATATTAATATTGGCAATATCTGGAAGTCATTATGTTTTCTGCATCTCAGACTAAAGAGGATTTAGTACAAGCATTTTTGAATGCTATATATTAAGCCCCACCACCTTTTTGCTGCCTGTGGTCTACGTGACTTAGACCTCGGGTCCCTCTCAGACTGAGCCCAGATCTTGCAAAGATCCAAAAGGAACACTGTGAGTTCCTGCTCAGAAATTTTTTAGCAGCTTACAGGACAGAAACAATAAGCCATCTGTCATGCAAGGTCTGTGCTGTCACAACTGGAGGGAGAACTGAAGGAAAAAAATATGCACACACAGAGCAGGCTGTCAGTAACTCACTGTTTTCCTGCACCTTCCCTTCTCCTTCCCTGTGAGGGACCTACCTCAGGCATCTACGGAGCACACGTGTGGTACCCACCTGTGAGGAGACCATTCCCACCACCAGCTGTGCTGCCCCCGCTACTCGTGCAGCACTGACCACCCTTCATCTGGGAATTACCTCATCCTTCATCAACACGTGTCTAGCTTGGGAACCCAGCAGTGATGCTCCCCTGTTTGCCAGGAATAGCCTCATTTTATGAGTCTGGGGATAAAATTATCCATTAGTACCTGCAGAATCGGTACTCGCTGCTCCTCCCGCATTTTTAGGTCTTCAAATATGTAAAAATCAAAGGGACACACTATTTTTACACTTCAGAGAGAGACATGCCAGGCAAAGGACACACATGAGATTTTGTGGGGGGAAAAGTATCAATGGTCTCTTTTTCACTCATCTTCCAAAAAACACCACCATCAAAACAAAGGCACAACTGTTCCCACAGGATAAAGGGAGCATTGACAGTGCTCCTAAAAACAAGCCAGTGCACTCTTGACATTCCTGTCTTGTTGAATCTTCTCTAAACTGCTACAACTGCTCGATTTCAATTTGTCATGATCACCAACAACTAAAATTGCCATAGGAGCAGAGGAAATGCATGCTTGGGAAATTCATGTCTCCATGCACAAGCAAAAGGACCTAATGAGGTATTAGAACAGCAGGGCATATATAAAGTAGAAATCCCAAGAAAATTATCCATTGTACCTGACTAATACTTTTTCAGTAATATTACTTTTTTGGTCTTAACAAAAGCACACAGCACCATGTCCAACTTTTAAATTACTGTTGCACACTCAAAGGCAGCAGTGTCACAAGAAGTCACATGGGAGCAAGTATCAGACAGGACAAACCCTGCCCAGGCAAAATTAGAAACAAAAGTGAGAAAATATTTTAACAACATTTGCAATTATATACCTTTCTGTAATTTTGACAGGGCTATAAATATGAGGCCAAGGGGCAATGTATGTGACTGACTATCTGGGTGATTACAATTTTGCTAAAAAAATTATAGTTATTATTCAAAGTTTCCAGTAAACCAAAAGAAATCATTTCAGCTAGGAAGATTAAATATTTGTGTTCAAATCTGCAAAGCATTTTGAAACAAAGTAATTTTTAATTATAAAATATTTTATTATATTTTTAAGGTGATACAGAGGCTTCTAAAACTATGGCCTGTCTTCACCCAATAGAAATAATTTGCTGTGATAAACTCTTTCTTTCCAAAGCATATTAATTTCTGCCTAGATTCATTAAGGAATTCTGGGCTAAAACATTTCACTCACAGTCTAATCTTGTTTAGACTGAGATTTGTTAATCTAAGGGAAGAGCCCTGGTATAGCCTTGTTGTGTTTTCAGCCAACATTGTACAGAAAAATGCATGTTGTTTTCCAAAAAAATAACTGTAACAAGCACTCAGGGAAAGCACTATCACTATATGAAAAATGAAGGGTGAAAAAAAAGGAGATAGTTTATTCCTAATCTACAAGAATGCTGAAAACTGAGATGTATAGGGATGCTTTCCAAGTACTCAGAGCAAGAACACTGCCAAGTTTATCCCATGGAGCTGAAACACCCCAGCATGATAAATATGACAGTAATTTTGTTGTCTTTATTGAGAGGACTGCCTGTGAGCTTATAGAAAAATTTATATTGAGCAAGGCCTATGAAGCTGTTCATCCTGCTGTTCTTAAAGCAAAATGAATGGGTTTTTCTTTATGCTAACCCACAAGTAATATCTTTCCAATTTTAACTTTCAGGGCCCGGAACAATTTTCTGTACAGTTACACTGAAGCTGCTCTGCATGAAAAATGTGAACAGAAAGGAAGTATGTGTCCCTCTGAATAGACAGGGCCCAAAGAAGGGTCTAAAGAACAACACAGCAATAAAACATTTTGAAAGAAAAAACAATCTCTAAAATAAGAAATTTGAGCCAATAATTAAAAACACAACAGCAAGCTTCAACAAAAGTGAAAAATTGCAATTGATTTCAGACCCTGAAAGCTGATAGTAGCATTCCACATAGACACAGATCATGGACACAAGAAAAACACTGGTGACTCCTAAAGACATGCAGAATAGTAAACATCAAGGTTAATTATTAGCAAATAATGTGTAGTGCTTTGCCTTTTTTATTCATAAACTTCAGGATATGCCTCCAAATGGCTTTTGTTTCACTCATGCATCACCTTGTACTACCTATAATAGTTTGTACATACAACATTTCTTTTCAATGAATTAAAAAAAAAGGACAGATGTTTCTTATTTTCCTCTATATGCATGACAGCATTGAAATGTATTGTGGAATTTGGCACTGACTCATTCTTGAAGTAGATTTACCACATGTCCCAGTCACAAAACAGCAACACATAGTATAATGTTTCTGGAAAGAATCTTGCTGCAATAAAGTGGATCACAGAAAGTTTGCAATCTATGAATTCTGCCCAGAATATAAAACACAAAAATTCCCCTGATTAAGTATTTGAAATTGGAACCAATTCACAAGCCAGGGTGGAGGCAAAGAGGAGGGGTGGAAGTCAGTTGTACTTTACAGGAAAATGCATTCCTGTTCAAAAATCACTGCAAACTGCTGACCACAACAAGTTTTTACAATCATGCAGAACATCTTTTGCAATCTGTGAAATATCCAGTGAATACTATTTGGAGAAAATGTTAATAAATTCATAAATCAAAAGCACAATTATCCAATTTGATATGCCTTACTACACAGGTGAGAAGGCTTCCCTAAATTAATGCTACTTTGAACTAAACACATCCATTTTAGTTAAAAATCAACTTGTGGTTTCAAAAACTCCAGTGATGAGGAATGTACTACAAAACTCTGTAGGTCACCTAGTTAACAGCTTGCTATATGCCACAGGGTGTGTGTCCAGGCTTAAGGGTTTTATTTTCCAGGGAGTGCTTATAATCTTCAGATTCCCCTCATCCTCCTTTTCAAAAGCTGAGCAGCTTGGTCAGAATTTTTCAGGACACACACACCTTCACTCCCAGACTAAAATGTCTGTCACACCAATGGCATCTTTGCCCTGGACTGAAACCCCCAGAGCACTCCCTGAATCCACATTCAAAAATCCCCATTAGTGCTTCTGGCCACACAGTCACTTTGGGAGCTCATGAATAAATAAATAAAACAGAAGTATCCCTTGTCTCTTTTCCAGTTGTTGTTCATAAGATCCAGCATGTTTCCTGCACATTCACAGACCGCTTTTCCCAAGAAACAAGGAGCTGAGTAGCACACCAGCCTGTCCAGGGCAGCATGTGTGCTGACAGAACACATCTGCTCCCACCTTGCTTGACCAAATGACCCATCAAGGTACCCTGGGCAAGTGGGGCTGAGCCCTGGCAACTTATTTTATCTCACTTTAAAGATAAACCTGGGGATCCACAGCAGGAACAAGGAGAGTGGAGTGATTTGTGCAGACAAGCTCAGGAAGCTGAGGGCAAATTTCAACCTGTCCCTCTCCCCAATCAAGTGACCAAGTCAAGGCAGTGTGAAGAGCTCAGGATGCCACTGCCTGGAGGGGGGGCTGGGTAACAGCTGGTACTGACCAGCAGGATGCTGCCCCACCTGCCAGGCTTCAAGGAGATGCTTCTGGCTCTTCCCTCAGGGGAAAATCTAGCAACTCAGGAGTGGGCACTACCTCCTGTGGCTGCTCCAAGCACAGCTCTACCCCAAGAAGGAAACTTCACCAAGTTTCACAGGATACTGGGAAGTTTCACATGCTGTGTCACTAAATAGAAACTTTCTTCTGAATCTGATTTTACCCTTAATGCAGCAACAAGACTTTCAGGAAACTCATGATAGGAATGGGGAGGAAATTATCAAACAGTTCAAAAAAAATCAAAAATGTAAAGAAACAGAATAGGTGCAGAGGGAGAGGAAGACAGTGTTGTAACATGGTTTCTGGATGATGGATCTAGGACAGGGAAGCTGCATGTTTAATTTTCCCTTTCTTTTACACATCTTCCCTTTTGTCTTTCCTATGTAGAGTGACAGGTTTTTGGTAATTTGTTATTTTACATATATATATATATATATGTATGCAATTTGTTTTATATAAAGCTATTTTGCATATTACAGCAAAAGACCACGAAGATACAAATGAATAGAAGCCNTGCATGTTTAATTTTCCCTTTCTTTTACACATCTTCCCTTTTGTCTTTCCTATGTAGAGTGACAGGTTTTTGGTAATTTGTTATTTTACATATATATATATATATATATGTATGCAATTTGTTTTATATAAAGCTATTTTGCATATTACAGCCAAAGTCCACGAAGATACAAATGAATAGAAGCACTTCAGATATGCTTCAAATCCCCTAGGCTTCCTACTACCAGAAATAAAGGAAACCAGTGGTATCAACAACCACAAGAAAAAAGCTACAACAGGTGTAGGACGACATTTCCTAAAAGTCAACAATCGTCCTCAGGATCAGTGCAACATTTTGTCCACTCCTCACCTGTGACAGGCTCCAGAGGAGATGGTGAGAGCAAATGCATGTCCATGGGGCTGCTCATTACTAAATATCTGGAATGCTAATGTGAACACCTTGCCTTTATTCATGCTTTGCCCTTAAAGACTTTTGCCAGCATTAATAATAATGCTACTACTCACAGAGCTTTTGTAAGGATTAATTTGCTGTGGTCATTAGAGTCCACTGCTCTTTACCACAGCCATGTAATAACATACTTGCTGTACCCACCAAAACAAACAAATGAAAGAACAGAACAAGAAAAAGAAGCCACCTTCAGTACATTAACATGTGTTTATGGGAATCCAGTGACTTTTTTCTCTAAGTGTTCTGGTGATGACATGTAGCCACATACTGCAGAATCTTAAATACCACACCTGCCCTAATCTTCATATGCTCATCATCACAACATCTGCCAATCTACCACTTCTCTTTCATGAGGGCACTCTCAGTGTAAGCTGATGTACCAGGCAATACTGCTACTGGCAACCCTGTGAACACCTCTTTCCCCTGAGGATGGCTCACCCCACCCTCCAAGCCTCATCCAGAGGTCTATGGAAAGACAGCAGCTTGCCTGTCACTTTGTTTTCTAATCATAACAGAGAATCCAAGCTTTGGCCTGACAAGTCCATAAGGGAAGGCTGGCACTGTTCAAATCCTCATGAGTTACTTGGTATGCAGCACTGGTGCATGAAGAAATAGGCTGGGCTTCATCTCTAAATCAAAGTTCCCTGCCCTTCTCTCCATTAGTCTCATCAACATGCCTCACTATATTCTAAATATTCCTTCTCCTCACACTTTTTTTTGACATAAAGACCATTTCTTCTACGTCAGAGATGAAAATTGAGGGCTTTTACCTGAGAGTTAGTCCTTCACTTCAGAGCCTGGTAGTAGTCCCTCTTCTTTTCCAGTGTCTTTATATTTTCCCAGCCCTTCCTCAATCTCCTCAGCCCCCTCCCCAGCTTCTGAGAAATACAAAGCACAGAGAGACCACAGCCCAGCATCATCCCTGGCTCCTCTGGAAAGGAAGCAAAGCTCCTACTTCAGCCAGTTCCTAAATTTAGCTGGGATGAGTCTGGGATTAGACCATCAAAGAAGGGAATAAAACCAAGGCGTCTCAAGTATTAGGCTGGAGTCTTAACACCATCCACTACATTGTGCTGGGATCGCTGCTCTTCAGTGCAGTGTGCAACATCAAAAATGACATTGATAAAGACCAGCATTGAAATCAAAGCAAGTAGAGATCAGACCTCTAAAAAGGACAGTATTTAGCATATATCATCACTTCCACTCTACTTTTTAGTTTTTAAAATTTTTTTCATTTCTTTTTAAAATGTATTATTTTAGGGACAACAATATTTGTATTAAGCCTGATGTTGTCAGTATAGTGCTGGAGCAATATGTAGCTTCCCATGTGCACATGCAGGGGGGTGCCACCTGCCTCCTCCCATGGTCCTGACCTGGCACCTTTACAAGGTACCTTCATGCACCAGGCTGCCATGGCATGCTGCAGTGCAAATGGACCCTGTGTTTTGCTCCATGACGGTGTTTAATTGAGTCTGTGAGCAGCTGGACAGGTAGACAGCCCTCTGTGAGTCATGGATGCTTGTGCTCAGGGAGCTGTGCCTAATGGAAGTAATTGCATAACTTTGGAAAGAGCAGAGGAGCCAAGGCACACCCCTGGGTAAATGGTGCCTGATGGTATGCTTAATTATAGGTAACATGCCTGGTATGTTATGTATGATCTCAGAAACCAGAGGTGGGAAAGACCTGCTACATAACCTGACCACCACTGTGGGGAAGAATGTCCCCCTTCCTGTTGGAGGCAGTGAGCCTTTCACTGCTTTCCTTCACAGGAGTAGTCCACATTATTTACCACACTCCTACTGGTTGCTGTCTGTTGTTATTATCTTTCATTATTTTCTGAGCCAGCCCATTTCCAGCAGTTAAGAGCTCCTTACAGACTCCAGCTCCCACCTTGTCAGTGCTTTACTAAGCACACTGACTTGCACCCATCCTTTAAAACAGGGAGAGGAAGGGGGCTGCAGAGGACCCTGACTTCCCCACAAGCCCAGGAGGATGCTGCTCCCCAAAAAGGGTTTGGGGGTGTTCATCCACAAGGCCACAGCCCAGGACAGGAGGCTTAACCCTGGCACCATGGACATTCAAATTCTTTCCCTCCTCCCTCTGCCTGTGCTGCTCACATCTACCCACCTAAGGCACCTTCCACTTGTTTGCTGATTTCTTTCTGCTCTGCTGTGTGACATATCCTGAAGGAGAAAACAGGAAATATAAAAGGATTACTTTCCTTCAATTTTTTTCTTCTCACTGATGTGAGAAGAAAATTTTGGTGGTGCTCGCTCTGGGCTCCTTAAATTTTTGCAGCATCACTGGTGCAGCAAATCCCACTAAAACAGGACCCTGCATGCACAGTGCTGGTCCCAAGCCACAGCCTTGCTGCCTGTCATTATCTGCTGAGCTCTGATGTGAGGTGTGTCACCACAGGAAGTTCTTCCAAGATTTCTGTCTGGCAAGTGAGGAAACACCTCATACTTACAACAGGGAGTTCAGATGTGCATTTCTCCACACCAGAGTCAACAGATTCTGCTATTTATTTATTTATTTATTTTGGTTTTAACCCTGAGATGGCTTCTGTGCACTTTTGACCTGCTCTCGGTTTGAGCAGCAATTATCTTTTCACACAATAGAAGTACATACAGCATCAATGATGCATTTATTTAAGTATGAAATACCAGCAATTGCAGTGATTTATCTCCTCTTCTACGCATTCAGCACTGGAGATAAACAACAGTGAAAAGAAAGGAATGGGTCTGAAACTCAGAAAAGAGCCTCCTGTGTTCTGCTGACAGGTTCCTAAGCAGGCTGAGGCTGCCAGCCAGCTCAAGAGCAATGCAAGTTTTCAAACTTGTAGCCACAGACTTTTAGCAGAGCTCTTCAGCCATTTGTCTGGAATGCAACATTTTTACCAAGAGGTTAAAAAAATAAAACAACCCAATTTTTGTTGTTAAATGCAGAAAAATTCTAGATAAGAAAGTATTTGAGTCCTGTCTAAACTTCTGTACAACACTGCAGAAATACCTTGGTGCTATGATTTGGGACCGAGTGATTGCTCTCTGACACAGTTCTTTGGAAGTGATGCTGGGGGAGAACTGCCTCTGTCATCCCATCACATTTGCTCATTACTTATTGCTGTTTTGTGGTTGTTGGCACAAAATACACTGAGAGGTGCCTGGTTTCCCAGAGAAGGGCTTGGTGTACTCTGGTGGAACACATCACTGGCTGCCAAGCTGGAGGCAGCAACACAGAACAGGGTCTGGGGGGCTCCAGGGCTGCTAACAGGATCTTAATGAACTAAATGAGAGCCTGATTTTCCCAAAGTCCTGACATCTAAAAGATAACGCTTCAAGTTGTGAACCAAATGAAAACAACCATTTTTCCCAAAGAGTAGCTCAGGAATAGAAAAAAAAGGCAGATGTTGGAAGGCCACCTAATCCAGAACAAGTCAGAGACATCCAAAGATCCAAAGGAAAGCTTCAAAAAAGGAAAAATCCCTGCATTATTTAGACCAATTAGTCTCATTGCATTATTTTTATTCTGTAGCCCAAAACAAGCTCCTGGATGCCTAATGAGAAATAGCTATTTTGCTTCCAAAAATCATCATCTTTTCTGAATTTAATAGAAACTGAAATTTTATAAATTAAACAAAGGCATATTTGGGTAGAAATGATCTGAGAATCTTCTATGTCACTGTGATATGACTGTTCCTTCCAAGGGACAAACAGTGATTAAAAAAAAAACCCTGAATGATGCTTTTAAAAGTCAGTAAGAAGAAAACTTGTGAGCATCTGCTCTGGGCTGACACCAAAGAAGCAGCAGCAGTTAAATAAAATATTTATTAAATGTGGTTCAAAAATTTATTTCAGAACTCAACAGGAAAAGGTTGTTCATCCCTTCTGCTCTTGAAAATTTTTCACCTAAAATGGCCAAAGTTTTTGCAGTTGAAGAAATAAGAAATATTTTTAATCTGAACTGAATGAGTAGAGGGATGCTGTCACTCTTGCACATTATTTAGGTTTCAGAGGAAAGCCACACTCCTCACACAAGAGAGTGTTTTCTTCTCTTTGTGAAGAAGAGATGGCAATTCCTCATGGCAGTCATGTGCTTGTAGTGCATCACATGAACCAAAGATCTACTGGAGACCATCTTTTCCAGCTAAACACAAATCTCAGGTACCTAAAAAGAGAAATTTCCATGAATGTTGGTGGCATCTTTACAGCCAAAATATTTATGCTTGGGTCAAATGCTTTAGCCTTTGGATGGATGGATAAATAAACAGCACTTCTGAATATGAGATGAACATTCACTTTTTTCTAAAAGAAGTCCACACAAATAACATACTTTTACAAAGTAAGCAAACTCTTCAACTCTTCAAATTTGAAAATATATTTATCAAAGAAATGTTTGTGTGAAAATACATTTTCTAGAGAAACACATCTCTGAGCAGCAGACCAGTTCCTGCTGAAATGTAGCTCAGACTACATGAATCCGTGCTTGGAAGTGCTGCTCTCATTTAGGACATCAGAAAATAAAGTGGCTTCCACTGTTGGGAAGAGAAACTTCCTTAGAGGGAACTTTGGCAAACTGATGCAAGATTTCTGCCATCCTCTTGTGTTCCTGGTTTGCTGGGAGGTGCAGGTAGCAGCCTGTGCTTTACTGATAAACACCTTAGAGCCTCTTTTCCCATGTTGGACTTCAGGGGATTGTGCTTACATTTAATAAAAACCCATTCATTTAGATATGAAGAGCTACTGCAGCTGCTCCTCAACTATCCACTTCACAGGGATATCTAAAATTTCCATGTAAAACTTTTTTCCTCCAAAGCCACGGAATTCCCATTAGGAGTTCTCCAATGGCAGAGCCAGTCTAAACGGAAACTGTAACTATCAAATGCAATTGAATAAAAAAAGATAAAAGGAAAAGGTTTTGTGCTGATGCTCTTTCCAGGATCCTCGAGAAAAATGAGTGAAATTCATAGTCTTCTGGCACTGGCAGCAGGTCTAACATGAAACCATCGTGCTTATTAGGGCCTTGCCAGGAATATTTTCAGGTTTTGACTGAGCAGTTCACCTAAAAAAAATGCTGAATTCTCCCAGACATTGACTACAATGCTTTACCATTTCTACATGCTGTGAAGGCATACATTATACTCTGACCCAGGTCTGCATCCTGACATATGGAAGTTCTTAACTTCCCAAGCTCTAAAGTAGATGAACACAGTTTATGCTTCTTCAAAATTCCTTTAAATGACACATTTTTGTGTTACTGAACAAAAACCAAAACACGCTGAGCAAAAATGGGGTTATTAACTGGAGTCATTAAAATGCCAGGCATAATACACCTCAAAGGGGGAAAAGAAACAATCTGGAATTGCAACACTGACATTAATTTGTTTTGAACCTTTGTAATGTCCAGCATTACCCAAGAATAAATCTGCAATGAAATTATAAGAAGTTTCCTTTTAGAGAGAATGAAATACATAACTCCTTCAGGAAGAACGAAATCTGCACTGAAAACTGAGGTCAGTACAGATAGAAGTGGAGTGGCTGCTTTCTGTCAGGGGGTTGGTGCAGTCAGTGTGGCTGTGGGCAGGAAGGTGCCTGGCAAGCATCCCGTGCCCTGGGGAAGGGGAGGGCAGTGAAGGGTGGCCAGGCTCCCTGCTGCCTCCCTGTCCTCCCAAAATGGAGACCAACATTGGCACTCAGCTCGTGATTTTGCAGCCTTGTCACAGAATTTATACCTGGGAGCTATTACCCTCCTCCCCAAAGAACAAGTTTTTCCCAACATTTAAACAGGATTTTATTGGCTGAAATTAAAGTCATTCATTTATATCCTTTCTACAGATGCCAAGGAGGGCACACTAGCCCCAGTAACATTTATGCCTTCTTTAAGACTGCAGCCTGGTCCAGCAGCACTGCCCTTTTCAGGACAATTTAGGTTTAATTCTTCCATCCTCCCTTCAATGATCACAGGCCTCAGAAACATGACCTCTCCCAGTACTGCCCTCTGGACAAACTCCAGTTTCTCCAGACCCTCTGGAAATGCATCATCTGCTGTACTCCAGCTGAGGCATAATCCATGTGGAGCAGGACAGAAGGATTACTTCACATTTCTTGCAGACTATGTGCCTGTTTATAAAGGCAGTGGACATTTGCTTTTTTTGTGGCAATGCCACTCTGCTGACTCACAGGCAGCCTGTGACACCCTGCAGCCTCCAGAGCCCCCTCCCTGGGTGCACCACCTCTCATGCAGCCACCCCTCACCCCACATCTGAACAGTCCTGCCTCTACTGACTGCTGCCATGGGCAATTCTTTCCTCATCATGATCACACTAAATGAAAGAGTCTTGGGGTACCCCTGAAAATCTATTCAACAGCACGTCATTGATTTTTTTTTAAAGGCATAATTGTCAGCAGATGGCAGCCCAGCAGGCAGCATGGGCATGGTTCAGAGGCCATGCCACCAAAGTGTCCATCTTCTCTGCCTGCTTCTTAGGGAGAGAGAAATGTTGGTCCAGAGATGGTTTTCTGGGTGAGCTGCTGCAGAGCAGAAGACAACTCTGGGACAGAGCCTTGCAGAGAGTGTCTCAGCAGCTCACACCTCCTCTTCTCCCCTGATTCCAGGGGGGAGGCTGGGCTCAGCATGCCTGCAGCAAGGCTACCCAAGCAGAAAGTCCATTTCTAGCACCACCCCCTTTGCAAACAGTCTTTCCTCTGTAGTTGTCTCTGCTCATCTGGAATCAATCTAAGGCCATGATGAAATACATGCCCTCCACACGGGGAGGTGGGAATTGTGCTTGGGGGTCCTTGCACACACACAGACACACACACAGACACACACAGACACACAGACACACTCCCCTCAGCCGTGGGAGTCACTGCCTGGGGTCAGGCTCCCAGCTGACCCCAGGACCACGGTGCAGAGAGGGCAGCAGCACAACCCCCTCCACAAACTTGCCATCCTTTCCAGCCCTACAGGGATGGTGAGATTTGGGGAGCAATAAGCCTCCTTTCTCAAAGTGGTGTTGCTCAAACAAACACCACACAGGATGGGACTTTCTGTTCTTATTTGCTGCATCCTTCCACAGTACATGGGAGATGCTCACGCAGTAAATCTAATTCAATCAGGTATTTGTTTGTCATACACTCCAGAAGGAGCCTAGGCTCTTGAATAAACATGCATTGGTCTAAGTAGAGCTGTTTTTCCAAAATGCCTCTATAGCTTTTTTCCCCTCTGATCTGTGCAAAAAGGCATGTTTATAAACAAATTGCTAGATCTATTTATACTATAGCTCAAGACATTTAGACAGTAGCATCTCAGAGACTTTTGATGGAGGCAGTAAATAGGGCTGGAAGTTGATCTGACAGGAAATAAAAGCTAAAACTGTTTTTCTAAAAACCAGCAGATAACATTAACAAGCTGGAATGAATAAGAGCATAGAATCCAGATCAAGCCATTGGATGCAGCAATCTGTGCTAAAAAATCCTCTGTCAACTGAAAGAGATTAACATTTATAGATGAAACCCAGCATATTTCAATCATACAAGAACAGAAGTGGAGCAGAGCAACCAAAATCCCCAGCAGGATCTCATGTTTAGCAAGAGAAAATTTCATGGTGAGCAATATACAAAATAATAAAATAAAAGCCAAGACTAATAAATTACTTGAATCTGTAGACATATTTTCTGGATGACTGGTTGGGAAGGTCAGCATGATCTCCATAGTTTGTTCTAGAAGAAATCTTGATTAGATCCGTTCATACAGATCTTTATCACACATGTGAACTTCAAGTTTTACCATGACTCTAAAAGTAAATAGCAGATGCAGGATGGAAATCATCCAAATTAAAGATGGAAACAAATACTCTTGCAGCACTACAATTCTTAATGCCTCTGGAGGGGTACAGCTACATTGAAATACAAAAAAAAAAAAGTACAAATGTAGCAATTTTTTATCCTGGTAATATAAGTGTCAGATAAACAGTCCCTAACAAGTTCGTGCAACTAAGACAACTGGGGGAAGGAAAGCCTGCAGCACCTGGAGGACTAGCATTAGACATAATGAGAAGGAAAAAACAGCCATAAAATGTTAGCACAGCGCAGCTCCTGAGCTGCCTGTGTACACAATCCATTCACAGCCCAAGCAGCTCTGGCGGAGCCTCTGGAGGAAGCAGTGCTCAGCAGACGGCTTTGCAACACCAGCTCCAGGAAGTCATCAATCAGCCTGGGGAGAGTTATGCTGAGATTCTGCCCAGATGAGAGGTTATCAGCAAAAATAATGCTCCTGCCGACAAGAATGGAACCAAAAATAGCAGCTTGAATACCTGCTGAAACCACAACCTTGTTGTGTTCAGCAGGGCAACTCAGCACCCTGTGCGAGCTGGATGTCCCTGACCTCCTTCTGAAGGTCCTGTGGAGACATGGCAGTGCTGGTGGTAGCATTTCAGCGTGTCAAGATGACACACCAGCAAGAAATAAGTGAGCTCTTACATGAGCTAGGCAGTTTTGACTGGAAATGAAGTGACTCAACCCCAGTCATAAGCAAAGAGAGCTCCATGGGGTCAGAGTGAGGGTTCTGCCAGCACCCTGCTCCTGGCCCACGGGAGGTGTCCAGGAATGAGCAAGAGAGCAAAACACTTGCAGAGAGATGCTCTTCTGCTTTCTTCTCCACATCACCTGTGAATGAGGAACCTTGAGCAAAGATTCCCATCCTCCTCAATAAAGAATCCATGCAGTTGAACTGTCAATTCAAAGAAATGAAGGCACTGTAAGTAATGCTGCTCTCGGTGAGGGAGTACACATCTGGATACAGGGGAGCAAATAAAATAATAGCTAGGTGTGAAGTGAAAAGGTGTGAACCCCTTTGGTCCACCTCAAAGCATAGGGGAGCTATAAAGCACATAGATAATGGGGCTCCAGGCTCCTGCTGTCTAAAGTATCTGACAGCCAGGAATGTTGGCAAGAAAATGGAAGATTTTATTTTCTGGCATAACCACAGTGTCTGGATCAGGGTTTCAAAGTCAAATACAGTTTCATATGACAAGGTCAATATTTTCTCCAGCCATAAGTGTCGCACTCATTGTTTTCATGCATGTCAAGTCCAGGGATGACTGTGGGGATTATATCTAACTGGCAGCAACTACTAAAGTGTTACAGGGTTCCTAACTAGAAAGAGTCCTCCCCTTCCTTCAGAGTGGCTTGCTGCCACCTAACAAATCTATGGTTAGAAAAACAGCCCCCTGTAGGGTTGAGGTAAGGGGAATATTTTTCCTTTTGACACCATCAACTGTTACATGCACAAACTGACAACCTTTGGAGTCGTAAAACTATACCTGGAAGTCTGTACTTCAGCAAATAAACAAGAAAAAGATGTGCATTTACAACAACAAAGAAGAACTCTACATCAAATTTCTGTGAATTTAGAACAATTAAAAACATAAAAACCCATTAGCATTTACTATTGCTCAAATCTTTATAAAAGAGATATTTCTCATTCTCATGCATGTCATATTCCTCAGGAATGTTGCCATATAGCAGAATTTTATTTTCCATATATTCTTTCTATAGGTTTAGTTACTAGACAAGGAGACATCTATTAGGTTTCCACGTGGAAAAAACATGTAGCTCCTCTGATGATGAACTGTTTTCTGCTTTCTACTTCCATAGTCTGAAAGATGAATAATAAAAATGACCAATAGTAGCTTAAGTTAGCTCTTCTGCTGGTCCCAGCAAATCATGAAGATATCCTACAGTGCCTTTTATACCTCTACAATCCCTTAAGAGCTAAGTATATTCTAGGTGTGATGGATAAGAATGCTAAATGAGCAAATCTGTTGGAAGTCAATCTTCCGAGGATGAGCACAGGTGCTGCACATCTGGTTGTGCACCTAGTGGTAAATATTTGAAAGTGCTCAGGAAAATAAAGGAAGCAGAGATCTTAAACAGGAAGGGAAAGTATAAAAGGGGTCAGCAAGGGGTAAGCAAGGAAACCTGCTTGCAATGTGAAAATGAAAACACTGCCAAAAAATCTACCCTGAGAAATGGAACTCCATCAAACTTACTCCACTGAAAGGAAGGTAGAAGTCTATGCCACCCCAGGAAGCAGGAGGCTCTGTGGCTTCAAGTCACAGTGTCTCATTAGGTAAGCTTTTCTAATTCTTACCTCTGCTTCAGTGTTCCCACCACGTCTCCCACTCACACTATGATGTATGATATCATCTGCAAGGTCACTGACCAGCCATTATGGACCAATTTCCTGACAAGCTGGGTTCAGATACACTGCTGATGACTAGTTTGTTTATGCCAATGATGCTGAGAATTTGAAATTGTTTTATCATGCAGACAATTGCTTCGTTTCTGTGGAGGGAAAAACTTCATCTACTCCTTTTCATCAGAAATTGGGAATGCATTAGAATATTTTTGTCAATATAAACATTGTAAATTTGTATATCTATGAAAATTTCAATATACTATAGCATTTCTAGGCCATTTATGGAGCGTGACAATTTTGCAAAAATATTAATGTTAACTGTAATATATTATCCCAGAGAGAGATCATGATATCATCTTCCTGTTGTAGTAACAGTTTGAGAAAATATCCATTTTTTTTCACTGCTCATCAGCTGTTTTCAATGCTAAGGGGTTACCCAGGTGATTCTTACACCCCCACTATAGCAAAGCTGGAAGATGCTCTTTTTCTGAAGTTTTCTCTTTCTAGATCTGAGCTGCAGGTTGCGTGTCATGTATAGGAAACCTGTTCCCAGAAAAATGCTGTACAAGTATACATCTTCTTTACAATGTCCTTATAGTGCTTGGAATTGTTTGTCTTCTTACCTGTTGCCTATTTTTATTTGGTGGAGTTTCACTGAAGGCCACAGTCTTTAGGGTTTTCTTAGCAGGGATTGTTATACTCTTACTTTGATTGCTCAACATAAATCTTTTTAGATTTACTCTGTTTGAGACTAGATTTTAACAGCAATCCTAGAACTGTTTCCACCTCAGGCAGACTATTTAACTATTCAGCATAGAAAATCTCACCTTCTTCTTTTTTAGTTTGTTTTGTTTGTTTGGTTGGTTGGTTGGTTGGTTGGTTGGTTTGTTTTGTTGGTTGTGGGAGGTATTTTTGTGAAAAGAAAAAACAATATTTCTTCTCTACGTACATAACACAGATTTGCCTTTAGCCAGAACACTATGTCTTAAAATGAGTCATCCATGAAAACAAATAGCTTTAAATTACAGAGAAAATGCTCTGCAAACTAATCAGTGTTGCAAAAGCAGAAATAGCTCAGGAGACCTGGAAAGACTCCAGTTCCGCAGCATTCATCCATTCCCCCAGTCCCCAGCCATTCAGTCTTCCTGTCATCCTCCCTCCTTTTGGGAAATCGTAACGTTTTGGTTAATGCAAGACTAAAAATCTGTCCAGAAATGGATGTGTTAATAGGGAATAAGAAACAAGCCACTCTTTTATGTTTTCCAGTAGGAAAGTCACATTGTAGAGGCTGTACTGAGTTTTGTCTTGTAGTCCCTATCATGAATTTTGTTACACACATAAATTTGGGACAGCATATTTAAGTAACAGATAACCACAGAGCACATCATCCACTGCATTCCCTTGCTTGTTCATGAAAAGAATCGACAACACAGCACAGTGTTTCTGCCTGTGGTTTTGATGAGCTGAATCCAAACCCAACCATTTTCTGTTCCATCTGGGCTCATAAAACTCAGAGCCTGTCCTGGAAGTACAGGCATTTTAGATGCAGAAGGAAACTTCTTCAGCAATTCTGCAGCACATAAGGTTTAGGCTGTCCATTTTTCAAAACCTTTCCTGCCATGAAACACTGCAACATAGATTTATCTGTTTCAAGCACAAATTTCCTTCTGCCTCCTGTTTGCAGAGGCCTGCTTGGGGACAGGAGATGAAGCAGAGCTAAATTCCTTCCCCTTGTCTCCTCACCAGCCAATGCAGCCAGCCAGGGCCACAGGGGACAGCTCATCTCAGCCACCACTCAGGCTCAATACTATGTTTCAGGCTGCATATAATTATTTGGAGAAGTGGTTTGGTTTTCATAAAACAGGGTAATCTCGTGACTTTAGAAATATTTGCAGGGAAAGCTCTGTGATATGTGTACTTCTTGTAGAATGGTGAACCCTGAATCACATTTATCATGAGTCAACATCAGTAATGCTGCTGATGGCCTGAAGATAGTGCCAGGGAGAGCACTACACTGGGCATGTCTTGATCTACCTATCCCTGAAAAGTTTCTTCTCTAATCATAGAATGGGTTGGAAGAAACATTAAAGATCACCTAGTTCCAAACCCCTTATATGGGGAGGGACACCTCTTTACTAGACCAAGTTGCTCAGAGGTTCAACCTGGTCTTGAAGAGCTCCATGGACAGGGAGTCCACAACCTCTCTGGGCAACTTGTTCCAGTGTCTCACTACCCTCACTGTCAAGAATTTATTTCTAGTATTTAATCTAAACCTACCCTCCTTCAGCTTAAGGCCATTCCCCTTTTTTATATCACTGTATGCCTTTGTGATAAGCTCCTCCACAGCCTTATTGCAATTCCCCTTACATACTGGAAGGTGCTATAAGGTTTCACTGGAGCCTCCTCCTCTCCTGGCTGAAAAGCCCTGATTCTCTCAGCCTGCCTTCACAGAGGAGGTGCTCCAGCCCTGTGCTCACCACATGGCCCTACTCAGGACTCATTCTGACAACAGGTCAGTGTCTTCCTCGTGTTGGGAGCCCCAGATCTGCAGGCACTACCACAGCTGGGGTCTCACAAGCACAGGGTAGAGGGGAAGAATTACCTCCCTCAACCTGTTGGTTTCCCCAGTCCTCTCCTTACACACAGGTCTCAGGCCAGTGGTGCCTGAAGTGTGCTCCTGGGAAGGGTAACACAGAAAACATGGGGAAAATTGGGATGACAATAAAAAGCAGATCAGATGGTGACTTCCCTCCTGGCCTTCCTAGGTCAGAAGGAAGCTCTGTGTTGTGGCAGAGGCTGGCAGAACTGTACAGGATCTGATTCTCTGAGGCTTTTCTTGCCTTCCTCTCCTAATAATGTTAAAGTAGCTCTAACTCAAGAGCTCCTCCCCTCTTCCTCTCCCCTCTGTAACTGTTTGGCAGCGAGGTTCAGTCCAGAGCTGAGTGCCAGCCCTGGGGACATCTGTCTCGTGTCTCTTATGAAGGATTGCTCTGCTGCAGGTAGGCATGGAGAGCCACACCACAAGACTTCCAAACTTCAGCTTGTACAGATGAATGTCTGTGTCTTTCAGACACCTTCAAAATTGTCTAGCATTTCAAAATGCTGAAAACATGTGGTCTTGGCATTCATTTTTTTGTGGGAATTTTGCAGAAAGATGTAAATAGTACCAATATGAAATACACAGGTAGGTTTGGGTGGAGATTTTTAACTTCTTCAAGATTAACCTGATGAATATCTTTCAAGTATTTTAATGAATCAAGTACACATTAAAAAAAAATATTTTGTCCATCTTACTTAGTTCGACTCATAAAACTCCCATAAAACCTGCAATATTTTATTTCAACAGAATTAGAGGACAAAAGGGAAGAAAACTGGTAAACATTTTAATGTCAAATTAAGTGCATTATCTGTCAGACATCTGTGTTTGCATTGCCATTCTCCTAACGCACCTACACAAATTCACAATATTTCTCCATGCCATTGAATAGAGATTCACTGTTTGCACCTACCACCTCTTCTTCCTCTCTCCTGTTCTCCTTCCCTCTACCTGTCTCCGAAAGGGTTTGACCAAAAAACTGCACCCAGCTCAACTACTGTCAGCTTTTCTAGGCTGCCTATGTGAGGAGGCTAAGGAGGGATCCCCAGAAATGAGACACAATGTGTACCAATACTTGCAATTTCCAATGGGAACATCCTAGTTCCGTTCTTCTTTCTCATTATTCTTTCTCCTTTCTTCTTTTCATGCTCTCACGCTCATGGTTGAGGGAGGTATAAACAGAGTCTCACCATGCCCCAAAATACAGAGCAGCACTTTGGGAAGTTTGACAAACTGCAATACATGTTTAGATTTCCTGGCTCAGAGACAATGCAGAGAAGAGGGTTCTGGCAAGCTTCCTGGAGATGGGATGCAATTGCTCTGCTCTGCAATATACAGTATGTGTTACAGGCACTTTGAACATTTACAGAGCACCAATTCAAGAGGAACAAATCATTTTTTAATCTCTGGGTTGTAATTAAATGCAACTTAGTAGATTTTCTGCATATGAGAAAGCTGACTGGAAAGAAATCAGATTGCTGTGAGCTAAAAAGAAATGATACATGACACTGCACAGACTGTAAGTATGGCACAGTTCCTTTCAAAGTGCCTTTCAAATTTTGTCATCTCTACCTCCCCTGACTTCTTTAGGAAATATGTACCCCTTCATCACTTCCTTATCTGTATGACTACTCGTTTCTTGCACACATGGAATTTGGGACAGTTCACAAAATTTCACCAGATCCATGGAGCCTGGGGAAAACAGATTGGAAATTCCAGGTGATATTTGTGCACATTGCTATAAGAAAGATCTGATCTGACTTCACAGCCATACAGCCAACCTGGTTTATATTTCCAGTCTTGGTAGCAGACACCTAAATATATTTGAACCTTTCCTGGCTTGGTTGGTCCTTAGCTTGCCTTCTCTACAGTGTGCTCTCTTTTGAGCATCCATGGCTTCCCCACCCACAGCTTTTCCCAAACTCCTTCTCCTCCATTGCTGAGCTGCCTTCCCTTCCCCTTCAGTGCCCATGAATCCCCTGACAGGCAGATCCCATCATTCCCAGATCTCCTCTGAGTCACCTCCTTGCTTTCCCCCATGTTGCTGTCCCCAAGCCAAGTGAGACAGAAGCAGGTGGCAATTACTCCAAGAAATACCAAATTCTTCCCATATTTTTAAATTGGATTTTTCATTTCAAAATTTGGATAATTCTCTTCTGCAGTGAATTTGGACTTGTCGAAAGCGCCACTATTTATAATGCACTTTAACTCCAGTGATCAGTTTTAGTCTTCATCAATTTGCATTTTTATTAGTGTGATTCAACAGACCCAGATTTTTAGAACCAGGAAGCTAATGTTTTCTGAAAAGCTGAACAAGTAGTACAAGAGGTCAAGCACACTGAAACTGATCTCTCAGATTCAAAGAAGCTCTCATGCAAAAGCAATGCTGTCTTTCTTCCTTGCTTTTAAAAGAAAAAATAAAAGCAGATCACAGAAACTTTAAAAGAAGCCGGGAAAACACTTCATAAAGGTATTTTTTTCTCACAGCACTTATCAATAATTTGTACAGAAAACTCAATGCACAAAACACACTCCTGCCCCTGAGGCATTCAGCTCCCCCTTGCTCTGTGGGGAGATTGCTTAGACTGTAGTACATGTGATTCACTCTTGGAATATCTGTATAATAATCACAATCACATCAAAATATTCTGGTTGATCTTTTTCTTTTTTGGCTCACACTCAAAAACCCCCCAACTGTATCCTGCTTCAAGGTTTTTTTCCCCTTCCATGAAAAATCTTTTTTTTTCCCTAACAGAAATGACAAAAAGCATTGGTAATGGATAAAATCTTACAAAAAACCCAGATTTTTTTATCTGTTTCAGATACACCTCAGCTAAAGAAAAGACAACCTCAAGACCAAGCTCCAACATACTGCAGTGGCATTGAGATTTTTATTATTTAAAGTCAATCTTTCTGAGTATAAGAAACCTTCAAGGGAATAATAAGGCAATTCAAATGTATGTAAGAAGAAAACCAGGACATAGAGAACTTGAGACAGCTTATTGAATTTTTCTGAAATGATCTGTTCAAGCAGGCATGTTTTAACTCACAGGCACTTTAAAGCAATCTTTCTGCATTCTGCCAGATCATGTTATCTGAGCAAATATAGGTAGACAAACATTTTAATTCATGAAGTCACAGCATTGGTTAGGGTCATGAAGGATGTGCAAATAAAATTCAGAGACAAAAAAAAAAATCAAGCTCTTCCTAAATGAACAGCAAAAAACAAATGAGAGGACCTTTAGGGAATAGGTTTTAGGAAGCAGTAATTACATCTGAGAGAGGCAAGGTTATCTGGGATTTATAAATTTTTCCAAATATTTATGCCAGGTGCTAAAAAGCAGCATTGCCCTTGCTTAAAACTATTTGGACAAGCAGGCTTACAGCTTTCCTCTCTGTGTAAACAGTATAGCAGCATTCTAAACAGATTAATAGCAGTATCAGTTCAAGTCAAATATTTGTGTAAGCTACATGAGTGGAAAAGGTAGTCTAAGGGGAATATTTTAACCACAAATTCTAAAAGGTACAGAAGTGTCCTGCCTGCATGCAAACAGTCCACCTTGACCAAATCATTCTGTTTAAAATTTAAAGGCTTCATGACCTAATCCATTACTTCCGGTGACCTAAGAAAGATTTTCTCTCCCTTTCAGTACTGTCAGAGATATTTATGTTTGTGCTAACCATCACAGCAGAGAGGTACCAGTAGAGGAGCCTCCAAAAACAAGACTCCATGACCATGCACTAGACTGAGAAGAGATCACCAATTCTCTCTCATCTTACTGTTGGTTTTTGCTACAATTATGAATGAAAAACTAATGCTCAAATTGTCACATCTGCATCCAGATAGAAGGGAAAGCAGAGGTGGAGAGATGGGGACCCCATTGCTATGCCTTGTCACAGCCCAGCAGAGCCCCTGGGCCTCAGGGCAGGCTGCCCAGACACAAGCTGCTCCCATACAAAGTTATTGCTGTAGTTTTTTGAGCAGTAAGGGTCTTAGCCTACTGTCAGTCTGTAACAGAGGCTGATATAACTCCTATATATCTTCTATAGTCCTTAAAACCCACTGGAGAAACACAGATTTTATGGTAGTGTTCTGGGTCAGACACTAGACTAGGTCGAATTTCTGAAGACTGAAAAAGCTGAAGTGATGTTTGTCTCTCTCTCTCATACCCATGATCAATGGGTTTGAAGAAAAACTTAGACATCCCCATGCATATGAATCAATATCACCTGTTTATTTCTATCTTAATTTTTTAATTCTTGAAATCAAGTAAGAATTTGTTTCAAACAATGAACAGCTATGGAATTAGAGCAGCACATCACAGAGGCTGAACTATTTTATAGCTTAAACCTGATGGGTCATATTTCACCATTGTTTTCAACATCTGCGGCTTTCTCTTGTACTGTGGAAGACACAAGTAAAGGTCTTGCAGGAGAGGCACCAGAGAGGAGCAGCCACGATATTTCAGTGGCACAGCTGTACTGCCTCCAGAGCTGGAGGGAAAGGTCTCTCTGAGAGCAAGCAGAGTGAGGAAGCCTGACACAGCTACACACATCCACCGCTGGTTTGTTCAACCAGGCACGGGTCTTCTTCTGCACGTGAAGCCAAACAGCAATGGTTATTTGATCTGCATCATAGAAAGCCTGCTGGGAGCAGCATGGGAAAGGGGAAATCTTCTTCCCCTAAAGCCCAGTCCCTAAACACCAGCACCTCTGGGCTCTGGGGAGGCCACAAGTCCAGCAAACTCACCACCTCCAGGACTTGCCCATTTCTGCACCACAGTGCATGGTTGCACTGGTTGTTTTGGGAGCCTCAAGCACAGTTTGAGAGAGGAGAAGAGGAAGAGGCACATCTGGGTGCACCAGCAGGAAGAAATGGGTACACTTGGAAGCAGACAGCTCCAGTGAAAGTAAGCAGAGAGGCTGTTAAGTCAGTGGGTAGTGACTTTTTCTGCTTGGCACGGTAAAAGTCACTTGTGCGGCCCAAGACCTATGTGGGAGGTGATGCACCTGGTGTGCATCTCTGCTAGGTCATCATCTCCTCTCCAGCCTCCATATGTGGTCTGGATTTGTCTCTGTTAAACTGGAGATCCAAATCATGACAGCAGAGACCAATTAATAAAAGGGAGAAAAGCATGTATGTCTCTCTATATACAAGAACTGCAAACAAACAAACAAACAAACAAACAAACAAACAAACAAATAAACAAACAAACAAACACTTCTGCAAAGGAGCAGCAGTTTGTCAGGGCAGAGCAGTTTTTTCCCCTATTGTTTTTTTAACTTCATGCAGAAAGGTAGAAGCAGGTGATAAAGGTTTCTGAGAGAGACACTGCCTTATTGAGGATGCAGGAGCACCTTCACTTGCTGCAGATGACAACCCTAGGAGGAAGGAGGAGAGAGATGGTACTGCTTCTGCAGCCAGAGGGGTGAGGAGAAAGGAGGAGACAAGCCCTGGTGTAAATGCAGGAGTATCAAGTGCTCCCAGAGGAGGAGGCTGTGAGCTTCAATGCTGCCACATGCAGGAGTCCCAACTCTGAGAGTTTCTGACCCAAGGGCAGCCAGCACAGCACTTTCCAAATGGTGGCACATCCTTACCAAGACCCAGGGGCTTTTGCACAGACAACTCAGGTACACACTGGCCAGAAATATTCCTCCCTTGCCTCACACCTTGTCTCCATTTGCAGGGAGTCAGCCCACAGGTAAGTCTTGCATGAGTTCCCTGACAAAGCACTTTGTGCCCTCTCTGGTTTGGAAAAACCTACAGGATCAGCGGCTCACACTGCTGAACTCCCTCTGACTCCTTTTTGCAGCACAGGCTCCACTGAAGAAGCCTGGTGTAGGGCCTGGTTTTCCAGCTGGTTTTCAGCATTCCCAGCTGAGTTTTCTTGCAGGAAATGTGCACCTTGGAGCACAGCCATCTGCATCGGCTGTAATCCCAGAGGCCTTCCTGTCTCACTGGGGCTGGGGATAGGAGCGTTGGAGCCTGGCACAGGAACTGTTCAGTCCTGTCCCAGCCTCAGAAAGGCAGAAAGCTAAAAAGAAAACACAGAACAACCCAAAATACATGACCACAACCCATTGTTGCTCAGCAGTGGCACTGGTCTGATTGCTGCTGTTCACATGAAGTTTAGAAAGGCTTCGTTCAGCCTCAAAAATGTCCTCCCATCTGAGTCTCAGCCTGCAAGATATGCTCACAGTAAGAAAACCCACAACTGTCAAATATTAACAGAGAGGAGCTATAAATCCTGGGCTCAAATCTGAGAGATAAATGGGCTTGGATTAAATACTTCATCTTCAGAGGCTTGAGTGCTGAATTTCAGCTATTTTGTTCAAGTACAGAGGTGGTGCTCTAAGCAGCTATACATGTTTCCTGGAAATGTCATTGCCAAAGAAAAATTGCTGAGGACAAGTGGGACTAGATTAGAGTTTATTCTAGAAGATCAGGAAATGGAAATGGTGTTTTCACTTAGATTTAGATGTCTGGTTTTCAGAGGATTCTTCTCAAAAGCAATGCTTCCACTGAGATTTGTAAAGGAGTGGATCGCTCTTTCAGAGGATGATGACTGCTGGTAGTCACAGCCCTGGCTCTCGTGCCACAAATATTGGCTTTCAAAGGTTTGTAACCATAATTAGTCTTCCAGGCACATTTCTCCAGAATGCTGGGTTGCTTCCAGAACACAGGCCAGGATCTTTGTTGTGGATGATGATACCTCTTCTCCTTTCAGGAGTTACTGGACTGGCAATTCAGCTAGAGTCATCTAACTGGTCAGACAAACTGAATCATGCAAAATCTGGTCCCATTCATCACAGGAAATTTCACATTCTTGCACACAAAGGAACTCAGGAAAGACTCCCACATTTTTTAATGACTAACCAAAGATACAGCCATTTGTGAAAGAGGTTGAAAACATGGCTGTGTCCTCACACTGGTGTCAGAAGTGCTATAAACACAGCACAACTCCTTTGTACCAATGGATTAGTACAAATCTACCAAACATGTTATCACCTATTCTAACTTACTGACGAAGACATTTAACTTGCACAGTGCTGAGAGAAAACAACTTTCCATCTCAAATAAAAACAAGAATAATAGCTCAATTGCATACAGGAAGTATGAAACGCTCTTCAAAACAGGAAGGAGAGGATGCTTTCTGGATGAACAACTCATCTAGATGCACGTTATTTTCTAGTCCAAGTGGATTTCATTCCAGATGAGCATCTTTTTTGTACTGCTGCTTGTGTAGGTGGGACACATTACATGTTTGTCTTTCATTAGTGGACTTTAGTTTACTCAGTTAATAAATATTTAAAATAAAAAAAGTTCACAGAAGTGTGGTCTTTTAGATATAGCTCTTGAATATAAAGCACTGCATAGAAAAATAAAGTGGCTTGAAATGTAGTTTGTATTCCAGTAATTTTGTTTTAACATCTTGATGTTGTACAGTAATGTTATACCATAAGAGGGGGGGAAAGTACATGTTTGTAGGGTGCGGGGGAGTCTAAAACAAGGATTTTGAGACTGAAACAATTTTTAGAAAAGTTACAGGAAACCCAGTTAAATGGATGCCAAAAATTTTCCATCAAGCCAAGCCAAATTCAATGTAATCTAAGGAACATCAGAGGAACACTCAGAGCCTTGCTATGATTATCTGTGTCTGTGCCTCAACACAGTCCAATTTTCAGTGCAGTGTGACTTAGCAGAGTGTTCATAAACCTAACCTTCCACTTAAGTTGCATTAAAACTGAATTAAGCATCACACTGAAGTGCCGTACCATAAGATCAAGTACTACACAAGGTATTATTGATTGAAAGGGAAATGCAACTACTCCAAACTCAGAAAATACCTGAAGTGTTCTTGCCTTCCAGCAAATCATGTGCTACAGTTGAGCTGGCAATGGCTTTCATCCAGTTAACAATATGATGATTTCTTATACTCTGCAGAGATGGGATTATCTCATTCCCTCCCTCCATTCCCTCCTTCTCACAATTTAATGGCAATGAATATGCAAACACACTGAAGAGGTTTATTCTTAAATGCACTGTAATTTAACACATGGGAGATCCAGAGCTAGTCCATTGCCACATCAGCAGAGATACACCACCCTGGATGGATGCAATCTTTCCCACAGTATCCTCTGAATTCAGAGACTGGCAGAAATCAGACCTTGCTGAGCTCTCATGATGAATCAGTTGCTCTTAGGAGTCTCACACACCTCCACTGGGACAGAAATAAACTGCACTTAAAATAGGGGTTTTCTTTTCCCTATCCTCCCCCCGCTTTCTCATCTTTTAGATAGATGTATTCTTTGGCTTATTCCTACTCACAAGAGGGAAACAGAGGATGCATTAAGCTGGTAGTTCAATGTACAAAGATGAAAGGCTGAAAACTGAGCCAAAGAATCATAAAACTTTCAAGGCTAACTGATGAAATCTTTTGGATGCTGACTGAGCGTATATATTTGTGTGCCTTTACAGATTATTCTGCAGATAAGAAAGGTCCCTTCATAATGTTTTTTCTACCACCTCAGCCAGTCCAAGCAAAAGAGCAAACCTTGATGGCTCGTGCTTGCACCTCCCAGACCCCCCAGTGCAGGTTGCCAAAGGACCCCTCTTGGTGGGGATGGTCACCAAGAACATGGACTTTCAGGCTGCCCTACTACAAGATGTCAAAGCAAAACTCAAGTAGAGCTGTGGCTATGCAGAGATCAATGCAGTGAGCAGAGAGCTGTGGCGATCTTCCCTCAGTAATCTAAATTGCTGGAGGCCAAATGAGAGAGCCTGGGACAGTCACAGCCAAATTTAGGTCTGGAAGAAAAATTCTTCATTGGACAGAACGTCTGTTGTCCAGCCCAGAAATTGCAGATGTGGATCTCAATGGCCTATCCAACAACTGATGGTGGGGAATATAAACTTGCAGCTCTCTGAGGGTGAAAGGAGGTGTCCTGAGGAGCTGCTTGACTATCCAGAAGCAGCAAGGCGCCTGGAGGGGCCCTGCACACCTCGTGGGGTGCCTTGCCAACACCATCACTACAGGACCTGAAAAACTCGTTAGAACATCTGTGTTAGACTAACAGGCGACCCCCGCTCACACTAAGGGGACACACAGTCAGAAAATGTAGAAAGAGCAACATAAAGTACTTAATGTTCATTATGCACATCATAAACATCAATCCTTCCATGGCACCAAGTAAAGCTGTCACAGTGTTATTCTTCCAATCTCTACCTTTTCACTCTTCAGACAGTGATGAGCTGTGATCACCTGCCATCCTAACCAAGGACAAACCCCACACACCCAATCATAAGCAGTTTGAGTCTTGGAAACAGATGGTGAAAGAAATACCCTGTATAAATCAGAAAATTCTGCTAACAGCTTACAGGCAAAAATAAAAAAAGAAAGAAAAAAAAAAGGAAGTTCCCTTTCTCTCAATTAAATACATTCCTGAACAGCTCAGAAAAGCCGTACTTTTCACAAGCAGAGACTTCTCTGATGCTGGTTATTTTCCAATCGATTCCCTGGTATTACATGAGTGCTTTGGCTGGAGGATTTCCTTGGCCAGAACAACAGCTGAATTTGAATTTCAAATCTCACAGTCTACACAGTGCAGACTTCCCTTTCAGGAAGCACTTTAGTCTTCTAAATTTCAAATTCCAGATTTTAGCAGACTTGGCAAAACACTAAGATCCATAATTGTGCGTGCAAAATACTGAAAGCATGAGTGGATGCCAACAATCCCATCCTATGCAGGCAGGGCAGCTATGTTTGCAAAAAATCCTCTCCTGAGAAGGACTTGTGATCCAAAAATGTGTTATAACTGATGCGGCTCTTGCTTCTATTGTACAGTCAATGTAATTAAGATCGAAATAAGACTGACAGCTGGTCTGGAACAGGAAAATAGTGGCAGAGAAGAGACCACAAAATCTATGAATTTTTCTGGTTTTCATTGCTTGGGTATCCACAGCTGGGCAGCAGGCAGAGTCAAAGCAGGAGGAGGGTGACTAAAGGAGCCTGGCTTGCCCAGGGAGCTCCTCACTGCAGAAGGCACCAAGCACTTGCCATCCCATGGCAGCAGCTGAGCAGCAGGTTCTCCCAGAGCCTTTGATCTGGGCCAAAATACAGCTTGTTCCCTTCTCTGCAAGACCATAGGTTCTTGAACTCATTGAGGCTCAGCATGATACCCAAACCACCCCAGATTTTGGAGCCCTAGAGGTATTGCTTAGTCTAAAATATCTCAAGAGATGCAGCTGAACAATCTCAGGAAAATGGATTTTTGCTGCTACGTTTTTTCTTGTGTACTGAATGCTTATCTTGATGTGCTGTTACAGTTCCCTCACCACACAATGAATCAGGAAGAGTAAATACACATGGACCTGAGGCAGTGGCCTGCTGTGGCCACTGTGTCTGTTCTACCACTCACTGGTACAATCTAATGCTGTGTGTGACAAAATCAAACCAACCATCTTCCACAACACACAGTCTGCTGTAGCTGTATTTTTTATTTTCTACAGTGAGAACAAAGAAGGCTTTAAAAATACATGTGCACCTCATTTACATATATACATATATATATACCTATACATAAAAACATATACATAGATATAAATTCCAGTGCTGTACATAGCCATGAATGGAAACAAGTCAACTTGACAATTAGCCAATACAAAGAGAGCTAAAAGAAATTTTAGCTCATACACCTATCCCTACTTCCCCTGCCAAAATGTGGTTTAGCCATCACTTTTTCCTATTAAAAAAAAAAAAAAAAAGAAGTGTAAATGTTTCCTCTGTTCCTGTGTTAAGACATGTAGAAATAGGAAAAGTTACTAACACAATGACTGTATGGACAAAACTTCATAACTTCTATACCCAAAGGGTAACATTGTGGTATTATTGTGGTTGACAATACTCAGAAATCAGCAGAGCCAGGATTCCTCCCCCAGGCAATTCAAATGCACAAAGTAATTAAATTATAGAAAAAGAGAAAGACTGTAACATGCTTGATCTCATGCAGTCATTAACTTCGAGTATGGCTGCCTTTAGCACAACACTTCTAGAGTCCTGTAGTTCCTCGTTCTTAGAAATTTCAGTCTTAGGAGAGACAGCTCTCAATCTGGAAAAAGTTTTAAGTCATGCTGCAGAGAAGATGCAGAAGGGTTTAAGTGACTTGGTGCAACTTAGGAGAAAAGAGAGAGTCAGTGACAGAGCTGAGAGCAGCACAGCCTGGTTCTGCTGTAAACCCTTCCAGTCTCTCTGCAGCCTTGATCCTTCAAAAACTCAAAACACTGCTCAGGTTAGGAGCGTCTTCTTCAGGAACCTACTGTTTGCAGCATAAATTCCCTGAATAAAAAATAGGTAAACCAAAAAGTAACAAACGAAAAAGGAGCCTAGCTCAGGGAGCAGTATCATACCTTTAAGTGCTTTGACAGTTCTAAGTGTTTTCTTCCTGCTCAGGAGGCTTGTTGGCAGCCTTAGCCGACCTGCAGCCTGCTATGTCTTTAATCACGGCCTTCTGGCCGTGGTTCATCTGGGAGCTGCTTCTGCGTTCCTGGTTAATTTTAGCCTTCCCCATTAGCATTAGGGGAGATGTGCTGTCTGGCATGGAGGTAGAGAGAGCCCTGGCCCTCGGGCTCGGGGTAGGGTAGGAATCCTGCTGCGATTGTGACAGACACGTGCGGTGTTTTCCCAGCGCACAGGATCCAGGCGGCACGAGGCCAAGCACCAGGGCTCTGCTCCCCTCTGCCAAGGGAGCAAGGGCAGCCTTGCTGCTCACCTCCCCCTCCTCTATAGTATTTAAAGATGAGAGCAAAGGGAAGAGCTTTGCTGCACTTTTTGGGGCTGCCTGCTTCCTGTGGCCGGGGGAGAGAGGTGTACATGTTCCTCACAAACATCCCCAAAGAAGTCATACAACCCAAAGGGCTGCAAGCAACTCTCTTCTTGCCTCAGGCAGAAAGCTGGGCAGACTCTGGCCAAGAATCACAGGAAGAAAAGTCAGAAGGACTTTAACTTTTGAAATCTTGCATAAATGGCAAAGGCAAGAGACACTGTAAAGGAAAAGGTTTGGATGTCTCTGTGGTTACTTTAAGAAGACACTGGTATCTTCAGAGGTTTTTTTCCCCTCTGGATATCTTAATTCAAGAGACATGGCCCACATTTATGAGCAGCAAAGACACAAACTGCTTCCCAGGACCATCACAGTAGGAGCAGGATCTTTCTGGCGCACTAATTACAGGGAAGGGTGAGGATGAACAAAGTGCACTCCAAAACTCCTTGTAGATGCATTAAAGATGACATCTCTGCTCAGAGGCTCTCCCAGAGCATCCTGTCAGACTCTACTAGTCATGTCACTTCATATTATTTGATGTGATGCCTTACAAGGCTGATAAAACCAGACAAACATACACAACAATAATGTAGTCGTGCCTCCAGAAAATGGCAAAATTAGTCCCCTGTGACATTGTGACCAAGTAAATTAAAGCCAGAGTGGAAAAAACAGGTTTCACGTGTATTTTTTTGTGACTTAGTATGAAATTATTCATGTAGTTTTGCTCTCCAAAGCTTCTTGCAAGCAGCTGGCCCTATAAAATGGACAGACCTACAGAGGGAATATAAACTACCCTTTTGGATGTGTAAACGAAGAGCAGCCACAAAATACATCCTGTTGACAAAAAGATACAAAAACCACTGGAGAGGAGTAAGTTAGGTATGCTGCAACAAAGCATTAATTACTTCATCACATCTTTCTGGAAAAATGATGATGCTTGCCATCACATCAAATTAGAAGGCACCTTCCTTTCAATTTAACACTGTGCTCCCAGTCCAGTCCTGTAGCCTCCAGGATTTTAGGTCCTGAACTGTGAGTCAGCAGAGCTACTGCATTGCTTAACTGATTCAAGCCTCACTCATCAAGCCTTTATCAAAAGGGTTGTAGTGCCATTGCCTCCCTCCTTGGCTATTTCCCCATCTTCGAGGAGCTGAAGCTTTCTGTCCACCCTTGTTTGCTTCATCAAAATCTCCCTTTTGTTCAAGCTGCCATACTGGATCAGACAAAAGGCCCATTTCTCCTGAAATTCTGGGGTCTAACAGCACTCCATGGCCCCTGGTATGCTCACAAGGGAAACACTGTCCTAATTTCTCTCACCCACTGTACTTTCTCTTCTATCCTTGATTAATATGTAGGTTGTAGCAATCATAAAGTATAAATATTTTTGGCATGAAATGGAACTATTATTGATGTTAAATCATCCTATAAAAGCACTTATGGTAGATTTCACAGATACTGGATAGCATATAAATGCTTTCTGCTGTCAAGCACTGTTTTGGGAAATATAAACACCTTAAGTTCCTTATGTATATAGAACACAGACTGCATGATTAGCTTGACCTGTCTTTAGCACTTCTCAATCCTTTCCCAATTCTATTACAGTTGCCCATTTTCCCCTTTAAGACAGTAACAACAAACACCAGAAGCAGGACTGAGGGAAACCAAGCCCAAACCCTTCTTTGAACACATTTTTTAAAGTTTGGGCCCAAATATTTCAGTCATTTCTGAGAACAAAGCCTGAGGAAAAAAACCATTTTTTTTTTTAGCTCACATAAAAAAAACCACTGTACATTTACAAGAAAAACACTCAAGCCTTCTTGCCCTGAGGGTGGGACTTGGGATTTGGCTGCAGGAGTGCAGGAGCACAGGTACTGTGACACCCAAGTGGTGACTACAAGAGTGGGGAGCCTAAGAGGGGAGATAGCAGAGGGACAGCAAAGAATGCAGCAAATGGGTAGAAGTGTCAGGAATCAGTGGGCAGAGATGAGAAATGCCCACAAACAAAGGCATTGCTTACCAGAGCATCTTCCCATCCTGAGGCCAAGACTGAGCCCAGCTCGCCTGATGTTCAGCATCCCTCTGTGCAAGGAGATGGTGACCAGTGGCCTCTCCCTCTGCCCTTGCCTAGGTCCCTGTGAGAAGCAGCAATTAAGGACAGACAGTAACTACATTATTTAAAGTGCCAGAGGTCTGTGTAATACTTTTTAAGGCCTCAGGTACGGTTCAGATGACAAATAAATGCCTTAAAAATGCAGTGTTGCAAAATATTTGGGTGCAGAAATAGTCTTTTAAAAGCAAACTGGGAAGTTATACACAGGGAAACAGCAAAGCCCAGTACTTATAAAACTAAGTTTGGCAATATCAGCTAAAGCCTAAAGCAAGGCTGCCTCTACAAACTTAAAGCAGTTCCTTTTATGCTTTGTTGGGATACTGTATTGCAATTTCACAAGTACTTAGAATTTTTTCTGTACAATCCCTAACCAGAGTTAGTGCAAAGGAAAGAGAAGCCTCAGAAATACAATAGACTCAAATACAATATAAAACTGTTGATATAATCCAGATTCTGTAGAAAATAACTTATTTTAGGAGATGAGGCTGGGGACCACAGATTAAAAAAAGTTAGTTTCACATATTATACAGCAGAATATGGGCTATCAAATAAGATTTACTATTCACTTCTTCCTAGATAATACTAGAGTAGATGAACTAAATTCTTCACTGGGCTACTGTATATTCCTCATTTTTTAGGAACCTGAGCTAAGCTGCTTTGAGTTTGCTGAATTGCATGAGCGTTCACAGAGTGGATTCCTCTACCAGAAGATTCACAAATCCCAGATTTTCCTCTTTTGCCTTCTTTGGCTAACTTCCCATGCACAAAGTCGCCATAATGAGCACTTACTTCAATGAAGCACCAGAAAAATAACCGTGATAATGTTTGTGAAACACCAAGTTACTATAATGACAACCATCAGACTAAGCCAGGAACAAACAGTTTTATCTTAAATATCACAAGTAAATAAGATAGAATGCTAAGTACTGAATAAGAAAAAGCTGCAATATTACTTGAGAAACAATCATCCACTCTGAACAAGGAGGAGGAGAGACTTTGCATTCATGTAGTTAAACACTGCCATTAAAGCAATAGAGATGAGTTAAGAGTGCACTGCAGTTTGACTCTGGTGTTTCTTGAGTGTCTAAGTTTACAAGCTTTATGACATTCTTCTAATATTTCTCCTGGGGAAGCATTTGATCTAAATATCACAGCTTTTAAAACAAAACTAAAACAAAGCAAAATTCAAGCAGGCAAATTCTTTGGTGTTAGGGATAAAAGCCCATCGATGAACTTCTGTCTTTGAGAAAACGCCTGGTGGGGTTTTGAAGTAGTTCATGAGCCAGCTCAATTACCTTCCTGTAAGTAAGCACTGCTTAACACTGAACTAACACATTGCTCTTGCAGTACTTTCTCAGACTGCTGGGCTACAATGGCTGCTTGGACCTGATCAGACACTTAATCATGTAGCAAGGCTGGGGAAATGCACCCACTTGGGCAGGAAAAGCAGATTGCTGTTTTTTCTTCTAGAGCATCTAGCACAGCCCTGAGCCATGCTGATAGCAAAGTGGCTGGCTCAGAGCACAGCTGTGTAACATATGCATTTTACTGGGGGTGATGATTCACGATGTCTATCTAGCAGTTTCATCTGGTTATTGTATCAGACAGAGTAAGGAGATGCCTTAATGTGCGCTCTGCAGCCACGGCAACAGCTACTCCTTTCTCCCCAGCACCCTCACATGGGGATGCACCAACACCTGAGCTCACCCACCAGCACAACTTGCTGCAGAGTTGGCTTTTTTCTCTCCTCTTTTCTGGAAGCAGCGTACCTAAGCACGGATATGTGTGTGTGCGATTTACTCTGCATCACCCCCACTAGATGAGCCAAACCATACCCATCCTTAATTCCCCTTTGTGCTACTTTGTTGAGAGTTGGCTGCTTCTCATTGACTCCTCTTGCACCAGGCCACACTGGCCCCACTGGGAGCCCACTTCCCCACCGTGTCCTGCCCGGAGCCAGGAGACCAGCCCCAGACCAGAGCTGCCTTGTCCCTCCCAGCTGCCCTGGGGCAGGCAGGGTGCTGGGTGATGCTGGCTGCCTGGGCAGCTGACTGAAGCTCTTCTCAGTCTTCTTTGGGGGCTGGTTCCTCTGCACTGGCTGGCTCAGGGAACAGAGCAGCTTCTTGCCTGTAAGTAGAACCACTTCCATTAGTGCAAAACAGTCCCCTCTGGCAGGCAATTGCTTCCCTGCCTGTGAGAACCTAGCAGAAAAAGTGGGAACAGTAAGATTTTTCAAAAAAAGCTGCCTAAATCTCTACCACCTACTGAGAGGGTCCCTATCTGGGTTGTGAGAGCAGTTCACGGTCTCTCTGGCTCCTCAGTGGCGTCGCACTGTGGAATATCTGAACTGCAGAAATGCCTTCTTCTGTTTGTGTGTGGCCATGGAAAGAGCCCTGCTCTGACAGAGGCTGGGATCCCATCAGATACAGGTTTGGCAATGGCCATCCAGGCAATGGAAGCTCCCTGCCCTTCCCTTTCTGAACAGAGGTGGCCACAACACCAACACACAAGGATTTATTAACTGTGCCTGTTCAGCAGCACTGCTCTACTACGAAACTACAGCAGGGTAAACACAACACTTTAGTCAGACTAGGAGTGCAAAGGTTCTTTCTCATCTTAGACCACCCAATTTCCAAACACTGGACAATGAAGACTCACCCATTTAGGAGCTCCCAGGTTTGATAGAGTTGCTTACACTAGGCTGTATGCATTTTGTCTCTGTAAAATGACAATTTGACTTGGCAATACTTTACTAATGGCTGTTGCTTGAAGAGACAAATGGAAACAATATTTCTATTCTTTGTTTGTTTGGATGATTTTCCATTTCACAGCTTAAGGGAAATCATCATGAGAAGACATACTCATCAGTTATGAAGGATTCACAACCTCCTTTATGGTATCAGAGACTAAACATGAACAATGACTGTACATGTATTAGTCTGGCGTGGACTTTTTACTTTTGGATGCTAGTACTCCTTCAAGTATTGTGTCAAGGAAAAGTTTTAAGTCATAGATGATAAGCCTAGCATAATTACTTTATGGTCCAGGCTGCAAGCCAGCAGACATGTAACCCTGGAATGGACCTCAAGTCTAGAGAAAGGATGACCCAGCCATTCCCAACAGACCTAGGCTAACCAGTTCTTAAAAAATTACTCCAGAGAAGGCAATTCTTCTCAACTTGCAGTTATGCTGAGAACACACTAATCTGTGCGAAACTTTTATCAGGAGAAATGTAATATTTTCCTGAAGGTCATTAAAGACTTCATTACACAGCAGTGTATTCAAACTGGTCCCTGTGATACCACACAACCATTCCCTGTGTATTTAGTTACATTTCTCTTTTGATGATCTCGTTTGGAGATGTCAGCTAGCTGTACCTTAAGTCACTTGTTAAGTGTCTTGCTAGATACACAAAAGCACTGCTTTATAATCAGGATGTACCACAGAAGTCCACTGTTCCAGCTACCTGCCCCATTCACCCTTGCCTCTGGAGTTCTGACATCAGAAGCATTTAAAAAGTCCCATTTTTTTCTGAAACCACATTGACTTAACTGTAAGTACAGTCCTTTTGTTGTCTTTATCTCTTTCTTAACCTCCTGAATAGGCATCTGACACAAGTGATATCAAATTGACCAATTTACAATTAGTTGCCAAGCATGAGAGAGCTCTACTTCTGTGATGGGATTTCCAAAACACAGTAGAAAATACAGGCAGTGGCACTTAAAGCCCTGCAGATATCTGTTTACAAAGCCTACTCTGCAAGTGAAACAGGACAAGAGCAGAGGAACGGATGAAACCCAATTTGTGTTCTGCTTCACCTTTCCACCCCAGGCTCCTTTTTATGGAGCATAAGTGTGTGAATCTGGCTGGCCATGTGGAAACCTGAGGCCACAGGCCCTGGGCATCTGGCCAGGATATACCTGCAGGCTTGGCCACAGCTGTCCACAGTCAAACAGCATGCAGAGCAGCTGAGTTTTCCTTCATGGACTGAAAGATTAATTGGGCCTTTCTCCTCTGCCCAGATGTTGATTTTCACAAAGTTTGCGGGGGTTGATATCTTTGAAACATCTTCTCTGCTAAATTGGTAAGAATTAGTCTGTGGGTTTGTAATTACTTGGACAGGATCTCTCAGACTGAGATCCCTTTTGCCTCATTTCTGTAGGAAACCAAACTGAAAACTCTTCTGCCTAAATGGTCTTTTTTCATATTCACTCAGGCACTGAGAAAATGGAAAGCACTTCATGCTCATGAGATCCAGAGACAGCCTGTCACTACTTTTAAAATATGACAAATACTTCTTGAATCCTTTTTCATATCATTAGCACTTAACCATCATGAGTGATTCTGGACAAAAATAATGTCTTGGTACTTCTTCAGTTCAGAATCACTTTATGCCCAGGCTCTCATTAAATGATTGTCCTCTTTGGCTTATCTCTTGAGGAGAGCTTGGGACTAATAAATTTGAAGAAGAGTGAAGCACTGAGATCACTCAGAGGCAAGAGTTTAAGCCCTGCTCCTCTCCTCAGCACTGCCAGGTGCTCAGCCCCCAGCTCCATGTGCTTGCCTCTGTCTCTCCACACAAGCACCAACCCTCCCATTCCCTTTGTGGCAGCACATGGAGATGCAGGAAGATGCCTTAATGAGGGGCACAGCAGAGTGCCTGTCCTTTGTGGATTTACTGTGAGGCGTCTTAGAAAAATTGGCCCCAAATACGAACAATGGCAAGCAGTTTACTGCAACAAAATTCTTTTTAATGAGTCATGATGGGCCTTTGGGAGAGTGAGGAATACAAAAGACACTTGCTGACGGCATAAATATGTGAAATCCTGGCGACAAATGAAAATTTCCTTTCTTGTGCAATAGAACTTGTCTTTTAAATTTTAACAAGGCCTTTCAAAATATTGTGAACTCCCGTCCCAACCTGCTGTGCTGACACAATTACAGCAGAAAATAACTGGGGAGAAAATTACTGGGACATTGCTGATACTGCTACTTTTTTAGCATGCTTTTCTGCCTTAATTTCCCTAATAGCAGCAACAGCTAAATATGTTAGGTACATAACTTTGAAGACTCTTTTCCCATAGTAAATTAAAGATCTATCATTCTCACATTAAATGCGTGTTGATATGTGACTGTCAGATTCTGGTGTGGCAGCACTAAAAGATGTTTTCTGAAAGAGATATATCTTCCACAAAGAAACCCTTTAAGGAAAATGCATGGTTTATTGTATTTTTGGTAGGGAGAAAAGCCATTACATTCTTGACTTTGGGGAAAGGCAAACCTGCACAGATCCATTGTCCCTACATGAGGGGCTGCCATGCCTTTAAAAGCTCTGAACCAAAGCACATCTCAGCTTTAAAAACCATCTTTTTTACTCTTTTATTTAGAAACATCTTTTTATAGTCTGAAAGCCTGGGATTCAGGGAATGAAACACTTGCAAATGAAGGTTTAAGACAACGGCAAAAACTTGCACTTTGCCAAGTGTATGTTGTGTGTTACCTGTGAATTTCCAGCCCTCTTGATAGTAAGATGGAGGGAGGATTTGTACCACATTTAGACATAAAAACTCTTTAAAAGTCACATGATGCAGGGACAAAATGGCCTATTTTCTGTGCAACTCTGCAAATCCCTGTTTGCATGATGGATAACATATCTTCTGATTGCACAAAAAGTGCACATTGGCATTTCAGTGATGTAAAACATGTGCTCTTGAAGTGTTCCAGAGATCACCACACATGAAATTACAGGAGCATTATTTTTCAAACACTGGTCATGAATGTTAAGCTTCTAAATTAATGTTTACGTTCCTAGATATGAATTACAGAAAGATCAATTTATCATCCTGATTTTAAGTACCTGCTCTGCACTCAATAAAATTATTTGTACACATTATTAAATCCTAAACCCAATTCTTTTTAGATAACAAAATGGAAAGTTCTTCACTGGTATTAACTACCATAGCACCCCTCACAGTGAGAAGGGCCAGCGGAATACCAAGAAACTTCTTTCTGCACTTGCAGGGGAGGAAATTAATGTGCCATCCAACTCAGCTGATAGAGTTCATTACACCCATTGCCTCCCACAGGAGTTCTGTGACATGGGGATCAGAGCTGTGCTGGGAAAGGTGTGGTGTAACTGACCAATAAAATATGCATTCTGAACCCATTCTCAAAACCCACTTCAGGAAGATCTGCTGCTGTTTCCCCTGGGAACCTATTGGTTTGTGCTCAGTCAAAAGATGGTCCTTCTTTTTCCCTGCTTCCTTAGGCTTTGACCCAGTAAACTGCAGCCCCCAATCTCTCTTTCAGCAGGCACCACTGATTTAATTTCATCTTTTCCAAAACTAAAAAATAGAAAATTGAGGAAGTAAAAAGCACAAAGAGTTTTCACAATCTTTGTGATGGTCTCAGCATTGAATTAAAGGGCAGAGACTCTCCTGTCACAATGTCCTAGCAAGCATAGTTAAAATAAATGTTGCTGCTTGGTGTGAAAATGAGAAAAATTTTGCAATAATTGGGATTATTAGACATCTGCTTTTGTGGAGTCCAAATCAGAGCTTAGAGACTGTTTCTTTTACAGAGAGATGTCAGAGAACTCAAAATGTTTTACAAGAAGAGGCAACTTCCATTCTTTCCATCTCCAAATATGAACACCATACCAAAGGAAATGGTTGTCTACCATCCCAGGGGCACACCTGAAGGAGAAGGAGCAGGAGGCCACATCAGCTGCCCCTCTGAGGCACTTGTCCACTGGACTGAGGGAGAAAAATCTGTGAGAGATGTGGGATATGACTAGAGGAGGCAGTTTAGCATGTTTAGGAAAACAAGATTAGAGGTTTATTTAAGATAAGTGGCACTTTGAAGCCTTTAAGCCAAAATACAGATTAAACCAACTAATTGATTAGTGTTGGAGCTGGTAAGGATCTTTTTAAACTGAAAATATTATAACATCTGATCAAAGCTGAGTGTGAGGAAATGGCAATGACTGGTTTCTCCTCCCTTCACTGGCCTGATGCACAGCAACTTCTCTTCTAAACCCAGACTCATGAGAGGAGGAGGAAAAAGAAAGGACCAACTGATCTGAGGTACCAAACCCCATCCCATTAACCTGAGGCCTCTATCCTTGCATCAGTCCCATGCCAGGAAGGCGGAGGACATAAATTTTTTGTCAGAATGAATCAAGGCAGGACATCATGTGAGCATTTTATGCCATGATATGACCACAGACCTTGCTTGTTCCCCTGGAGAATTTTCTGCATGCACATAATTGTAGTAACAGTAGTAAAAATCTCCAGGGTCTGTTTGGTCCAAAAGAAATCACTTCTAACCCTCCCAGTCTTCAATTATCCTCTTATTGCCAGGCATAAACCACCCTGCACTGGTGGGAAAGACAGGACATTTCAATAATAGTGTGCCCTGCCAAGGCTGATATAAATTCTCATTCACATATCAGCTTGTTTCTGTGTAAACCCATGGGCTCTTTTCCATTATGGGCTTCCTTCCAACATCAGGCTGTTGCACTAGCTAGCAAGGAGCTGAATCCCTAAAAATATTGACAAGAAACATGTCAATGCCCATGTGTATGGATACCAAGCAGATCTCATTCCAGAGGCATAACCTTTCCAAACAGAGCACTCTTGCTGGAAAGCCTGTTGGAACAGATGGGTTATTTTCTATCCAGTGCTGGGCATTGTGGCCAAGGACCTGAACCCCCTCATCCCCAGGCTAATCATCCAACAGCCTAATGGCTTCAGCAGATACAAAATGGTTCCAGAGGCCATATATCTACTCTTGGACACACATAAGCAATCCCTAATGATTTCCATGGCATACTGATATTTTTACATCCTCTTCATTTTTCAAGTGTGAAGAGAAGTTATCTAAGAGGCCAACAAAGTGTGACTAAAGGATCAATTTCACAGATTTTTGCAGCATGAGATGTATTTGTATGAAGACCTGGCATTATATCCTGACATCTCCCTGGAGACTCATCTACAAATGCTCCTGAGCAACACCTTTTCCTAAAACATTTTGTGAAGTTTTATTTTACAGCTAAAAACTGCCTGGAACAAATCTTATTCTGTCCCTTCCCTATAACTGTGACTGGACTCAGCAGCCTATATAACCCCCCAGAATTTCTACATCTCACTTTTGGCACTTTTGGACCTTTTAAATCTACACCAACCCGCCCCTGTTTTGCTGGTCCTGAAAGCTTAAGTCTCCCTGGATTTTTCCTGTCCCCTTTCTCACTTTCTTGCCTGCTCTTTGTGCATGAGTGCTTCTCTCACATACCCTGTGGCTACAGCTGCATTGCCTGTGAAACCCCTCACCGAGTACCCTCAGGGCACAGCTATTATTAATTGTTTGCCACCCTTGCACAAGGAACCCTTCTTTGAGGACAAGCCCCATACTGAACCTGGACAAGACAAAGGAGGACAACAACTCCTCCCCGAGTTGGTGTCTTAAAGACAAAGGGAGGGCTTCTGCAAAGAGGGTCCTCTGTACATTGTTCAGAGAATGTAGATATCTGGGAGGGTATTACAAAATGTGAAGGAATCTGGAGTGGCTCAAGCAATAAAATGGAAATGTAGTTAGTATTTTTGATGACCCATCTTTCAGTCATTGCATTTGAATTATTTCATGTTTTCATCAGTCATATGATGACTTTGTCAAAACAAGAAAAAAAGTATATAAGTGTAACCTCCATGGTAGAAAAACAGAATTTATTTCAATGTGCTCTAATGCCAAGGGGGGAATTTATCAACAGGAAGAAAGTTATGCTGTTGCCAAATGGCTGGTCCTATAAGTTGACCCAATTAAAGTAACATGAAAGATTCTCTTTACACTCTTCCCTCCAATGTAAAAATAACTTCTTATAGTTCGAAATACATTTGTTCCAAATGTTTCTAAAAGGCTGAATGTATGGCAGGATCCACAGCATTTACTGGCAAGCAAGGGTGATAACTGCAAAAAGCTGTGTAACCACCTTTCACTTCCTGAGCTTTGAGGCCAAATTCTGCCACCAAATGAAGTGAAATGGCATGTCAGAACCTAGAGAATCAAGCAATGCTTGGACTGACATAAGGAATCATATTCTGCAGGAAAACCTCAAAGCAGCTCCACTAGCTCAGTGTCCTGCATTGTTCATAAGTTGTAATTCATACAATTAACAGTTCTGCTGTTGGTGCTTTAAAATAAAAACAAAATGCACTTCTGAGAGGATAAATTTATCATACCTGGGGTTTGGCAAAATAAAGTATTATCCACTCTTAGGTTTATAAATTCTTTGAGATCATTTCAGTGTGGAAAAACAAAACCTTTTTTCAATACAGACATTTATTTTATTTACATTTCTGTCAGCTCTTGAATTCTGCAAAGCAGAACACAGTTTCCCTGGAGTACAGCCCAGTGAAGAATTGGTGAATAGTTTATATTTTATAACAGTGCCTTAAGTCTCTGTTATTAGCTATGCATTGGAATAGGACATTTCCTGAGTCCTCATTTACTGCCATGGTATTACAACATTAAATCAAGCTTTAGGTTTTTGTTTGCTTGTTGCTTTGGGAATTTTACTTATTTAAAGGTATATTGCTCTGCTACAAGGAGAGGAGGAAAGAGACAAAGGACAAAAGACTCTTGTTTTGAAGAAGGAATTATGGTATTAGAGGTTGCATTACACAAACACATGTTTTAGAATAGAAAAAATACATATAATATGTACCACTTTGCATGTGTAATTTAATTTGTATGAGGATTTTCTATTGTCAAAAATTGCTAATATTATTCCCTTTAGTGCTCTATTAAAGAATCACCAGTAATTTAAAATCATTATAATCACTATTACTGTGGATGTGCATGCAGAAAGGGAGTTGCACAGGACCTTTTTAGCAGAAATAAATACTCTATCAATCAAAGTAAATTTCTCCCTTGATATTTTAATTTAAACACAACATTTGGGAGGGTTTGGATTTGAGCATGTTGGATTTCTTTTACTTTGGATGCATTCATTTTTTTTCTTCCTTTTTCTGTAGCCTGCATTCTTTTGGAGTGTCAGGAGCTGCAATTTGTTTCACTGAAGCCAAAAATGTGGTTTTGCTTTGTGTACTTAGCACTAGTTTCTATGTAAGATACACACTGGACAAATCTCAAGTAGAGGTCTCTTCCAGCAGAAGGTCAGACGCTTGGTGCCTTTTCCATATGTTCAGAACTGTGTTGCTGGCTGGCTGTGTGTTGAAAAGGAGCTTTGAGAGAGAAATCAGCCCTCCTTGCACATCTGGAAATGTTGATGGTCAGTTAGATTTTAAAGCATCATGGTCATTCTCCACAGCAAAGATTCAACATACCTTCAAGGCAAAAGCAGCGATTTCCAAATGCTCATGACATTCCAGTGGTCATTTGAAATGAAGAGAGAATGGATTTAAAAAACCTAACAAGTGACCTTACACCCCTTACACAGGGTGCTCCTGCCAGTGTCTAAACTTTTACACTGCTATTGCACTGAGACAAAACACTTCTGTTGTTGTTTTTTAGAGTGACTTCAAATTGTCAATATTATTTACATCACAAGGCTCACCCTGAAAAGAATTAAGGAAAAAGGAAGACAGAAAAACATTCTCAAGCAAGAAGAGAGACCTGTTTTCCTTAAGAAAAGGAACAAACAAATTGTCCTGTATATTCCTAGCTAAATGGAAAGGTAGCACACTTTTAAGGATAAGAAAACCTATGGAGATAAAACATCTTATTCACAAAGTACTGAGTTTTATGTACATGGCTCTTACAAAATCTCCTTTCTTCTCAAGAAAGCATTGTATGTTTATCTAGTCTCCTGGAATACAGAGGAGGAACATATGGTGAGCATTTTTGGACCATCAATCAGATTCTAGTTCATCAGTCAAATCTACGCAATGTAAACACTGTTCTAAAGAGCAAGGTTGTTTCATTATTTTTTATAAGTGTAATTTGTATTATTTTCTTGCAGATTCTACTCTGGAAATATTTTTAATTTCTGAGTGTGAGTTTTACCACCTGACATTACTTCGAGAAAAATAGTTTTTCTAAAAAGAATGGGTAAACACCTCTAAAAATCAAGCTTGCCTACATCTGAAAGCATAACTGCAGAGATGGTCAAAATAATTTGTCACCTTAGTTAACTGTTGGTTGATTCAAGACCCTCTGTACTTTCCCAAAGACTATATTTCACACTAGGATCAGTGATTCTCACTTCCTTTGCTTGGCCTGCTTGTTGGGTTCTTTTGTGTTTGACATCTAAGTGATATTCCTGAAAAGATTTTGTCTTAGTCTGTATCTATTTGCAGCAAATTTGTTCATCTGGTTTTTCAGTATCAAGAGACCTACAAACTAGCATAGAGCTGTCATGTTACAGGAGAACAATGGCTATAATTCGCAGTCAAATGAAGTGAGATAACTGCAACACAACCAGGTGATTTGGGAGTGGGCTCAACACCACACCCTGGGAGATGTGAGGTGTTGGCTCACACTGCCTCTAGTTGGCTTCAGTAATATATTCCCCATATGTAAAATAAGCTCTCTTAAACCCTTGCAATTTACATATGGGCTGGTCTTGCAGGCTTGAGGCCAAATTCAGAATTTGACTTGTGAAAATCATGATGTATTGGGTGAAGTGCTGCTGACTTGCCACACAGTGGAGAAGTTTATGTGGCCCTTAATAAGGCTTATCCTCCTCTGTAAGGTTAACAGGTAGCATGAAACTGGAGCTGTGGAGGCTCTGCTACCTGGCCACAGCTGCAAACACTGGAGCAGTGCCCTACTGCATAGGCAATCTCTTTGGCTTCAGCATTGATACATGCAAAGTTGGCTTGAAAAGCATCTCTGTTGTCTTCCATTTGTGCCACGTCCAGTGGATGTAAATTCCAGGTGTGGGTTTCCTAAGGCACAGTGTTTGCTGTGGGTCTTGGAGCAGAAAGGTAGTGTCAGCTCTAGACTTGAAAGAATAACTAACTCCCTCCTCCTTTCTAAAGACCCTGGTTTAAGGGTCAGGCTTTCTTGTTCCTCTCTCCATTTCCATTTTTATATATGAAATAATTACCTATTAAAAAAACGTTTGCAGAATGTTTAAAAATCTATAAAGATAACCCTTAAATTGTGAAATAAACTGTTCAAACATTGTGTAAACTCTATTTTAAAGTGACCAGTCGTGGTAAATAATTTGGAACACAGATAAACAAGATGGGTATTTTTTTCAGCATGCTAGGCCAGTTGTTTGTGAAACATTCTTTAAAACCTCTTGAGAAAATGCTGAGAGACATCACGGAGCAACAAGGAAGCACGAGGCTCCACAGGGCAGGCAGAGTGGAAGATGACACCAGCAAGATTCTCTGGAGGAGTCGTTTGGGGGTCTGAGCCTAGACCACGAATTGCAAAAGAAACCTCTGGGAAGTCAAGGGAAACACAGTCCAGTAAATTTGTCTGAGAGCAGATCTTTCCCAATGCTAAATCTAGCTATGCTTGGGTGGTGGTGAGGTAGCAAGAAGCTCACCCTGGGCCCCTGTGACCAGCTTTGGCCTGAGTGACACTCAGAGCTGGCCTGTCCAGTCTAGATGTGCCTACGACAGAAGCCATGGTGTGGGCATGGTCATGGCATCCTGTAGATATTCCCAGAGGCTTGTGTTTCAGGTGATCTCTTCCTTTACAAGCTATGGATGGATTTTAAGGGGCTTTAGTGTAATAGGCTTAGCTCTGGCCATGTTTAATCCATTAATCTTTTCACCATGCATTAGTCTGCTAAGAGGCAAGGCAAATTCAGGATGACAGTGAAAAGGAGACCACATTCAAGAAGTAATTGTTTCCATGTCAAAGACCAAGGCCTAATCTGCATAAAGCTGAGATTCCTTTTAAAGTTTAGCATAACCAGGAACACTGTTAATATCTCAGTTATTGCTTTATTCACACATGGCACGTAGTTCTGAGCTAAATTAAAAAGCAATTAATTTTCAGCTCTGATTCACCTCTGGGATTTCCTGAGTGTCCAGCACCTCCAGCTGGACTAGCCTTGTTGCTGGCCACCCTGATGCCAAATCCATTAATACTGCCACACAAGGTGAAGGGCCAGCAGGTAAATTCTTGAGAGATGGATGGGATTTCCAAATATAACTCCAGGAAATTTCCTATTATCAAGGATCTATCCATTTAACAAAGAGCAGATGACTGATACTAATCACACTGAAGTAAACAGGCGATGCTCCTGATTACAGTGTAGTGCCTGTGCTGACTCAGGGCTTGTAAATGTGTTATGCTCAGATGTTGTTCCTTCAGCTGTACTTTACACTTCTCCCACTGCCAGCAAACCCAGTTCCCTTGAGCCACAGCAGCCTTTATGCTAGTAAAATTGAATTTAAGTTAAATTCTGTGATACAAACGGACAGAAGCAAAAGCATGAGAAGACTGAGGGCAAGACTGTGAATTCATTATCCTAAAGGTAACTGTTGAGCACTTATGACTTCTAGTCCCATGCCTCCAGAGCAGGAATTGCATGTAGGACAGGTTGGCTTCCTCATCAGGCTGTGCTCTGTGCTGCCCAGGACATGCCTGCTACACCACCACCACCTCCATCCCATGCACAGGCTCTTATCAGAGCCTCATCACTTTGGTGCTTGCACATCAGTGTGACAAGGTGGGTACACGCTGAAAAGTGAGACAGGAGTCAGGTTTCCTGGTACAGCAGATTGAGGGTAGGGCTCTGCTCAGCTGAAAAGACCAGAGGATTCGAGTGCCTTCAAACTGAGGAGAGAGCCAGATCCTGGTGTCTTAGCTCAAGGGAGAGCAGGAACAGAAAGTTGCAGGGCTTTAGCTTCTTTGTCTCTTGCCATCCTTTAAAAGAGGGAAGCAGCTTCCAGTGCTTCCCAAAGGGTTGTCATGCCCATGGCTGTTAGATGTGAGCCTCAGCATACTTGGCATCCCAGGGAACTCCAGGAGAGGAACCTCTAGTCCTGGATCTACATTCAGCCAAAGCCCTGGGCACTACTGGGAAAATACAGCAGCCCTAAATGCTGGGAGAAACTAAAGAAAAGGCCTATGTCATTTGGGTGCTTCTAGCTTGGGAGACTAGCTGAGCAGGATCTTTGTCATTATGGACTTGGGCTTCCCATAAATGTCTCAGATCCTACTCAAGCTGTAAGAGCTGCTCCATGGATCTGATCATGAGAGACTTGTCTAAGACAGACCAAGCAACTCTTGCCTCACCTGCTAATGCAATGCCCAGCAGAGTCAGTGTCTCTCGGGGCTGAGTAAGACGTGTTGCTGTGGCTGGGAACTGCAAGGGGCACACAGCCCACCCCTGGAGGCATTGCACAACAACCCCCATGCCACACTGAGGGGCAGGAAAGGCTAATTTACACATCTCAGTCCAGCTCAAGAACAGGCAACAATGTCCCAGCAAACCAGTGGAGAGGAGCACTATCAGCTCATACCTGAACTCCGTTGCTGCATCCTGATTACAAAACAGCCCATCCTTGCAGAAAACCACCTCTGCACTCCGGTGTGTAAGCCACTGCTTGGCTAACTTTATTGTGTTTCTACTTTGACAGGAGAACAAACACCTCAAAAGTATGGTAAAAACTCCAGGATCAACACTACTTCTTTCTGTGAGCTGGGAAGAAGACCACATGCCTCACGCTCAATCCTTGTCAAACAAAATTTAATGTACAGCAACACAACATCATTTTTTGTTTCTCCCAGTTCAAGAAGGTTCCTATTTGATTCATTATCAGATGTTATTTCTTGGTTTTGATACTGTTCCCAGTTAAGTGAAAAGGATTTTTGTCTTTAACACTGATGTAGCAGCATTATACCCATTTCACACTTGCACTCTTCAAGAGAGATTTCTTATAACTCCTAAGGGATATTGTGCCTGGAGAATTGTGGCTGCTCTGATTTTTGGTTTGTCAGTGTTATATATCCATTTAGTTTAGCTATGTTTCAGACACCCCATCCAAAACCCACAGGTATTTGATAATTGAAACACCTACAGAATTCAAAAGTTGTAATACCTTCTTGAAAAAATGCATCAGTGGATTTTGTCAGATCTTGACTATTAGCCATTAACTTTCCAGCTGGATGCCAAAAATTTCAAAGAACATACCATATCAACAGATTAATCTGGCAGTAATTTTTAATAGTCATTAATTCAATGTTTCATAGACAAAGCACTGAAAAAATGACGAGACATTCCAGCAGCAGTTATGAAAACATTCATCCCTTAGCAAGGACGCATTAGTTAACCATTTGAAAATAGATTGACTGTAGCTGGTTTTTAAAACAGTTCTGAAAAGACTGTGAGCACATCTGCTGCATGTTAAACTGGAGAAACCTGGCACCCTCAGAACTGTTACATGCAATGTAAGGATGTCAGACCCTGCAATGTATCCCACACCAAGAACTCTGTGCGATGTAAAGCAGGTTATGTCAGACTCAAGAAGCAATGTTAGACTCTGGATACAGCAGGCAGTAGAAATTTGACATGCTGTTTAAGGTGAGCACAGGCAAAGCAGCTTGCTCAAGCTGTGACTTCTGATGCAGGAATTAAGGTTTAGAAACAATCTGTGACCCATCAACTTTTGTCAATGCGAAAAAGGGCCAACTGTCCCCTGTTCCTGCTTTGCAGTGACTGCAGGATAAAGCCTCTGCACCTCCTTCTGTAGGCAGTGTGGGCGGGAAGCAGGACCAGCAAGCCGGCAGGTCCTCCTGCGAGTCATGCAGGGAGCTGGCAGGGCTGCCTTCCCCTAGAGGAGGGATCCGGGAAGTAGATATGATTCAGCTGCTAATGATTGAGCTGTACCTAAAGCAGAGCTTGTAGCAGAGCTGCATTTTAACCCTTGGGTTGCTGGTCTTCTGAAACATTCATGTACATCTCCTGCTTCTCCCTGTAAGAGGGGAACAGCCTCTGCTGTCCACCGGGACACTGGAGGTAGGAAGGAATGTGACAACAGCAGGAGCTTTTTAGCCTGATCTGATCAGCAGCAACCCAGAGCAGCTCCAGATGCCCTGCCTCTGCTCCCCATGGACAGAGCTTCCCATCTAATATCTGGGCAGCTGGTGTCTGAGCAGTCCTTAGCTCTTGCTGGCTTCTCACCCAGTGCACACTTTGGCTGAGACTCTGTAGGTGACAGCCCTGAGCATCTCAGGCTGTGTGTGTCCCCTCCAGCAGGCAGGCAGGCAGGCAGCAGAGGAGCAGAGTGCTCCCTCTGCATGGCACAGAAGGAACAGAGAGATGTGCATGGCAAAGGGTGAGCCTCAGGTTCCAACAGCAAGAAAAGAGTGGTGGGAGAGAAACAGGATGGAGGTCTGGGTGTTTCCCAAGATGGGTGCCAGAAAATCCAGGTTTTCCTTGCTGATTTCTATGCTGCAGCTGCTCATCACCAACAAATCCCACAGCATTTAATAAATTGGGCTTTTGAGTTCCCATAAGAAATTTAGGAGGGAGAGAAGAAAGGGAGTGGGGTCTTCTGAGGGTAGCCCAACTTTGTTCTGAGTTTACTGAAGTGCATTTTGGGACAAGCAGGCTGAACAGGGGACAGAGTCTTGACCACAAAATAGCTAAAAGCCCTTTCACAGATTTTACAAAGGGAGTGGTCTGGGAAAGTTTTAGAAAATGAGAAAATTATGCAACTTTCTCTTAGAGCTGGAAAATACTAAAATATATGTATAATGTGTATTGAGTATAATGACTGTTGGTTGTGACTCATTAGCCACATAAACGTCTGTTACCTCGAATCTTTGATGAAATGAGGGGAAAGAGAAACATGGAAAGTCATCAACAAAGATTTGTTTTCTGTGTATTTTGTTTCTTCTCTCTTTTCCAGTCTTTCTGCTCTAGGTTCTGTACACAGAACTGTATAATTAAGTGAAAAAACTTGTCATGAAAATGCTACAGCAGGCTAGAAGCCATCTACTACAACGTCTAAAGATCTCTTAGAGGATTAAAGGTAGGGCAGAGAAGTGCAGCTTTGTTTAGCTCTGTTTTCATTGTCTGCAAATTATAATTTGCTTTTTTATTTTTTTCTTGATTGCTTTATTTGGGTGGTTTGTTCCTACTACATCCTGGGGCTCTTTCCTTCCCCTAAGCAACACCTGCTGTTGAGAAATCTCTGTCATGTTGCACATACATGCTACACTCCTGTGTTTAAGTTCTCATTAGGTCTAATGGAAATCATTTTCTTTGGGTGGTCCTCACCACATACACTAATTTCCATACAGCACTCTATGAGAAGCCAAGAAGAGAGCAGGCCCCACAGAAAGTGCTCTGCCAAGCAAGCCTGTTAACAGGGTTTTGAACAAGCCAAGGCTCTGTTAAGATCAGTGGTTTGGTTCACAGGGATATCCTATGCACGTTCCTGCCAGTCACAGATTGCTATGTGTAGATCTTAACCCAGTAAGAAGGAGTGCAGTCTGCCAGGCTATTGGATGCAGGAAAGCTATCGTGGGGTTGTCTGCTCTGGCACTGGGAAATAGTGAGGAGCCCACACCAAGCCAAGTGGGTTGGAACAGGCTGATAGCACAAGTGCCAAACCTCTTAACAGAGAGAAACTCTGAGGAAGCTGAGCCTCTCCAACATAGCTTTCTTCCCTCCCCAGCATTATTTTCAGTCTTATCTGGCTCAGACTCAGTAACTGGTTTTCATTCAGTTATTATTTCAAGTAGGCCCAAGAGAACTTCTCAGGCAGCTTAGTCATTCCTAAGTAAGTCCCCTGGGAAGGCGGCACGGGACCGAAGCACCACGGGCACAGCACCGTGCAACAGCCCCGACTCCAGAGCTCTCCTGGAAGAGTCCTGCACCACGGGAGCTCTGTCAGGCAGGGGAGGAGCTGGCTGCCCCTGCAAACGTGCTGAGTGTCAGCAAACCCATTCCCATCAGGGGGCTGAGGGAAAGGGCTGACACTGCCTCAACATTGTCTCACTGATCAGCCGGCCCACGAGCTGCGTGGGATTCACCAGGACACAGAGCTGAGGAAAATCTGACCATGCTTAGCCAACTCAGCAAGAACACAGGAAGCCTTCAAGAGAGGAAGCCTTTTCTAAAATAGTATTAAAGGATGGAATATTAAAAACTGGAAATGACTATCCATGATAGTGTTGGGGACTACACAGTTACCCCTAAAATTTCCTGTCTACACTTGACTTCACCCAGGACGTGAAAACCCTGTCCTGTTTGGTGATCTGTACTGAACTGAAGCACGCCCACTTCACAGTGCCCTGTGGATTTGATGTAGGTGTTTGCATTTTCTCAGCATGTTGCCTGTCACTAGTGCCGTCTTGCTGTCCTCCCCCAGCCAAAACAGGGAAGCCATGATCTCTTTGTGGTCACACTGTCTCACCAGTAAGGCCAGTGAAGTAGATGTGACCTTGTAATTTTCTTCTGCTCTTGCTGTCGTGGAAAATAATTGTACCAGAATTGTGGCCACACTGAACCACTCCTCATTTCTGATTTCTCTTCTCTGAGCAGATAAGAATGACCTAGGGCCTCTTAGTGTGTTTTACATCAAAGACTGATGAAGAGTCCTGACAGCCTTGATGTCACTGCTGTAAATAAACCATTAATCACACTGCCATTCCAGGGAACAGCCTTCTCCCAGAGGGCATGAACCTCCTTCAGGTCACTAATATAAACCACATCTCCACTAATCCGACGGGGTGGAGGTAATGTCAGGGCTTTCAAGGTGGGCTGGCTCTGTGTCAGGGGGACACTCCATTACTCTGCTTGTAGTGCATAGGTCATTGTTATGGTTCCAGTGAATTGTAAATGGTCAATTAATGGAGAAAAGGCTACAATGGACTGAATAAAGTGTGTTGCAGAAGGAGTTACAGTAAGAAGTGGAAAGAATAGAAGGCTCAGTGTACTGTTAAAACTTTGCTTTGGAGGTGAGTACTGCATAAAAACCTAATATAGAGGTACAAGAGAAACAAGAGGGTCAGTGATCTAGCAGACAATCAGGAGCAGTGTGGTTTTAGTACATACTGCAGAGCCTAATACCATGAATCACAAAAATGTGTTTATTATTAAAAATGGATCTAATTTTAAAATCCATCCCAGGCCACTGTCTTGCCAGTACTGCTCTTCAGTAAGACTGTCAGTGGAAATAACATATTAAACAAGCATTACATGTATATAAAATGCATGTTATTATATGTAATACATTCTAGGTATTATATATTTACACACACATACACATATATACCAAAATAGCGTCTTAGTGAGGTTTAGAAATACAACTAAAACCAAAGTCAATTAAACCTGCACTCTGCAGCTGAGTTGTTCAGCCATCATGGGTGAATTGCAAACAGAAAATTGGCCTTCTGACAGAGCAGCTTTTGCAATGGGAGCTGCCTCATTAAGCATAGCCGTCTGCATGTCCCAGTGAAAAAGCAGCATAAAAATAATGATACAACAGAGCTGATTGCTGTGTTCCTGCTTTGGAGACTCCTGAGGGCAGTCTGTTACGCCCAGAAGTTATTCAAAGTGGCCCTAAATCAGAGAGCTCAGGGCAACTCTAAACTACACTAATACATTTTTTCATACAATAAATTATACTTCTAAAAAGTAGTCCCAAGGGCACATGAGCCAGATAGCACTGGCCACTTTCACACACTCCCTCCACACCACAGCCTGGCACAGAGACTGCTAACACAGCTTTCTGTGGCCAGAGGAAACCCCCACACTTTCCCTCTGGAGGCTGAGCCTAAGCTTTAGGTCTTTGCACTGTGGTTCACATGTTCAGTCCAGACACCACAGTTTTGAAGCCACACTCAGAAAGCCTCTGCAGGGCAGTGATGGCACTGAGTGGCTGCAGGAAGTTCAGGCACATCACATCCTTCCTCTTGGAAGGGGCTCTGTGGTATGGCCAAGAGGGGGTTCACACCATCCCCCAGGCCTCCCCCAGCTTCAACAGCTGTGCTGGTTTTAGGACTCCCTAATGAAATGCAATATCTCACAACTTGACTTCTCTAATTACTTTAAAACCTGACACTTGCTAGCCCAGGTGGACATAAAGCTAGATCTTCACAAGCCAGGCAGATTCCCAAAGGCAGATTCCTTACAAGGAAACCACCCCACTGGTCTGCTCTGCATAGCAGATGAGGTGCCACAAGAGCCCCAGCTCTCATCAGCACCACAAATACAGCTAATAAACTCCTAACACCACAGGCAACTAAATCACAAGTCTGCTGGGCTCCATCTATTTAAAACACCAGCGGCGCCAGGACTGAAATTGTGAAGTTCCCCTGCTAAAAATTTGGGTGACCCTCACTTGCCTTATAACAAAACAAACCAGCACGTGTAGGGGTGTGTGTGTTAGCATGAGCCTGACTGTAAAAGCCTGTCTGCCTTGCTTGATGCCTTAACCAGCACCAGAAGGTGAGATTGCTGACTTGGAATGGAGTTTCTGAAGAGAAAAATGAGCTAAAGAAACGTTTCGCTCTGCCGAAGCACGGGTTGTCTTTGGAGTCCAAAACACTGCTATTTAAAAATGCCTTCTGCAAACCAAGGGTCATGGGCTTCCAAGCTGCCAAAAGAATCCCTCTCATTATAACCATACGCAGGTCAGGATTCAGCACTGTCCAACAGTGAGATTCATGAGCTGGGCCTCCCACAAGCATCCTTGGGGAGACGAGCTCAAGGTAAGCTGCCTTCCACTGCTGTCAACAGGAGCTCAGCTGCCTTCTCCCAAGCCTCATGCCACAGGCTGCAAACCTAGTTTTTCAATACAATATTCATTTCAATTTTAGTTCGTAAGTTTCTTTATGTACCTACTTCAAGGCTTTTCCAGGGCACCTCCTGCATAATCTTCTGAACTTAAATTTAAGTTACAGGCCTGAGCTCCTCTTCAGCAATAATTATTTTGTAAGTAACAACAGTCAGACAAAGGTGTAAAATTTTGAATTTTGCCTTTTTCTGCTTTCTTTAAAAATATTTGTTTTAAAAGAATATAGCTTATAAAATAAGGAAAGAAAATATATATTTAAACCACATTTCATCTAATTAAGGAAACTCTAGAACTCAATTTGTTATAAATAAAAACACCTGGCTGATCTTCCCAGTACGTAGATTTAAAGCTATTCTGACAGCCTGGGACAACAAAAGAGTTTTAGCTTTATAACCACCTACTGAAATAAAGTTTCCCAATGTACCTGTGAGCTGGACAGAAGATACCCGTGAAGTCTTGAGAAGCAGAGATAAGCACATATTGGTGCTTCTTCTGACTGAGACTGACTTTTACATGTGTATTTCTGGAGTTGCCAGTGAGCACTTTGGTAAAAATGAACCCAGAAAATACACACATGGTCCATACAAAAATTCCTCAACCGCTGTCTGGCGTGAGACCCTCTGTGTCTCACCACATGTGTCAGTGTAGGCTTGCCACCATCCCTCCTATCACACCCACTCCCTTACCCCCTGTCACAGCCTTCCAGAGAGGCATCAGTGGGCTCTGCAGCTAAGGGGAGGCTGGGTTTGCTGCTCTTCAGCTATCCTGCACATCCTTCCTTATTGCTGGGCATGGACACAAGAGGCCCTTTTTCCTCTTCCCTTTTACCTCTTCCCTTTGCTGAAGAAAATGCAGCAGCTCAGCATGGGAGAAATAGGCAGCAGGACCTACTGGTGATCCTAAGCTGCTGCCAGCAGCCTGATGCTCTCTACACCCTGGCTGATCTTGCATGGTGCCTAAAAACTGATCCAAACACTTTCCTCTCCAAGCTATCAAACAGAGTCTACAGCCCTGAAGTAGCCTGAAATTTAGGAGGCTATTTCAGATGATGTAGCCATCCATGGTCACTGGGAAGGCTCCACAGTTCCCTTCCAGCCCAGGGAAGAGCAATTGCTTGTAAACAAATGAATACTGTTTAGCAATAACTAGGGCTGCCTCAGCCTGATGTGTATTCTACAGTGTATCAGAAAAAATCTTTCTTCTAAACAAAAGGGGAACTAGGTATAGCCAATACATTTCAATATCTTTAAAATGTAACACTGTTTTGTGAAGGCTAGTATGGTACTCAGCATTAAAGATTGACATGAACAGGACTTCTTATATGATACATAAGGAAATAAATATTTCTCAAAATTGTAATTTACTTCCAATTCTTCATAATGCAGGAAAATGCTGCATTTAAAGCCTAAGGGTAAAGGAAAGCCCCATGTGGAAGTACACAAGACTGAAGCCTAAGTCTGCAGAATTTCAGAGACACAAAAGCAGCACACATTGACATAATTTTTTTTTCCCTGATGCTTGCAAGTATAATACATCTTTAGCTTTACTGATGAGAAAAACTGTACACAGAAACTTGAAACTGTTTCAGTATTACTGTTAATTACAAAGCCCTTGAAAATGCCTGTGAGCAAACCTGGTCCTTTTATTTATTTTTCTTTTGTCATACAATGTGTGTTATCAGGAACAATAATTATTCCCCCAAAACAGAATTTCTGCTAGTTGAAATGCACAGCATCTCTTTCCAATCTACAATTTGTATTAAAGAATGGACATATTTAAAATTAATCAGGCCACTTTTTGCATCTATTTCTGTAAGTGCTGCTGGCTATTGCATTGCTGTAACACATCATCAAGGAAACAGCCAGTGGGAACAAGAGTTCTGCAGATTGACAAGACAAGCAACTTTTATTAAATGCAAACTGTCAACTTTTGTACTTTAGATAAACACTTTGATTTAGGAGGGTCAGAGACAGGCAGAAAGTGTCAGCAGACAGATTGGAAGGTCTCTGGGACTTTTCAAGAGATTTATAAGTTGACTTTTGTTTAACTGCTGAGTTTTTAAGCATTTTGGTTTCTTTGAGGTACTCAAACCCAAGCTGACATACCTTCTAATTTTGCTGTGTGCTGACTATGAAAGTTTAATAAAAACACTGCAAATTTTAACTGTTCTCAGTGATTTAGCAGGAAATCTCAATAACCTTATAGGCAAAATGACCTAGAAATAGGCTTTGGTCTGCAATCTATGTATGCCTCATAAAAACAAAGAAACACAGTCAGCACGAAATGCTGCAACAAAGACCTGGGTTTTTTGAGTCAGCAGGCTGCAGTACATTTTGTGTGTAATGAAATGATCATTGCTCTTCCACATCAATAAAGCAGCTGGATCAAACTTCTCCTCACCTGTGGGTAGGAAGAGAGGCTGCTGTTCTCTACTCAAACACGTTTACGCTGCTGGTTCCAGAACTGGTTCCAGCTCTAGGGAGAGCCTGTGGCAGCAAAGCAGTTCTTACTCTGTCACTTATGTGAGAGATGTGGTCAGCTGGCAGCTGCTGAGGCAAAGGCAGATGCATGGGCACAGAAACATCTCTGTCTGTCCACACTCAGTTTTCCTGGTCCTTCCTCTGGCAGTATCTCCTGTGCAAGGAGGTAGGTGCCAGGGCTCATCCTGAGGCAGGGGAAATCATCTCTCCTCCTGTTTCTCAGAAGCCTTAGGGCAGTGTGGAAACAAACTGCCTCCCTACACACAGGGACTGGTGGCTGAAGCCCTCAGGCTCCAGCCCTTCATGTGTTTCATGGGGGATCTCCTGGTAGGTAAGGAGAACTGTTCCCAAGGGACCATCAGCATTTCCGACCTGGACTCTGTGCATGTCCCCACCACTGCTGTTAGACCACTTGTGATGGAAGAGTTATGGTGGAATTTTCTCTTGGAAGCTCAGTTTTAAAAACAGCAACATGGAAAGTAGTTCTTTGCCTTATTATGGAAACCGCATGTGAGTAGAAGGTAGTGGGACACCCCTCCTAGGATATCGTGCCCAGTGCAATATCCTTTGCTGTTGGAAGTAATTTAAAAGAACATTTTCAACTTTTCCAAACTGCTAGCCAGTTTAAAAAGGAGATTACTAGTGGTATTACAAGAGCTGCTTACTTTTATTCATGATATCTTCTTTGTTGTATGTGTTTTCCTGCTGTTTTTGCAAGAGTTTATTTCCTTGACCTTCACATGGTTTGGGAAAAAAGGTTTGTATTTTAGACTCTAATTTTAATTTTGTTCTAGTGTTTAAAGAACAAAAATGAGACTGTAAGCTCCCTGGAGGATGTTTAAGGTATGAGCTGTGAGCCAAGTGCAAGCTATAAAACTCCTCAGTTGAGATTCCTTGCAGGCAGCTGTAGTCACCTCTTTTTGGAGGATTCAGGTCCCAGCATGCATTGAAGCCAAGGCCCTGGGATCAAGGGGGAATACTTGATGCTCTGACCCAGGGCCTCCCTGGTGGTCATGCCTGTCCTAAAGATAGGCATAGATTGTTATCCATTTGATTTTTTTGCAGATTAATTTTTCCCTCCAGAACTCCTAGCCAGAGAAGGCTTCTACACATAAAATAATTTTGATAAAACAAAGTTTTTCCTCAAATAAATGCAGCATAGAGATGAATAAGCACATTTACTAATATTGCTGCTTTCCATCTTGCATAGACTGAAATTACTGGGGTTTTATTGCATTAATCCCATGATCCATGAAAGAGATAAACCTGCTGCAATATTGCTGGAAAGTTCCCAGCCACCCCAGTATATCCAAACCACAGACAAATCTAGCAAGCTTCCCATTGCAAAGTTAGCATTGCTGGGTAAATGCTTTAAGTACCCAACTCTGTGTCAGGAACAATAAATAAAGTCCTTGGCTCAAAATCAAACCTTAATAAGGTCACACATATCATTAGCTGTGCAACACATACACTAAAAGAATTATAATCTGGGCATGCTCACTGCTGTCAACCAGTTTGACAGAGAGCCTCCCTGGGTTACAAACAGCCACATCCAGAGCTCCCAAGCTGCAGGAATTCATCACCACCCCAATCAGAGGTGAGTTACACACCTTACATCTGCTCGGGAATGGATGAGAAGCGTGATGGGGCCCTGATATGTTTTGTGTGAGGGTAGGTGTTTAAGAAAACAAGAACAAGAAGTACCGGGAAATGTGAAGAGAAAAACAAAGAGAGACTGAAGACAGATCCAAAAAGGCATTGATAGGATGGTCCTTGGGTTTTGGGTCAGGCACTGGGTCAACACAGTTTGGGCTGTTTCATCTCATGTGTGTCTGCAGGACTTTTGTGAATGCCTTGGAAATCAGAAGGACTGTGCTTAAGACATCCATCATCACCATTGTGACCCACAACCTGGAATACACTGCCTTTTCAGTTACCAACTGAGATTGAAAGTAACTCCACATCAAGACAAAAAGTCAGTTTATGATGGGTCCTTGTCATAGTTCCAGAAGTCTGCAATAACTACTAGATATATTAAAAAGTTATTTCTTTATTCAAGATACTTTCATACATGTTATAGATATGTAACATAGCTGTTACAAGGAGTTATGACTTGCATTTTAAATTGAAGCACTGGAGCCATCTCAGCTCACAATTATTTTCAAAGATTATTGGCATAAAATAACATCTTAAGTTAGTCCATAGATCATTTCAAAGCATTGTTCTGTGTAGAATTATAAATGAGTGGGCTTTGGATGTCTAATTAATTTAAGTACTTTTCTTGCAAGTCTGTTGGTGTCAGTTTTATTGGGCCTATTGCTGAGGAAAAATTATCTGTGTTCATTTAAATGTGAAGAGAGGCTCAGTGCTGAAAACTGTTTAATTGCATTTGGCAGATGATACCAATTAGAATTTATACATAAATCAGAGGCAGAGTTAAATTCAAAAATTAACAAATTGTGTTTAGATGGCTGTGACCATGTTTCTGCTTGCTACAAAAAGAGGGATTTTTTTCTTAAATAATTTTATTTGTTTGTACTGGCACAATATGTTCAGCACAGGATCTATCACTATGTCCAAGTCATCTGTTAACTTCATCCACTTTCTGAGATGTTTATAGTTCCCTATCCTATATTGAGTGAAAAATGGACACCAAAGCCACAGGGTGACCTGAGCTGCCCTAACGTTTGATTGCCTCCACCCCAGTTCGTGGGTGAGAGCTGGTGTTGACTTCCAAAGTCTTATGCACAGCTTGTAATTGATTTCCATTTGACCTGCAGTGTTTAACTTTGTTCATCAATGAGTTTCTGGATCATCTTTGTTGTTTGTTTGTGAGTGGGTGAGGTCAGTGCACCATATGTAGGCCTGGGCCACAGGAGGTTACTGGCGACTGTCACCTACTGGGGGACCACCAAGGTCCATTTTAGATGCAGAAATAACCCTTTCATCCATGAGCACTGGGAAACACCACAAAATTCAAAAGATTCCAAAATGAAAAATATATTGCTAATAAAAACTAAAAAATTTGTCTTCACTATTCTATTTGACAAGTATTTTTGAACATGCAGAGACTGTGGTTTTCAGAGAAAAATATGGAAAGACTTCATGCTGGTGTTATATCAGCTCTGGTGTCCATATATGTCCTTAAACAATGGCACAAACATAATATTAACAACAGATACAATTACACCTTTAATAAGTACCCTGGGAATAAAAGATTTCTGAGCAAGCACAACAGTGTGCTCCCAGGAGCCTGTTCTATCACCTGCATTGTCCTCCCCAGTGCACAGCTGAAGGTTCATTCATATGGCCAAGGTAAATAATACCAAGGTGAAATTATCTCAGTCCATCAGGCAAAGCAACAATCAGCTCTCCCAATGGTATGGCAGTGTCAGTAACACAAAGGAATTCCCTACACTCCACTGCAGAATTCAACTTTGTGTGTGTGTGTGTGTAAATGCAAGCATGGCCATCTCATATGTTGCTTAATGCTGTTAATAGAAGAAATACCCTTGTTTCCAAACAATATTTCAAAGCTGGCTGTATCCTGCATGGAGATTGTCATTACTGGATGCTGTGGAGCATCGCCCTTATTTACATGAAGGTGCTTCCTGTTAGCATGGTATCCTCCATTCCCTGGCCTCATACTTTGTCTGGTGCATGTGGCTAATCTATTAAACAGGAAGGACACTTGAAAGATCATCTAAATAAACTCTGCTGTGTATAATTCTCTGCTAAGTTAATGAGGAAGAAGTTGGTCAAAAAAAGAAGATTGTTATATGCAAGACAGCAGTTCTTATGAAAGTAAAAAGGTCTTTGCATACAGGACCTCCATGCTGGCTAAAACCACTCTATAAGTAAAAGTCTAAACAAAAGGAAAACCTAAACTTGGCTGTTATGTGTGTTTTCTCACGAGTAAAAGCACACACATATGTTCAGTCCCCATGTGGCCTCAGGTGAGGCCAGAGGAGTTGCACAGAAGGGGTTTTCTTGCAATCCATTTGCACTTAAGTGCTGTGCCACCTCTGCTCCCTTGTCAGCTGGCTTTATGACTCCTTCTGTGGACTTTACACCTCCAAGATGCCCAAAGCAGACAGTGTGCTCTGGCACTGGGCACATCATAAGCAAATGCTAAAAAAGATGGACAGTAAAGCTGCTGAAAACTTTGCAACATTTGTCAACTTTTTTTCCCCTCTTCCAAAAACTCCCAGAGACTCTTGTTCTTCATATTAACTTCTATTTTCTAACACAGAGATTGTTCAAATAAGCAATGCTATTTTACTTTAGTTCTCAGGTTGGTCTTCATTCCATCCAGATGGTACTGATCATACTCTTGTCTTCATTTAGAGCAACACTTTGTAGAATACCTAATCTATAAGTCACTTTTTCTTTAATTCACCGCTATATTTTTTTAAATGACTGTGTTTGACATAAACCACTGGCTGGTTTCACAACTGTGGTGTCTCCACCTTTGGCAAACTGTTCTCTTAGTTGTTCCATCCAGATTTAATGGAATTGCTGGAACCACTTAAAATCCATTAATATAGTACAAATTACAAGAACAAATCATATTTGGTGAATTAGTGCAGTTGGGAAGACTGAATAACTTCTACTCATAAGAAATCAAGTCCATTGCAAATGTGTGACTGTAGTTTCCAAAAAGGTTAAAGATTTTCCACTAATATTCAGAGTTAAATCTATGTTTTGATTTATCCACTTTTGATTCTCTGTCTCTCTATTTTTCTTTTTGTTTTCAGTTTTCATTTGCTAACACATTCTATGCCCTTTAATGCATCAAATTTGTTGTCACTAACTCTCAGCTACAAATACATCTGTGCACACTGTATTAAGCAATTATGATGCTTTTTTGTGTACACTTGCATATGTATTATTCCCACCCATTCCACAGAATAAAACATTCCTCAGGGACTAGATAGTCTGCTTGCTTATGCCCCTTATTGAATTCCATGTTGACGTGCCAGACAAGAACCGTTTCTTGGCTTTAACCAGCCAAAGAAAAATCACCTCAAAGCCAGTGGTGGAAGTTCAGCTGTTCAAAATGAAACCTGCTTGAAAAAACCTCAAAGTCTTCATCTAGTGTCTTCAAATGTATTTTTTTGAGAACTTAAAGGATTTAAGAACGTAGATTCTTAAATTAGACTAAGTCAACAAATTTAAGTCATGAGGAAGGTTTGGACTAAAATGCTTCAGGAAGCCAATTTTGAATTTATAAAAATTATCATTTTATCATGAAAACACATCATAATTTTCAAAAATAACACAAGCACTTGAAGAGAAAGTAAATAGTTGGAACCCCTGCTTACAGAGCCAAGTCACAGCAAGGTTTATACCCACGCTAAGCAGCAGGGAATGCCTCAGTGTGGCATTAAATGAACTCACCCACTGCCTGTCAGGACTGTTGCAGCAGTCTCCTAATGCACCCCATAGCTTTGGCCAAAATCTGACCCTGATTAAACTAGAAAGGCTGTTCTGGAGTTTCTCCCAGGCAGCCAAGACAGGAATTTATTGTGGTATATTCAGTTCTCTCAGTCTTATTGCTGGCTTTGGGGGAGGTGAAGGAATCAGCCATATGATCTGCCTCAACCATATAACCACTCCACATCACTGAGAGTTTCCATCCTATCTTAACACCCTTAACATATTAGCACATCTTCCACTCACCCTTTTTTCCCAACATAACAAGCAATGCTGAAACCAAACATGACATTGTAGCTACCTCAAAAATTCCCTCTGCCTTGAATGTTCCATTTCTTCCCTCCTCCCTAAACATAGCCTGCACAGCATTTTGCTGTTGAAATACTTTTATTTGTATTATTTTTGCTTGCTTTCTCCTCCATTTTCCCTTCCTCTTTTGCCTCTTTCCTGGGAGAAAGTTACTTGCTGGAAAGCTCGATGTCTTTGGCATTGTGCTGGAAAGAAGTCAATTGCTGCAGGTGTCCAAACTTGCCAGAACTTGATACTTCCTTACAACCCAGGGTGAAGAAGCAGTTTCATATTTCACCTTTTCTGCTATTGCAACGGGCTCATGTAAAGGGTGGCTGTTTGCAACACAAAAAGGACCCAGAGAAAGCCCAGCATCTTTTGCTGCTGTTTGGTTTGTGCTAAGAAGCCCTCAGAATCAGCTTCAGGTGCAGCATAAAGAGAGAGTGACACTATGTTTTTTCTCCCTCCAGAAGAAGCACAAACTCCTTCTTGGAGCTGCTCCTCTCAGCCATCAATGTGGAGCCACAGCGTGCAACTCTCACATCCCAAGTCATAAAAAGTCCACGCAGATCTTATCCTGTTCCAATTAATTGTACTGCTCAGTCTCTCAATCAGTCTTTGAGACTTTTTCTCTCTTTGGAGACTTATGAGACCAGAAAGAAGCCAAATATTCAGACCTCAGGGCTCCCCTAAGAAGGATCCAGTTTCCAGAGAGGAATATGATTACAAGCAGCATTCAGGCAACAATGTGTTTTAGGTGCTTGCTCTCAGGCCAGCATGGAATAGAAACAACAGCCCCAGCTTTTTCCCAGCAGATTTATATCGTCTTGGTTTCTCCAGTGAGCTTTCCTGATTGATGCTGACGTGAAGGAGAGAGAGGAGAAAAAGAGAGAGTGTAAGGGCTACAGGGTTTTGTAGCTCACACAGCCAAGAAGCAAGAAGGAAGAAATCCTTCAAAAATCTTCAAAATGCAGAGTAAGACTGAGTAAGGGATTTGATGGCACTGATTTACCATTGGGGAAAGAGACAAGTATGCACCAGTAGAAACATCTATTTTCATTGCTGTTCTGATAGAGAAGGTTCAGTTTTAATATGAGCCCAGACCTTTGACAGTTCTGGTTTGTCCCATGTCACATTCAGCTCATCTATCAGAGAGTGGCAGACAGTGTTGTCTTTATCAAAGGAAAGAAAAATCACACCAAGAATTCAAACTGAAAGATGTGATCTGCCATAATAAGAAAACAATTAATTTTTTTTCCTCTGACTTTTCCCAAAAATGTTAAAGCTGTGCTGTCTCGAAATAAAAAAGATAAATGATACTCAAATCTGCATTATGTTAGCAGAAACCACCTGCAGTTAATTATAACTAGATAAGGGATGACTTTTGGTCCAAATCTTCTGTCTTTAAGGCCCACGTCTGTTCCAAACCACACAAAAGAAAGATTTGAGCTCTGATTTATTCTGTGATAGGCGATGGAGGGCACTCATGCCCCTTCCACTCCTCACTCTTCCCGTGTGCTCCCAGAGCTACAGCCCTTGGTACTACATGATTTGCCTTACCTTATGATTTAATGAATTTTGGCAGGCTGAACTGCATGACTTAATTAAAATGTTTCCCCCAACAAATAATGTGTGTATGCTCAGGTATCCATTTGTACTGGTTTTCATTCTTTGAGGGCTTCTTTCCTGCAGGAAATAATATTTTTTTAAACAAAGTAAAGAATACACTTTTCCCCTTGGCCACTAGTATCAGCATTAGTTGCATATTAAAGCTTTATAGGAGTCCATAAATGATATTTTTTCTATATCAAACTCATCCTTGGAGATTTTCTCTTTCAGACAAATCTACTGTTCTAATTCATGTTAGAGATAGGACAACACAAAGAATGGTCTGACAGCACATTTTGAAAGGAAACTCTTTTCTTAGAAAACTTTGGGGGTTTCTATCTGATGTACCCTAGCTTGCTGGCAATTTTTGTGTGTGCACACCAGACCTGATGGCTGGATTACTTGCCAGAAACATGTTACCCAACTAAAGCAAAGTGTATCACATCGACTGTACACTATCTGTTAATGGTTTCTAAGCAGTGACTTCATCAGGGCTCTGACACACAGTTAGCGGTTCATGCAGACTAAATAACATTATGCAGAACTTCCTTTGTTCTAAAGCCTGTTTTTCATGTAGAGAAGGGATCCAAGGCTTATCCCAGACTAGGTCCCTTTGATTAAACACAATGTAATTCTATTTTTCCGCTGTGTGCCAACAACAATCACCATATCTATCAGTTCAGCCACATAGCTGTCAAATTTAGATGCTGCATTTACTTTTCTAAAGCCATTATCAACCAGATTTGTTCACCTAATTTCAGTGTAGTTACAAGACAAGGCCATACTATGGACTTCTTGTGCTACTGTCACATCTAATTTAATCATTTTCTGCTAAGTTAGAGTTTAACCTGCCAGATTTTTGACAAATCAGAAAACCATTTCACTCTTTCTTTAACATCTAATCTCACACAAGGCTTTGTGAACAGACAGGTTCTCTGAGTGATCCAGTCCATTACTGCTGTAACAGAGAGGGAAAAAATATATGAGCCTGTGTCTTCCAGACAGCAGTGTGAGAGCTGCCACCACATGCAAAGAGCCAAAAAGCTGAAGGAGGAATCCAAATGCTACCAAATCACGTAAGTGTTTAAACATGCTGGTTTTATTCATCATCAGGTCCTTCCCTTGTCACTGGGTGCATCTCCACAGCCTGAGATGGAGAGCTGCTAGGCAGTTTTCTTGGGGGGCATAGCACCCCACAGAAGAGCTTTGCTGCCAAGAACAGTTTCTTTATTTTACTGTTTAAGTGCTGTTTAAGAGTTTTCTGCTAATGTGCCTGAAAGTCTGGAGCTGGCTTGTACCCAGCCATGTAGCCACAGACTTTGTCCATTTAAATTCTCCAAAGCTCTGTTCTCCCTTTTTTCTATTATTTGTCCCTTGCTCCTACACCCCCTTTGCTGCAGTTTCCTGGCCAACACATCAGTGAACAGCAGCAAGGTCGTGGTGTGGCTCCAGGGTCTCTGCAACCACAATAAAGAGAGATGGAACAGCACCCCTGTAGCACGTGCTGGCAATCCTTGGCTGCTCCTAAGGGCACAGGGAACCAGGAGAGTTCCAGCCACTTCTCTGAGTACCCAAGGAGAGGGTAGGGACAAGTGGTAGCAATGGGTCTGACAGGAGGCTTTGAGTAGCCTGAGGGTCAGCAGGAGGAACTGTGTTTGGCTGTGGAGGAAGAATTCAAAAGGCAGAGATGTGGGAGTTGTGCTGGGAAAACACTCTGAGCATCAGCCCTGAGTGGATGTGAAACCCAGCAATCTTCACAGCTTGATGAATATCTGCCATTTTGACAGGAAATGCCAAATGTCTTGAATTAATTATGTCTCTAACCTTTTCCTGCTGGAGAGAGTGCATTGGCCCATTTGAAATAATGAAGCCTGGACAAACAAACAAGAACTGAAAAGAGTAAAGTCATTGCTGTTAATCAATCTTCAATGAAATTAATGGATATTTCCACTCCTTCTGCCCCTTTACCCCTGCACCAGTTTACTTCCACAGAGCAGAGCCCATATTTCAAAGAATTTTGCAGTAGCCTCACCATATAAAACCCTCAAAAACCAAATTAAATGGGAATTCAGCAGCAATAGTCAATATTGCTGAATACTGTGAAGTGGCAGATTAAAGGTGCCTTAAAAAGCTGCACCAGGTAAGGAAGCAAGGCTGCTGCTGGGGAAGTGCTGGCAAAGTGGTACCACACAGGGACAAGCAAATCATGGTGATAATCCCAAACTGGCCTCCAAGGGGAGGTAATGTTGGAACAAATCAGAGCAGCCAAATGGAAAATTAATAAATAAATAAAATTTTAAGCAGAGACAGGTTTACTGGGAGGGCCATGAAAGACCAGAAAAATCACGGAAGAAAACTAGTAGCAAAAGTACAAATGGTTCATTACCATTCAGAAACACTGGAAAACATTCACCAGAAATGATTGTCCTCAGGTTCCCTGAAGGGAAAGAATATCTGGATTAGACACACTTCATGAAGGAATTATCACATGGACCTTCAAATCAAGTGCTGATATGTTCTTTACAGGCAGAACTTACAATACAAAGACTGAGCACTGGCCCTAGTGTCAGGTTTGTCTCTTTTACAGACAGCAAGGAGAAAATAACATTGCTGAAATCCTCAACTATTATTTTTAAAAACTCAGCTTAGCTGTGCAGAATGATCAGTAAAGCTTGGAAAGATTTAGAAATTTGGGGAGAGAATGAACTAATGCCAAGTCCACTGAGAGATACTACTCCCTCCCAAATTACAGCTGATTTATAGAAGTTTGTTATAAGAAGCAGTTTTGTCTGAGACAAAGTACCTACCACTACGCTACTGGGCAGACTAGAAGAGTTTTAAAGGATTGCCTTTTGAGAATGATCTCTATCCAGATATAATTCAAATTCTAAACTGAATAAATCAAGTCTTCTGTTGAGGTGATTATTTGAAGCACAATTTTGGCTGCTTTCTTGATAGCTGTGTTTTCATTTTTTTCACTTTTTTTTCAGAATCCTTTTCAAAGTTTGGCTTGGACTAAGTTTTGTATTTAAAAGAGCCTGTTTACGTAAGTGCTTGTAAATATACAGAGCGTCTTACATCTAACAGTTATTTGCACTGAAGCACAAATTCCAGGGCAAGACAGCTCTTCATTTTAGTAGGTTATACATTCCCAGATTCAAATTTCTTTGCAAGTTTCCAGTCAATATTCACTTTTCCAGCAAAGGGGGAAAGTGACATAGAATAAAGAATCAACTGGTAAATCCCTCTTTCTTTTATCTATCCCCAGCTTTGTAGGAGAATCTGAGGAAACTGTATTCATGCTGGGACTGTTGGGGCAGTGAAGAAAAGTAGAGTGATGTCTGGCTGTGCTGAAAATTACTTTGTGATATAGGAAAGCCTCCTGTGATGTTTCCCAGAAAATCTAACCCGAATTGCTCTTCTGAAGGATGTTTTCAGCACACAAACTGGCGTTTGGGCAAAGCCCAGCTTTGCCCAGGAGACTCTGTGTCCTCGTTCTATCAAAACAGCAGGTAGGTTTTCAGAATGTATATTGTATAAGCATAGACATATGTTTAAACATGCTCAGTTTGTTTATTCATCTGTATCCACAGATGCCACCAGCCAGGCAACCACAGGGCTTATGTGTTAGTGTTGCTGCCTGATCTAAAAACACTGATCACCAACTTGCACAGGACACAGCACACTGAGACAGATCCACAGTGTGGACTTCACTTTGATATCTGACTAGGATGCTAATGTCCATTAATTAATGCCAGTGTTCAGAGGAAAAGTTATTCAGTGAAGGTATTTACTTTTAGGTTGTTTTCTAGAACTAAATATCAGAGCAGAAGAAGGAAGGTGAAAAGTCCAAAGTAGAAAAGATAGTCCAAACAGTTACTTTTTCCCAGGAGTAAAACTGACCATATCTTTGGGATATCAAACAGTTGCTTGTACAATCAGTGAAGAAATAGCTATCAGTAATGAACTGCAAGAACATCTTTAGAGTTCAGGTCTAACACCCTTAAACCAGTTGATTTCTAGAGTTCAGAGAATCCTTTGTGGGTGACATCCATTCATTGACTCAAGATTCATTTTATAATTAGATTTATTCTTCTCCTGCTTTGGAGAAAGAAAGCTGGGATTTTTCAGAAACCAAGGGCAGACAAACTGTATTAATTATAGTAGTGACTCTCTCAGATCAAGCCCAGCCAAAGGCCAGCAAAGTGGGTAAAATACTCCAGAAGCATAAAATAACATTTTCTGCAGCAAGTCACTGCCCTTTCATCATAAATCTCAAAGATCCTTTAACCTTTGGGATATATTACTTTCACAAATAATAGGAATAGAGTTGCTTGCTTAACTTCTCGGAGAATGAAGTGTGAGTATGGAGACAATTTTTTCCAAGAACTTCACGCAAAATATGTTATGGATTACTTTTCCTAATTCCTATCCCTAAATTATTGCAAATGCAGCAGTCTGTCAACTGCAATTACTGAGAGTGAGCGATGATCAGTAGGTCACTGTTCCCAGATATCCTAAACATGTCAACTTTCATTATTACATCTTAATATTATCCCTTATCCAATTGCTATTTGCATTCTACCACACACTGGCGCCTGTTGCTTTTTTGGGTGAAATTCCTAGTTATTGAGCAGGACTAATTCATAACTAGGCATGAAAACACATTCTTGAAAACAGTAGGGTGACTGGTAAAGGCTGTTGTTTGGGTTAAAGCATAATTGAATGTCTAAGCTACACTTAGACTTGTCCCTTGTTTCTCAAAGCCTTGATCTCCCCAGTCCCTCTCAGTTCCCCTGTGATTTGGGATCCTTTGGGATCCAGTGCCAAAGCCTGATGTTACACTGCTGTGTTCTTACAAACTGGTACAGAAAGAAGTACTCTGGCCCTTGATTTTGGACAAGTTTCCACAAAGAGATTATTCTTTGAGGAAGTGTGAATCCACGTGCCCAGCGATGACCTCTCACTGCAGCTGCCGTGTGTCTTCGGGAGAACGGGAGTCGAATAAGGCGAATTTCTGTCCTTCTTCCTCTCTCCCCCAGAGCTCCCTGGCCTGGCAGCTTGCCAGGATCCACAGCTGGGGTCAGATAGGGAGAGCAACTGAGGTCCAAGGTCAGACTACAGGGCTAGTGGGAGACGTTTGCTGGGGCCTGGAGGGGAGAGGAGATGGGGAATGTAATGAGCTCAGAGAATGGGGATCTTGACAGAAAAATGCACTGAGGGCAAGGAGATGAATGAACATGGGCTCTCAAAGAACAGGGCAGTTTTCTTTTTTCTGCAGAAGCCAGACCCCATTTCTCTATCAAACTATACAAACATAAGTAGAGTGAAAATACATTTGCTGAGTGCAAGCAATTGAATTAGGGAATACAATGGAAATTAATTTACCAGCAGCTGTCCTAAAATAACCAGAATTAAGTTTATCTTTGCCACAGGCCAACACAAGGGAAAAACTTCCTGTTTGGTTTCTAAAATGTTCTACTATGGAAAAAAAAAGGATGCATCCACTGGGTTTTTGTAGTTTATGATACTTTATAACAGATCAGGCTGTGACCACACCAAGTGTTTGCATTTCCCATTAGCCAGCTTTGAGAGAATGCAGGTAAGTTGTTCCTTTCCTACTTCAGGATGGGAGAGCTGGCCAAAGAAGGCTGTGAACTGGGGAGAAAACTTCAGATATTTTCTGTGGCAGGAAAAGTATCAAGCCAGAATGGGTAAGAGCCATTTCTAATAAAAAGTGTATCAGGAAGTGTAAACAGAAAGGTTCTTGGGATTACTGCAAGACTTTAATTGATAACACAGTTAACAAAGAGACAACTCCACAGGGATGCTCAGATGCAGTCAAAATGGGCTTCTTACAAAGTTAAGTCAACATGGCACAGAAAAAAGGAGTCCCCAAGCCCTGGGGCCGAGGCCATTCCAGGCCACCGCACTCGCCACGGGGAATCTTTTTGCAGTGGCATTTTGCCATGTGTCAGCCCTTTGTTTCACCACCTTCCAGGAGCCTCCGTGCTCCTCAGTTGCTCTGCCTGGACATCTACCTACAGCAGTGTTTTTGCTAAGCAAAGGCCAGTGGTGAGAATGGCAGTCAGGATGTGGGCAGGGGAAAAAGAAAAAGCGTGGATACAGGGAAAGAGGTTGGGAGCTGAGGGAGGTGCTGCGATCAAAAACCAGAGAAACCAAAGGAAGGGCAGGGTCACTGCAAGAAAAAGGTTGAGATATAAGGTGGCATCCCTAAGTGGGACCTGTCCTTTGCTGAGAGAGGCCCAGGGACCTGACCAAGAGAAGAAAGAGACTGAAAGAGCACAACTCAGCAACACACACTGGGCAAGGCACCACCTCTAGCACCTGTACCTAATAAGTCGGGGTAGCTGCCCAACCTCGGCCAGAGTAGGGTGCTGCAGTGTGGAGGGCACTACTACATGAACTCTCTCAGGGCACAGTATGCTGGCTGCTTGCACCTTGACTGCCTGAGGAAGCCAAGAGGGGAGAACTGCACCTTAGACACATTTCTAGGAAGTGCATTTGCTATTACAAAATACAGCAGTTCTTTTTAAAAAGCACAAAAATCCCCTATTTTCTACAAGGCATGAGAAGAACAGGGCTTAGCACCACTCCCTGCTTAGCTTTGAGCTAAGAGTGAACAAGAAAGAATTCTCAAAAAGCAGCTTTGAAGCCTGTTTTTTTTCCACCTCTGGCCCCATGTGGAGTAGCTCTGCATGTGCTGGGCAGTTGCAAGTGTGCCCTCCGTTTGCACAGCTGTGAGCCCTGCAGTTTTGTGCTCCCACAAACAAACAACATACCTTTGGTGTTTTTAAGGAAGAAAGGCACTTTTGTTTGGTATAAAGAAGTGAGTCAGGTTTCTTTACTACTTTTTTCTTATGTGACTAGATAGAGAGGCTGACAAAAATAATTTCCCAGCAAAAAAATCTCAGTTTCTCCAATTATTTTGCAATTATTTTCTTTCAGGCAATCTCTCTCATATTAACAGTTTTCCTTTCGTGTCTGCAGCTGCTGCCCCCAGCCCACACCTCTCCTTCTTCGAGTTCTGTAATGACTCAACCCCAGGAGGTGGCTCAGGCATGACCATAAGCTCAGTTGATATCTGAGCCGTGTTACTGAAAGCTGCTCCAGAAAGAGGAGGCTCAGAAGAGCAGATCCTCCGAGCCCTTACGTCACAAGGGAAATCACACACTCTGCTCTCCTAAAAGCACTGGGGAGATGAGACTTTCAGCTGTGTCAAAACAACCAACCTAGCCATCAATCTTCTCCTACAAGGCTTGTACAACAGCCCGTTTGCCACACATCCCTCACGTGTGACTCTCCTGACATTGTAAAACCATCGGAGCTAAAATACGGGAAAGGCAGACAAAATGTTACAGACGATGACATTCCTTGTTTTTGCAAAACAAACATGTTTTATGAATATGGACATTTTACAGTGGTCCAAGGGAAGCTGCAACTCACCATCTGAACTAGGCACTTGGAGTTTCTGGAATGCTTTCCCAGCAAAAGCAAGCTAATAACTCACTATAAAGGACAAAACAGTGGTTGCGTAACAAAACACTTTGAATTTGGAATTAAACGAAACCTGAGGCAAAACCAGTATTCAAGACACATCCTGAATCATTTGCTCTGCTGTCTTTATGACTGAAGAGATCAGCACGAAGCCAGCCCCATGAGTGGCTTCACCATGTCCTTTTGTACAGCCTACATGCACAGAGCCAGCTCTGTTGCTCACTGTGGGGAGAGAAGGTCACAGCCCCCCTGCCTGTTCCTGCAGAGGTCCTGGGGTTGTTCTTAGCTGAGGCCTTTGAGGAGGCTGTTAGTCTGGCCAGCCTTTTTGCCTGAGCCTAGAAACTCCTTGTGTCCTCTTTTCCCTGTTGAATACTGCCTTACTGCCTCTGAACTGGGCTGGCTCCTTGGCAAGTCTCTTCTCCCAGTATACATCATGAGCACTGAGAGCTCCTTTCCTTTGATATACTGAGTGTCAAAAAGCACAGCACAGAGCATCCTGCACTGTGTAAGCAGTCACATGGACAAATTTGGGCAGAGGAGGGAAAATGCAAACAGTAAAAACCTGTCCCTCTTGAATGAAGAGAGCACCATGATGCCATTTCCTATTGACACATAAGAACTGCAAATGGCAGCATAGGTCCTTGTCTGCAGCTCTGCCTCCCTCCTAATGCAAAATCACCATAAGCCTAAGAACTGACAAAACCTGAAGGAATGGGAAGAGGAATGCCCCCCATCAGGGGTTCTGGTTGGTATTTGCTCAGTGAAAAAGTCAGAGGGAGAAAATATCCATTTACACCACATGGAACTGGCCAAGGACTAGTGAATCCCAGCCCAAGCACTGTCTGCTCTCCCTCCTGCTGGGTGCTTTGGGGCCTGGTTGACCAGTGCACCCCTGACCAGGCCTTGGACCCATGGATGAAGGCTCCTCAAGAGCCCAGTGCAGTGAGACCTCTGCACAAGGAGGTCCTGCCCATGCCCTGGGACAGCAGCAGGGAAGGGGACTGGGGTACACCTATTCCCTACTGCACCTTCCATGTCCCACAGGATCCCCACACCTCACTTGACTCTTTTCCTTTGGAAAGGGGATGTCATTGCCTATGTTAAGTGTTTCAAGATGGTGTAGAATTTGGTATTTGCCAAAACCAGGCATGGCAGAGTCTTATTGGTCCTATTTCTTTGCTTGCACGCCAGGACACCAGACACATCACCTTGGAGCATCACCCCACAACAACAGCTGTCTCTATCTTCTGTGGGATCTGCTGGCATGTGTGAGGGCTAGCACCAGGTTTACACAGGGAATGCATGCAGGAAACAGCATCCCTCAGACTGTGTAGGAAAATGGGGCCTGTTCTTAACAGGATGCAGAGAAGCATGACAAATCACTAAGTGTGGTTTTATGGGCTTGTGTGCTTTATTGTGCTATTTTTTCCTAAGCTCTTGTCTTCAGATGTTGGCAGTAGGTGACAAGCTCTCCAGCCAGTTATAAAGAGACAGCTGTGTGAGTACCACCATGTAGGGTGAAACGAACCTCTTGCTTCATCTTTGAACTGAAATGACAAGGAAGCTGAGATAGGGGGGCAAAAAGCTCCAAGGTGGAAGGGCCAACATAAGAAATAAGAAATGGCAGTGGTTCAGTAGAAGACACTAACAATTTGGAGTGTTTTCCTTTGGAAGCAGTGAAATGAAGAAGTGATGACAAACAGAGATAAGGGTAACCTATCAACATTCCTTGTAAAGCATATGGCCCTGTAAATGAGAGTTCACTGCCTGATAGCATCCATTATTGTACATTCTGGATGCTGTGGGACTTTTCAGCAGATGCTGCTGAATCTGCCTCTCCTGCTCTGTGTTTTATTATATGGATTACAGCCTTCAAAGTTGTGAGCTGGCTCTCTTTAGATTTAAAAAAAAAAGGAAAAAAAGGTAATTGTCTGAGCTGTTTTCAAGTTGACTTACAACTAGCATGACCCTGAGATCTTCAGACAAAGCATCCTGCCATTTATTTTCTTCTGAACTTCTCCCCAAACTGTGTAAGATCAAACAAGTATGGAAAAACTGAAAAAGCACCACACTGGAAATCAGCATCACGATAGTTTGAAACCTGTGTAACACTTTGAGAAAATTCCCTTGCTATTAGCCATGGTTTGCTGGAAAATACACAGCAAAGCCTGGCAGGGGCTGGGAGTCTCCACCCCACAGAGCCTTTTCCCCATACTTTTCTGTCTGTTGACATTAGGTTCAAAGGCAGGGCTCTGGGAGACCTGTTTTGTCAGATGGGGAGGGTGTCTGCTGGGAGATGTGGTTGATATCTGGTGTGTTGGTCTCATGCACAGTCTCATCATGGAATGCTCTGGAAAGGGACAGTGCAGCCCTGTACTCCTTATTTATTTACACAGTAGCTCATGGAGATTTAAATGAAAAAAGAAAGCTTCAGGAGCCCAGAGCACAATGCCACCAAAAGTGCCAACACAGACCAAGTAGTTAAGCCTGCTAGATTCTGGTTTTCTGTGTGAAAAAAGTTTCCCTTTTTCCAGTTCTTATAGTAGGTATCTATTCTAGTTTTTACTCTTTTTCACTTGATTTACCAGCAGGCTACCCAAGTGTCAAAGCCCATACAAAACAGTAGCCAGCAGAGTGACAAGGCCACCTTCGACATGCTGGATGTCACTTTCAAAATAAATACTGTGCTGCTGAAGTAAAACTGAGTTTCCTGGTAGTCAGCCACATTTCCCAGCCATCTCTTGCTCTTCCCAGGAGGTAGCAATTGAGGTTTGGAGCAGCCATGCCATGCTGGGACTGAGATGTAGCCAAACAGTCACAGAGGGGAGGATTGGATGGAGAGGACAGGCAGAAGGGGTCCAGCAAAGATCTATCTACCCTATCTCTGGTAGGGATGGCTCACAGCAGCACACACCATCACTGAGGAGAGAGAAACCTACCCCATTCCACCTGAAGATTTGCTTCCTCCTTAGAGGATCTAGCTCATTAAATTAACTAGGCTGTTTTCTGTAATTTATATCTAGTCTGCTATAGAACATATCTCATTATGTTACAGCCCACTTAAGATATACAACAAAATTTTAAGGCCTTAATTAGAAAAAAAATCAAATTAAATGCTTTTGAGAACTTTTGAAAACAAGCATAGCAAGAGGTTCCCACTATTTTCTTTACAAGGCTGAAGTGTTTTCCTTTCTAGGAAAGACTTGCTTTTGCTACTTCTGCATACTCTGTCTTTGTTAAAGTAAGAACTTTTCCCTTAGATTTTCTCAGTTTCCCAAGTTGTACTTCTCTGTCTCCAACCAGTAGAAGAGTCTGCAAAACACTTAAAATCAAGGTAACAATACTCACCAAGTTATTTGAAAACATTGTGAAAGTCTCATCAAATAAATGTGTGATTAGATGAAAGGACTGAATTAAATACATAATATGCAGAAAAAAAATTCCATTGAAGTAACAAGAAATCTGAAATTGCTAAAGTAACTTTTTCAAATAAAGCAATGAAATTAGCTTTCCATTGATTCATGAGCTTTTTGTTTAAGTGAAATGTTTCTTTAAGAAAAGCAAGAAACCAAGCTGGGTGGAAGATCTGTTTTCCCTCTTTAATTAATCCCTGTCTCAAACTTTGAAGACCTTTCTGCCCACTGTTTTAAAGCAACATAATTTATCTTGAGTACTAGGGGTCCATTTAGTGGTGTTCACAGTCATTCAACTCTTTCTGCAGTCAGAATCCCCCCACCCTTGATAAGACTTGCAGATTTCAGTCCAAACTATCACTGTTAAATGTCTTCACAAACATCAGTCTGGCCTGGAGTGAAGGGGAATCCCTAGGAACTTTTGGATAGGATGGCATGGAGCTTAAGAAAATATTGGAGGCAGATTTACACGCTGCTTGGTTTCCATCTTCTTGCAGGGCAGAATTTGCAGGGCTGTTGCAACTCTGCAATGGCTTTGTCATCCCAGATGAATTCTAAAAAGCACTTGGCTACTCCTAAGGCACAAGAGTGATTTTCTGCAGAGCATTCAGATGCAAGCTTGTAAGAAAGTTATCTATTTATTTCAGTAGGAAAAAAAATTGACTGAAGTCATAAAAATGGTAATGCAGTTAATCGTGATTTTAAATCTCAAGTGAGAATGTGTTTCATAAAAGAAAACATATTTCAAATACAGCAAAATTTACTGTTTAGAAGAAGCCCTCTTAGTACAGACATTTTCCTATTAAATGAAAGATTTTGATTGGAAAACTGAGCACACAAAAGCAATAACTTGACTTTACAAGCTATGGCACAAATTAAATGGAGCATTTAACACTGAACATGCAATTCTTATTACAGTGGTGCCCAAGAAGTCATATTTCATATATATAGGAGTGTTAGAACTACCTTGGAAAAGTGAAATTCACAAGTTATTTACTTCTAGCTTTCCACAATAATTAACAATTAAAAATGGACGCAGCTCAACAGTTGCTGTTAAAACATCTTTTCCTTGGACTTACACCACAACTGGATTAAGCCCAGCTGACCTGACTCTGAAAGTGAGGGTTAAAGAGATTTTTATTTTTACCCAGTATAATGAAGTTTTATTGGTAACTAAAACTGATGAGAAAAATATAATCAAAACCATGTTTTGTTGAATATTTTATAGATATCATGAAAGACATATCTCCCACTGTGTTTTTAAGGACTGATTTCAAAAGTAGCATTTCAGTGCTTTATCAAAAACAGTTGGATGTTTTGTTGGTTTTGGTTTCATTTTTTTCAGCTGGGTGTTGAATGCCAACACTTGCTACTCAGCTTTTTCCAAACATCTGAATTAAATTGATATAAAGCAGAAAACTGAAGATAAGCCCTCGATTCAATGTAATTTAACACCAGTTTCTCTCTGGTTTTAGCCTGATACTTCTACGTTGAAGCAAACTGGCCAAAACCTATAATGGTCAAGAGAGGGAGCTCTTTTGCTGCATCTTCTCTGCAGAAATGTGCTTGCTTTCCTTAAAATTCAAAACTGTTTCCAGGATTTCATAACACAGGAAACAGAAGTTATTTGTTCTGCAGAAGATTAAATATTGAGCAATGTTGTTACAAAAAAAAAAAAAAAGGGCAAATAAAAAAATCCTCACAACAACCCAAACCTAAACAAAAGCAAACAAACAAGCTCCATTTGCCTTGTCTTCCAAACAATTACTCTTTTTTAAAAAAGCCACCTTTTCATATTGAGTCGAAGGTCCTTCCCTTCCCCTTTCTAAAGTGCGGAGGCTGGAAAAAAAAATAGTCTTTTATAAGGCTTCCTGACAAAAACTGAAGAAACCTGAAGGTTCTTGTTTTCCCTGAACATCCCTGGGTTGCCCAGCCAAAAGGTTTACATGTCGCTGCTGCGCCGCACTGCTGCTCCACTGCGGTTCCCAAGCTTTGCCTTCCTTCCCTGGTCTCAGGGCAGCAGCTCCGCTGCCCCACCGAAGATCAAATTGCCGGCAGAGCAGCCTGAGCTGCTGGAGGGAGAGCCGTGCTCCAGCAGTTCTGCTGCCTGCCGGCCTCAGATGCTCCTTGTGCTCCCCAGGACAGCCACGTCAGCGCATCCCCTACCCGGACAGCCGGCCGGGACCGGCCTCAGCATCCCACCGGGACAGGGCGAGCGAGGCGCTGCTCGGCCCCGCTGGGGTGCCAGACCTCGGTCAAAACACTGCTGCTGCTGCTGCCTGCCTTTGGGAAGGCACAACGCCACTGCTGCTACCCAAGAGAGGGCAGGGCAGGAGCAGCGATGCCCCACATCTCCCCTCGGCGCCTCTTCAGTTCCGGGAAAGAGGGCAATATGTAATTATAAAGAACAGGACAAACAAAGGAAGGGCAGGCAGGGTTGGTGAGCAAGCAGAGGGCTGGGCCTTCCCAAACCCAGCCACATTGCCCAATTGCAGACAGAGCCTGCTCCCTCCCAGCAGCAGACTTCAGGCTGGATTGCCTGAGGAAAGGATCAGGCTCTTGAAGAGACAGATGCAAGGTCCAAACCCAGCACTTTGCTGATGTTCAGTGCAGCCAGGAGGCCATTTGAACATGAACTTCATGCTAGGTTTTAAGTTGAGACGTGCTTGCCAAACAGAGACAGACAGCAAACCCCAGCTTCTGAGGGTGGATAGGAATTTTAAAAACATCACTCCAATTTCAGGAAAACTGCAGCAGTTTCCTCACTCGTGTCCATGCCTACTTGAACTCCCTCCTCCAAAACAACCCCACCCAGAGATGGCTGCTGTCCCGGGAAGGGAAGTGCTTTACCTCAGCACAGCTTGCATTTTGAAGAGGCAGACTTCAAGCTGTACTCATAGTTTCTGTTTTTCAGTTTTTTCCTTTCTTTCCTCAGTTCATGGTTTGACTCAAAACCAAGAGACACCTATTTCCCAGGAATGAAAAACTTCAAGCTACACTACAAACCAGGTCTTTGCTGAACTCATGATGCTTCTTGTGTGTCTGTGCATCACAAGTGGACTAGTGACCATAATCTACTCTGTTTTTCTTCCTGTGATATGAATAATGCTCAGATCCCATAAATACTGACCTCTCTCCACTCTCTGACTGGAACTTGGCAGCCCCATTCCTGCAGAGCCAAGTCAGAGCCAGGAGAACCCTGAGCAACTCATACTTGCAGGGTTAATTTGTCCACCTGGGGACTGCTGGGTGGCCCAGACCCAAGCTCACTCTTCTGGGGCATCTCTGAGGCACCAAGATGTAGAGCAAGAGAGCAGCACTTAGTTTAGCATTTAATCACCCTTTTGCATTAGGATTCTTACAGGGTCACAAGGGGCAAGAAGGTAGAGGTTTCCTCAGCTGCAAGGAGACCACAGGATGAAGAATTAGAAAGAAGGCAAGTTTTTTAAGGTGTTGGAATAATGAAGTGTTGCTTTCACTTAATCAAGGTGCAAAGGATACCTTCGCCATGGTCCTGATGTGCACAGTACCAAAGCCCCAGTCCCAGCCATTTTAAGTGAACAATTCCTGTAGAGGGACATGTGTAATGCTTTTTGGACATAGCGGCACATGGGAGCATCCAAAATGCACTGCTCAAGAAGGAAAGCCTCTCCTTAAGAGTCGCTTTGGGCAAAATAGCAGAAAATTCCAGAGGCCTGGCAAAACCAAATATGTGTGCAGAGAGGTGAGCCCAAACCAAACAACCAGGGATCATGAGTACCAATACAAAGGATATGTACCTCATCACAGCTATTCCCAAAGAGAGATTTTCCTGTTCCTATTCGAGGTCAGTGTGCGCACAAAAACAAACTGACAGATGTAACCGATTACAACAAACACAAGGGAAGGGTGTGGGCAGCTACCAAGAGCCAAGAAGTGTAGTATGTCACAAGCAAATGTACAGCCTGGTGGGCCCACAGTGCTCTTCCAAGCAGAGGTAAAACCTTTCCTGCGCGGAGACAATTGGACCATTTCTTAACTTCAGTGAAAGAATCTGGCATTGCATGAAACACAAGCGAAGTTCCTGCTCCCACAGGCTGAACTCTTAAGTCTTGTGACACGTTTAGGAGGTCAATACAATACAGCACAGATTGGTTATTTATCCAGAATTCCAGGACTAGCTCAGAGCAAAGCTAAATGCAGAGCTGAATCCAAAAAGATTCTTGACTGACTGAAAACTTGGCCCAACCGACTTTGTTATGCAGATTTTAATCGAAGTAGTGCAAAATTGTTCAGTTCAGACACAAACGCTTAATGGCACTGTCCTGGGGATGGGGGGAAGTAGGAGGTGAGGGATTGTGGGCACTTCAGGTTGAGGACATATCTGAACTCTGCATCTCCGGGCAAACTCTCTGATAATTAGATCTGTATATAACAACTGCCACTTCCTCCTCAGGTTTGCTCTCAAAGACAAATGGCAAGGTGGACAGGATTCACACACTGAACACAAAAAAGGAATTTTGAATTCCTGCCTCTTCTGGCAAGTTCCCCCCGTCACCATTTTTTGTCACTTCTTATTCTCCATCTGTTTCATTTTAACCAAAGTCATTCTTATTCTCCACAAGGACAAGCCCTAAGAAATGCCAAAGAGCATTTGAACCCCAGGAAGTACATATGCTGGAAATGAACACATTATCTTTCCTTTTGTACCATCACTTGGTGCAAGGCAAGGCAGGTCAAAGGGCAAGGCTTTTTCCACTTCCTTCTTGGACTGCTGCTCTGTAGAAGGGACCATCTTCCACTGCCATCGAGGGAGGGAGGAAGATGAAGAGACCCAATCCTATATCTTGCTGTCTGCACAGTTTCTGTTCCGTAGAGGACACAGCACCAGTTGTTCTACAAGATGTTTGGAGCCTGTAGGTGCTTTATTTTCAATTATTTTCATCAATGTTGAAACTGAAAGTCTGGTGTACTTACTTGTGTTTTGTGACTAGTTAAAGCTTATTTAATTCTTGTGTTCTGTGCAAATTCTCTCTGCATAGATTTTCTGGTGCCTAACAATGTACTGTTGCAGTCAGAGCACTCAGAGAAAATGGATCTTTTCCTCTTCCACTAACCTACTTTGGTGAAACTTCAAGAACATTGTTATCTTCAAGGCCCCCATGTCTGTCATGTATGGGAGGAGGTGGCTAAAGGGTCAAAAACATAGAGAGGCAGACTCAGGCAGAGGCTACTCTGCATCTGCCTGAAAGCACTACAAGAGTGCATGGCATGTCCCTGTAAAGAAAAATATTTCGTAAAAACCGCTTCTCCCATCTCTGTTTCTCTCTCTCTCTGTCTTCAAAATCAGTTGCAACAAAGGCACTCACTATTGCCCATGAGGTTTCTCATAATCAGGTTTCTGTCTCTGGAAGGCATCACTTTTCCACAGAGCACTGGATGAAATCCAAAGCACAAATTATGAGATCCATATGAGAGAAACAGATGTTTCCATGCAATGTTTATGGGGAACAGCAACTCTTTGGGGAGACATTGAATTACATTTTCTTTAAAGCACATACTTAAACTGTACAATAAATATCCAAAATGTAAAGTGTAAGAATAGGGAGATAGACACAAAGGTGTAGGTATCTTTGTCAAAAAAAAAAAAAGACATTGGACATGTGGAGCTCAGGAAGGCCCTTCGATCAGAGACTGCAGTGGGAATCACAGTGGCTTCAGCCACCCTGGAGCTGCACAAGGCTGCCCCAAGTCCTTAGCTGATCATACAGACCTCACCACCTCATCCCTTCAATCACTGTCCAGCAATTCCAAGGCCAGAAGGGAAGAAACCTCTTATAAGTGGAGCAATCTATTCCTGTTTCAGGGAAAGATTTCTTTCTTTGCAGCACAGATTTGGTGTAATCACGAGCCACCTCAGACAGCCTTTGAAAAACTGTCAGGAGGGGTACCTCCTCAACTCTGTCAGGATGGCTTTTTTCTTGCAGTGCAGTGCCTGAGGACAGGAACTGAGCCAAGTGAAAGAAATGGAGTTCCTCGGACCATTTCGTAGTTCCCATTATTCTTCTCATTGTTTAAAATCAAACTCTACATCAGCATTTTCTGCCAGAGAAGAAATTAACTGCATGGGAAGAACATTCAGCTCCTGAAACACAGGCAACATTTGCCAGCTGAGTAGCAGATGGATGGCACCCATTTGCACAGTAGCCCTGTATTCTCATTTGAGAGGTCATGTTAGCTTATGAAGCCATTTCTGCCTTGGAGAACTTACTCTTGTGTGTAGATACTGGGCCCACACTTCAAATCATGTATTCATCATTCTCCACTCAAAAAGATCATGTGAAGCACTGGCATAGCTTAATGGAAGCAGTCTTTGTTGTGTTTTACTAAAGTCTTCATTTTCTATGCTGTTAACTGAATGCTACTGTAGTGGCCTCAGTCTCCTCCTAAGCCTTCTCAAAATAAATAGATGTCACTGCAGACTTGGTTAACTTCACAAATGATAGAGAAGAAATCACTCAGAAACTATCAACTTTTCTGCTCCACATAATGAAAAATATCTGTGTAATATGGGTATTGGAAAGGGACTCAAAACTGCCATCTGACTAAACAGGACACTCTCCAGTCCATCCAGCCTTAGAAGCCCAAAAGCAGGGTTGGGCATGCTGGACATGTGTTGATCTCTTGCACAAGTTCTTCAGTGTCTCACTATCATTTTCATCTGTGTGAAGAGATGTGATAGTGCCTGAGGCTGGCTCTGAGGAAACCATGTCCAAACCAGGCACAGCAGAGTGAACCCACAACCTGGATAAAATGCTGACAGACACGTCTATGATGAGTGGTTCTTGAATAAACTGAGGGGATGACAGACCTTCCAAGTTTGCTTTTTTCCCAGCGTCAAAATTCTTCTTTTAGTACTCATAGCTGCTGCAATATGAAAGTGCAGAGGTGTTTATGGCATCTCAGTAGACTAGTTAATAGGTCAGTGGGTCAGATAATGTATTACATATTAGTAATCAGGCAAATTGTTAATCAGAAATGATTCGGAATTCAAGCAACATAGATATTCTCAGAGACTACATGAATTTTTTTTCACAGAACAAGTGCTTCTATCTTCTATAAACCCAAGCAAGAAATCTTATTGCCAGATATCTGTAGTGAAGCAGGATCCTTCTTGACCAGTGTTTCTAGCATTATTTCATCCTGTTTCTTAAAATTGATCTAATATATGATCTTTCTATGCAGGTTAAGGAGAGCTTCACCTGTGCCTGTTGAGGTCTTGATGGTGAAATATGCTGGTACTGTCCAGGGTCAGCACATTCTTCACAAGCAGTTTTATACTACCATTGCTTGAGACTCAGTTGGCACAGGTAAGTAGTAGCTGCTATTTTGTACAGAGAGCTGTAAATCAAAGGGCAATATAAAGCATGAGGGAAACTGAACTTATTTTGTAATGTACCATTTCACTGTACAAAGCAGCTATGTTTATTGTATTGAAGGCTAGAAGTATTTTCAAAAGAGTGTATAAATTCTGCTGATTTATTTGACAAACCGTTTCTGAAAGAGGAAGATTTAACCCACTGCCTTTTTGCTTGTCTTCTTCAGCCACCACTGCTTTTTCCATCTGCTTTTACACACAGCATTAGGAAACAGTTGACCTTTTCCTAGCATTACAAAAGCAAATAATCTTTCCCCTACCATCACAGAAGTCACCTGTTAACTCCTACACCTTTCCACTCCTTATTTGTACACCTTCCTTAACGCTCTGATTCAGCCCTGCTTGGATAGCAGCACCTCTACACCCCCTTCCTCCCCTGCTTCACTTCACTATTCTCTAGAGTGCCACCAATCTGCTTTTAAGCTGTTCAGAGAGATTTAGCTTTAGATCTCCGGGCACTATCCCAAGGGAGTGCTGTGAAACTTAATTTAGCCATCACACCTGCAAAGCTGCAGCACATGGACACAGAGTCCACTAAAACTTCTGGGCTAGGATTACATTTTGTGCACTTTGTATTCTTGCAAAAATAAGCTATCAGGGAAGCTGCTGTAAATCCATGCTATCCCAGTAAATACTGTGTTTCCTAGTAAGCATAGTTCCTCCAGCTAGTGAAGAATGATTATAAAATTAAAGCTTTTTATGGTTTTTTTGGCAAACTTTTTGAGAGCATGTTTTTTTTTTTAGTTCATACATGTTAGGGATTCTCTTCAACCTCAAAAAATAATCCAATTTTAATAGGGAACTTCTAGTCTTCTTGGATGCAGAGACCAACTTAAGAGTAAAAATCAGGACAGCTGAGATTCAATGAATATCATCAATGAGAGATGGTATCCTTTTCACTGAGGATTAGAAAAGGGTCTAATATTTTTTAAACCAGTTTTTAGATAAATTCACTCAAAGTGGTAGTTTTGAGAACAGTAAAAAATATGAAACATTTTTCTCCTTGGCTCCCTGTTATGTTTAGGGAGGGCTTTCAGCGAGGTTCAACAAATGGGCCAAGGCAAAGAGAATAGATTCACAAACAAAAGTCCACTGAACAAAAACGAACTGCAGGGTCATTAACTGAGAAATGAATACAAAGGTGTGGGAAGAATTATATTGTTATTGCTGGAGTGGAACTGGAAGCTGCGGTGGGAGATGGACTTAACCTGCTGCCATTCACAAGTGGGCATCACCCTCTTCTCCAGCCCCTGGTGCAGAGGATTCTCTCCACCACCAGCAAATCCTATCTTTCAACAGAGGTTGTCTTTCATATACCAAGGCAGGTCAGAAGGGACACGTGTGATTTCACATGTCTGGTAGTTCATGCCCGAGATCTGCTCGCCAGCACCTCAACACCAGAACAAACTGCACCAAAACCTACTTGCAGCAATGCCTGCAGCTTGCAGAGGACTGGAACCAAATTCCCCATCAGAGGATCACACAGAGGCTGAGGCACAGCTACCGAGCTGGAGAGCGGCTCGTTTGGATTAGCAGGGGGAGAGCCGGTAGCCCATTGCTGACAGTCACCCTGGGGGGCTGCTCCGCTCCTCTCCCCAGGCACTGGAGACAAAGGGTTTGTTTTCTGTTCCCGGAGAAAATGACTGCTGCTAGACTGCTGTAAAGCTATCCTGCTCAAGGACATCTTGTTTGTGTTAATCCTGTAGATTAAGCACGCAGCCTTTCAGCTGGGGCTTTGTGGCTATTGTTACCAGTAAACCCCTTACAAGCCTTGTGGGCCAGCGCACGTTAACTTCAAGGCTGTCACTGAGATAGCGTGAACAAGGAGGAGCCCCCAAGAATCATGAGAACTGACTCTCACACCAAATACTCTATGTTTAAAAAAAGTTTGGACGAGAATTGCCTCCTGTGATCTCTGCGTTGAAGGGTCTCAGCTGTTACTGGCAACAGCAGACACCAAAGCTGAAGATGCAGGCCTGTGCGAGTACAGTGACCTGGTATACACTGCAAGAGAAGCTCAGCAAGAGCTGGAGCCTCCAGGGACTCTGAGCCAAGTCTGTTGCTTGGGCTCGAGCCCACAGAGCAGTCCAAATGGGGTGGTCACACCGGTCGAGTTAGAAAAAATCAGGATTTCCAACAGCATGCAGAGGCATTCTTGCACAACCTCCTCTCCTGCATTTGGCTTAGTTACACCAGGTCTTGGCTAAGCTTGCAAGTGTACATTAAGTCATCACTCAAGCACCAGGCATTTGTTGGCTTGCTGTTAATTATGAGTGGTGTTACCTGTAAAATATTCACAGAAAGTTCCAGGTGGGTAGAAAAGCATAAATAACGATGTATTAAGGGCTAATTTTATTTTTACAAATATACAGGAAATTAAGAACAGCTGGACCATAAAATACTTCTTTGTATACAGTGTTTTTAATATGAGTTCCATCAATTCCCTGGATTTCTCTAGTACTGAGGCTTTGCTGAACAAAGAACTGATTTTGAGGTGGTGTTTTCTTGGAATCAAAGCTAGCTAAAGCATTCAGCAGGATTTTTGCAGGCTTTGTTCATTTTACTTTTCCTAGACAGGTAATTCACTTTACAAATTGCATGTTGTATTGTCAAAAGGGCAATAAATCACGCAACAGATGCATGCAAGAACTTGATTCTGCACCTCATGTTTATCCTGTAGCTTGGACTTTGGTTGAGCAAGGTGTAGAAGGGTGTCACTTTAAATACAGTGACTCTCAGGCTAACAACATAGAGCCTGAAACACTATGTTAGCTGAGAACCTCACATTTACTGATCTCAATGGAACTGTGAGCATCTTTAACATGTCAGAGCACCCTGCCAGCTAGATGCACCTCTAGTGAACACTGCACAGCAAAAATGGCCAAGCATTGTGTCTGGTACAAAGGGCTTGCTTGCAGTTATGGTACTGGGGCATTTGCAGTTTCAGCAAGATCACATTCTGCACTTGGAGACACTTTGTCTGTGTGTTTCAGATTAAAGAGCGTCTTGCAAATATTTCTGGGCTTTAAGACAGAGAAATTCGTGTTTTCCTCACAGATAAAGACAAACTTCACCTAAAGAGGACTTCATAGTACAGCTGCCATTCCAGGATCTTCAAACGAAGATCTGGCCACACTCCAAACTATTTGGGAAAAAAAATGTTTGGATGCCATCAACCCAGGGATGTTTTGGATTGTGCTAATATTTCCCAGCAGAAAGTGGCCAGGTTTGTCTCCTAGTGACTAATGAAGCTGTCATACACCATTCCTTCCTGCTGTTTAATAATGCTTTCAAAAAAGCCCTTTATGGAGATGAATAGTATAGTAGTGCTGCAGCTGAGGAACTGGCATGCTGTCAAAGAAAACAGAGGCCAGTTTACTATGCATGGCACTGTATTTTTCATTATACTTCACAAAGACTTGTTATTAACTGAAAATAAATTCATCATTAGGGAATAGATATTATTTAGTATGTAGTTCAGTATAATTTTGAGACTTGATTCCAATAGTCAGATTTCATTGTAGCAGCAAAATTGCCTCTTACTCTAAATGTTGATACGATAGTCATTGGTTTTTAGATCCTGAATTTCAGGGGATAATAACAGTTCCACCAGAAAAATTAATTGCAATGGAAATGCAGTTCATTCTTTCCATTTTCTCCTCAGTAACATTTACATGCACACAAGCTGTATATTGCATACACTTAATAGAGGTGGCAATTCAGCCAAGTCAGTGGTGTAAACAACACCAACATGACAGTTCCTACATTCACATCCAGATCTCAGCTTCTGCTCTGTTGGTGGAGTGATATAATCAAGTCACACATACAATTTTTATACTCCTTAATTGAGTGTCAGTAACCTCAGGTAACTGTGGGGCACATCAGTATTACTGCTGTGCAGAATGCTCATGTGAAACATGAGTCCCAACCTGTAAAAACCTACACAAATCCACAAGATTTCTACCTCAGTGCTGTGTCCAGGACTGTCTCAGGCAAGTTCACCTATTTATGGCCTCTTGGGGGCCTTTGGCAGCAGAGCTGAGAAGGTGTGAAACACCTCTACACCCTTTGACTCTTGCTGTGAAGCATAGGGGAAAATCAAATGCTCTCCACAGCCATGCAAGCGCTCTTCACCACGTGTTTCTTTCAGATGTAAAGCAGGGAGACAAGAGACTGACATATCTTATCAACTCTCCAACACAGAGCTCCATCAGCATCAGCCAGATGAGCCCGAACTGATTTCGGTGCGTTTGTTTGAACACAGTTGGCTTTCAGAAGCTGCAATCAGAGATCACAAGCCTTATCTGTGCAGGGAAGTTTCAAAAAATAGTGCAGTCAGCTTACTGTAGAGCATCTTGGGTTTTTCTGCTTTTAACCACTTTGAACGTTTGCAAGTATCGGAGGTGGTACTGCATAGATCTAGCTTCTCCTTCCTCTATTATGTGATGGAGGAAAACACCTCTGACCACTTTAAATCAGTATAATCCATGCATTTGGAGAGTTAATTATGGAGCAATACAGGGAATAAACCCATCCTGCACAAAGCTTCACTCCACAACCTTTTTTATTATGTTTTCCCTTGTCCTCATTGAAAAGTGCAGACTTAAAGTACTTAAAGTCAGTTAGAAGGCCCATTATTCTCTTGCAACATACTCATTTTGTCACTGGCATTTTTAAACTGCTGGCTTAGAGGTCCCAGTGTCAGATACCAGACAGCTGCATGTATTTGGAATCACAGAGGCAGATAAATTTGGCTTGGCATCTTCATACTTCTTTTGATGCTGAAACCAGTGAATTGCAGAGGAATAGCAGGAGAACTGAAATCAGTCAGTTCCTTCTGTGAAGCATCTTTCCAGCAACTTCACTCAGCAAAGTGTGATTTCTGGCTTCCATCAACTGGCAAATGGCAATTTAGATAGTGGCAATTTAAGCGACCTGGCCAACCATTCTAAAAACTCTAGAGTGCTCACACAAGAACTAACACATCAAAAAACCTTCAAAGGCTACACCTCTTCTTCTAAAAAAGCAGAAAACTAAAGCCAGGCATAAGGGATCCCTGAACCTGTTAGAAAGGGGCAGGTCTGTATTTGCTTTTTTTCTTTAAAGTGGGCTTGAATCAAAACACAGCATGTTTGCAACTCCCAGCATGTGCTTCAGTCTTTATGATTCATAAAAACCAGAAAACAAAAAAATACAAATGTATTGCTTATTGTAAGAAGGCAAAATGCATTGTGCATTAGGGAAAATATTGGCAGAAGCAGCATTTTTAATCAAGAGGGCTTTTGAGCAGTTCTGTAACTGGGTAATCCACAGAATGGATCATAAAAATCAGTGAGAACCAGGAACAGCAAACACCAATGGCCAGTCAACTGAATCTAGATATTTTTCACCACCATTCCTGCACTACAGTGCATTAAGCCCAGTTTATGTTATAATACAGCTATTCCTCAACACTACATACTGTTTCAACAACATCTTAATTAAGAAACCTGTTTTATGGAATTCTCACATCCCATTTGCACAGACCATATCTCTGTTTATTCATGGTCCCAGTACATTGTTTTGGCAACCAGAACCATGTCCTACATGGATAAGCAATATTTGGAAGGCATCCGTAAATTTTCGATTGTTTCAATGCAATCAACAGCTGGAAACACGCAGAGGAGCCAGATCAAGAGAGACACCAGCAAGTGCTGCCCACCAGAACCTCAGGGCTGTTGACATAATGGTCTCAGCCCCCACAAACTGAACAGGGTGCCCACAGGCTTGTGGGCATTGCCAAACACCACATTTCCTTGGATAAGCATCCTTCCCTGGATACCAGCACCAAGTCACCCAGTGCAATGGCTTAGGGCACTGCTTTTGAGCATGGTGCCTTTGGACTGAAAACAACCCTTTGATTGCTGGAGGCTGTGACACACTGGTCTTCAGGGCACTGAGCTGAGTTCTGCTCTGGCTGAATTGCAATTTAAATAGAATGATTTAAAGGGAAAATTTTATGTTAGCCCTATCACAACTGTTCACAATGCCCATGTAATATTCTAATATACTAAAGAAAGCTCTGTTTCATAACAAACCTTCACAGGAGGTGCAGCCATTTATTTTTATCTCAGTTGTCTCCTGTTACACTCAACTGATTATAAAAATATTTTAATTTCATCTAGGGAATTTCATCTGAGGAATCACAGCATTGCACATGTTTAAAGGGATAGTCTGGAAAACACAATGGATAAAAGAAAATTTCTTCTAATGAAGCTTGGCTGGGATGTTTGAAACAAGATCCACGAACTTTGAATTTTTATGGATCTAACAATTCCACTAGTAGTTGTGCAAACAAAGTCAAATGTTTTCACTAATTCCTAAGAGCCACACAGCATGATATCAACAAATTAACAACCATATGCAATCTTGATAGTGAGTTGAAGAAAATACACAAAGTCCAAGATAGATTTTGACCAGCATCTCTGCATGAATAGCCACAAGAAATTAAGAAGCAAGGAAATCCTTATTCAGTATTCCCGTCTCAAACCCACTGCCACCAATGCTGTAATTTACTCTCCTGAGGGGAAAGGCCCAAGAAGTCCACCTGACCTGCTCCCTACTTGTCTCACAAAGTATTGGAGCTGGTAACAGAAGTATCACACATTTGCCTGTGAGGTTTTCAAGAATCTTGAACTGTAAATTTGAAGACAAGAGAACTCAGATTCACACAGGAGCAAGACTGAAGCACTGAGAGGTTTCAGCCCATGTTATTAAGGAAGTTTTTTACTGACCCATGAAAGTTTGAGGTATCTAGAATCTTCTTGGCCTCATTTCTGAAAGTTTCAGGTAAAATTTTTCCTTAAGTTGTTTTTCAGTTCCTTCAAGAGCTTGATGAAACAAAATGGAAAGAAGCACTCAAAAAAGTTAATTTCAACTTCACACTTGAGCCAGTTTGGGCAGAAGTACAAGCAGAGTTCAAAATGTGTCTGTGTGATGGGAGAAGGCAATACATTTCTTGCTTCAGGAGCAATAAGAAGTCACTACCCCCTTTCCTGTCCAAAAACTGATTATGTTGCCTTTCAGTCTCTTATCAAATGAGGATCCTGTTAGCAAGGGTGGCCTGGTACAGTGCTATCAGAAAGACAAAACCTGCCCCCAGCCCACGCCAGACCCACATTTACTATCAGGCTGTGCCTTTAGGTGGCATGAACTGGTAGTGCAGCACGAAGCCGGGGAGCCCCGTAACAGCAGCAAGGGCAGTGAGCCCTTCAGCGCCGGGCGAGGATGCGCGGCCAGCGTTCGGCGGAGCAGCCGCACGCGCCTCCTGCTAGCAGGGCGCTTGTTGTGCTTTCCTGGAAGTCATTGCTCTCAACTTTAGACCTTCCTAATCCCCTGACAGATGCTTTAACCACAAGTTTGCTTTCATGCCTCAAGACATGCAAGTGACCACCACATTCAGTTTCATCCCCAGAGTTTACATTATGGGCTGTTTGCCCGTGTTGGAAAGAGTGCCTGACATCAGGATTAAATCAACTTCAAGGACTTCAGTAGCTGGCAAGTCATTTATGCTTCCTTTCTCCACAGTTTTTCAGATCTGGCTGAAATCCCTCCCTCTTCCCCCTAGGAACTGTATTCTGCCCACAGGTGTGCTTACAAGGTGTCTATTTTTTAAACCTTGAGCACCAGTTAGTTCTATATCAAGATAATTCTTCATTTCCAAAGGACAGAACTGCTTTCCCACTGAACAGCCACAGGGCTAACACTGCTTTACAGACTTCAGGTACCACACAACTAAAGGTTACAATATCACTGACCACCACCCTACACACCACACTTAGAGAAGAGCAGCAAATGGATAAAAGTGCAAGTATCAAAGACTTAATAAAAGAATAAAGACTGAGCAGCAGTTCATCCCATGGTGTCCATCCCAGTGATCCAAGATTACTTAAAGCAATCGTTTAGCCCTGTAGAGACCTAAGAATGAAGTTATGTTGTAGCTCTGGGGATGAACTGGATTCACATGTAACTTTCCAAAGGTTACCAGCCCAGGGGATAATGCAACTTCAGGGCATTAGATTCAGTGCATAAAAAAGAATATAGTTAGGTTTAGAGAGAAACATTTAAAAAGCTAGATGGACTGGGTTGTGGAAATATGTTTGGCAAATAAATCAATTCCTTCACTTAGAAGACTTGTTCGTGTCTGCAAGTGAAAATAGAGATAGGGAAGGCTGCTTTTTTAATGAAAGTATTTACTTAGGAAGAAATTTTGTAGTCAGGAATAATCACTTAACACCCATAAACTGAAGGACTAATTCCATGGAACATCAGTCCCAGAATGGCTAACCTCAGAGTGTTGAGCCTTTCTAAAAAAATAACTCCTCATAGCACATTGTCTACACATATGAAAATATTAAACTGCTCTAATTAGCCTAATTATCCTTAGGCACCTCCTACTTCACATGGGTGCTTCAAGCAGGGAAGTTCAAGGCAGAATGAGAGCACATGAAATATGTCCCAGCACAGAGTATTCAATGCCCCTGTGGGCATTAACATTAATTTCCATTGCAGACTAAAAAAGCTGAATTCTCTCAGGGGTTGCTGAGGATGTTCAGCCCCTCAGAGGAGAGACCAAAGGCTTCAGCAAGACACTAAGTCAAACGTTACCCAGCAAACTCAACACCTCATTAGATATTCTCTTTAGTTTAAATCCCCAGGTTGACAGGACAACTGGGACAGAGATGAAAGTCCAGAATCCAGAAGAGCCTGCTCATCACTGCACAGAGCCTTCCTGCAGGTTAAAGTCAGTGGTAATATTCAGCTGTATTAAAATAGTCATTCCTCTATACAAACACATCAACTCCTTACAAATGTTTTGATTGCACACTACTGCCTTCTCTGCAGCAGGTAATTTTTACATTTGTTCCCAAAAAATCAATCCTGGTCCTACATAAACTATATCAACTAAGAGCAGTTACTTGAATCAATTTAGGCAACTGTAAGAAATGGGTCTGGGAAAAAGCAAACTCCATATTATCTCCTTTTTCAGTGGAGCTGACAGGACAGCTGCCTGTTATTACGGTGCACCCCAGGAAATGCTTAGCTGCCAAAAAAGTCCAGAGCCAGCAAGGGATTAGCAGACAAACAGAATTCATGCACCTGGAAGTCATGCAGCTAGATATGCCATCTTTGTAAGACATGATACTTCAATCTCATTTGCAAAGAAACAAGAACAAACAGAAATGACTTAATGTCATCATAATTATGATAAATCTAGGAATTACTATACACTTTTGTGACTAGATTAAGTGGAAGTAGTTTTCATTTAACTGCAGTAATCTGTTGAAGGACTTATATAACTGTCATAAATATAATGCTCTCTACTTTATGTTTAAGCTGTTCCTAAATAATGCAGCATTAATACCATGCTAAGTGACCAGAACCCTGATGGCTGTAGAGATGAATAATGCAGGTGGTGCATAGGACTTAATGATTTCATGTAACCTGTGAATACAAAACTTTCATTTCCTTCATCAATATCTTTTTAACAGCAAAATGTCTACTGGACAGCCCCTTCCTCCTCCCATGACTGCATTTGTCCTTCATAGGCATGCTCTCACAAGCTGCTGGATCTGTGTGCTGGGTCCAGGTAATGCCCAGTGCCACCCTCATGCGCCCAGCCTGAGTGGGAAGGACTGGACAGCAGCTGCCACAGGAAGCTGAGCTGTGTTCTAAGCAGCTCCCTCACTACATTCCCATGGATCCTCTGCTCACTGCCACCAGTTTTAAGTGGAATCAGCTTGTATCCTTACCTCCATAAAAACAGCAGCAGCTATACTGACAGCCTGAAGTGTCTTTTCTGACATCAAGATGAATGACACATGTCCAGCCCAGTGTCAATGAGCTTCTAACAAAGCTGCTGCACAGTCCACTGAGATGTATCATACAAGCCTCAGTGGGCACTGGGGGTCAGACAGCCCAGGACAGTTCAGATGGGGACTTCTCCTTATAGTTATGTACATACTTATCACACCAACAGAAACAAATTGGTAGAAGAGTCACTGAAATATTTAAGAATTCAATACATTAATTCTTGCCTTATTTTAGAAATACCTTCTCATCAGGCTTGTGGACAGAAGTGAGAAATGCTTTAAGAAGTTTCAGGAATCAAAACTGAAGAAGAGCTGTCACACGCTAGGAAACAATAGCAGGGAGTAGCTGGAGAGCACCAGAGTTATCCCAATTGTGTCTGGAGAGTGGCTTTCAAAAAGGAGCCACCACAACCTGTCAAGGTAGTAGCTATATCATCAGTACTGAGATTATGCATTACAGAAGCTTCTGGAAATAAACCTGTAGATGTAAGCACAGTGCATTTCAACAAAATACAAGCTTTTACTAACAAAGGCTACCAATGTCTTCAGTCACTGACTTGAACATCAGAAGCAGAAAAAAATTCTGATAGATCTGCCATAATTGTATGCTGGGTTGTTTTGAGAACAGTGGCTGTGCAATTGCAGTAATAGCTCAAGGTTTGGAAATGGAATTTAACAAACTATTCTTTCCTCCATTTTTATGTACCTAAAAATTAGCTATAAAAGTTTTCTTGTATTTGGATAATTTCAAGCTTACTGTTGTTGTTATAAATTAAGAAGTGTATTTACTGGATCCAGTTGCTCACTGCACTACTGAAAAGCTGAGATTAGAAATAAAGGTCTGTACTTTCCTAAATTCTACCATCTGCTCCCTCAACCTCTTCTTAATCTATAACCTGAAAGATGCCCCATCTGCTCCCATCTATTTTATATGATAGTAGGGAATAGAAATCTGCCAGAGAATGCTGTTCTGGAGCTGTATGGATCAGCCAGCTCCCTGCTATAAGGGTGGGAGACCTTGAGGTCACATGTACAGAGGGGGTAACAGCAGTGGAGAGCTGCAGCCCATTAAAACTGCATTCATGTCTTTTGACCTCCCCTGGAAACTCAAACAAGTAAAACTGGTGGTAGCAATTCAGAAACTTCATAAGTCCCATGAGGGTGTTACAAGCAGCCTCTTCTCTTCATGAATCCCTAGTGTTCAGTTTGTTTCCAGTTTCGTTGCCCAGACAAAATATTGAAAAAACATAAAACTTGAGTCTAAAAATAATTTTCCCAGTCCTTTAATTCCACTAAGCAATCTCCCAACTGCAACCTCCTCTTCCTTATGCAGTAGCATGACTAATGCAAATTTACTTCAATCTTCACAGATATAACAAAAAAACCCTAGTTTTATTCCTAAATCAAATTTATGTTCAATGTAACATAGTTGCAATAAACAACTTTCTTAATGTGCCAATTGCTCAGCTCTTTAAAACCTCAAACAGTGAAAATAATACTTGCATGAATGCTCTATATAAGCAATTTTTTTCTCTAGCAAAATAGCACTAAAAAGTCAAAGTAGATGACGGTTCTGGATGTAGACCATGTAACACAATCATTGTATCAGTTTTTCTAGTCACCATTTTCAAAGTGTCATCACAAGCCAGAGCATCAATCAGTAGATAAAAGCTCTCACACATGTAGGCTTTTGGTGGTGATTTCTGCCCTGCCCCTTCCCTTGGTTTCATTTTGTAAAGTCTCTCTCTAGAAACCTTGTGGAAGCAGAAGATCAACAGAAACTCATCATAAATCAGCTCAGTGATTACAGGGTGCTGATCTGCCCACTATGTTTCTACTCATTTTTCCATTTCCAGCAACCAGCCTCCTGCACGATGCCTTCAGGAAAGAGCTCCAGACTGCATCAGTCACTCTGTTTGCACACAGAGTGCTGATGAGGCAAAGATTTACCTCTTCTGAACCCATCACTCCTCTGCACTATTCTGACATAGAAATAATCTGGAGCAAAAACTCCCTCTGTGACCAAAAAAAAAAAAAGCTGCGTAGGCTTCTTTGTTATACAGTAAATCTGATGGTAAATAAAAAATCACCTTTCTCAAATTATTCATGCAACAAAATACAGAAATAGTCATAAAAGTAGGCATGAAACACAAGCCTTTTGACATTCTAGGACAAATGCACAGCTCTTTGTCTTGTTGCCTCACAAACTTTACCTGTATTGCCTGAGGAACCCTGAATATTCTAAAATGTTACCAAGTGAATATATAGGGGGTGGTGTATAGACAGGCATCTGTAGCACTCTCTGTGCAACTGGGACACCCTGACTTCAACCTGTGCTACAGTGTTTGAATCTCAGTTTCCAGATACTTAGTCTTGCTTGTAAAATGAAATTGGAAAACTGGAATATTAACAGCAGTCCAGAAGAAGCAAAAGTGGCCCTGGGGGAAAAAAGCAATCTACAAAGGGGAGCCATTATCCACAAGAAAAACATGGAGCCACGGAAGAGGCCACAGCTGCCTTGCATTTTGGAGAAACAGGAGGTCTTTGCATTATTTACACACACACACCCCCCCTTATCTTCTTTTATTGTTTCTGTGGCCATAAAATGCCCTAGTCTGGATTTTCGAGGACTCTCAGTATGCCTCTGATCAGGGAGAGACATGCATGGCAGCCTACAGGAACTTCACTTGGGTGGTGGCAGCTGATAAACCCCCACAACACAGCATCCCAACAGCACAGGCACCTGAGCCACTGTGCTGGAAGCTGCAGTGCCACCTGAGAGCCCATCCCACTGCGTGGGGCACCCTGAGGAACTGACACTGACACCAAAACCTCCACGTACACAGTCATTATTGCTGATTCCTCACTAGGAATCCTGATCTCCCCTCTCACACTCTGCTTTTGCAGTTGCATCTACAGGGGATGCTGGCCCCCTCCTAAAGCTGCTGAAAATCAAAATCTTCAGTCGTGAAGCTGCTTGGAGAGAATATCACAGCAACTGCAATCCTGGATGTACGTCCAGCACACTAACTCACTCCATGGTACTAGGCAGGAAACATCTGTTTCTCTTTGCTCAACCAAGTTTTCCTTATAAAGTGGTCCTGAATGTGCAATTCTGGGTCAGCTTGGACATATACTAGCAGATGAGATATTTTTACTGTATTATATAAGTTGGAAGTGAATTATACTGGAATAGCTTCAGGAGGTCCACCTAGAAATGGTAGAACACACATGGAAGTAATTTATTTCAAAAATAGGAGAGTCTGAGTAAATTTACACAGTTCATAGGGGATTTTTTTGAAAGGCCTTTTTCTGCACTATTCCCAAGTAGGTATTTACCTAAAAATTACTTGGTAGACAGATGCACACTGTGCTTGAGAGTACATCTACTGATGTTTTGGTTTTGGAGTTTAATTCCCTTTTCTCCCCAGTGGTGAATTTGCATACGTCTGGAGAAAGGAAGCCTTTTACTTCAAGCAGAGTGATTCACACAGATGCATGTACAGTAAGTGACAAGTTGCACTTAGATATCCCTATGAATTTACTTTACCCTGTGCTTATAGGTAAGACTAATATACAGTCACTACTTTTTGCAATATTGACACTCATTGGGTGAAGTTCCAAACAGCATAAAACTAGACTGCTGAAGAATAGTTTGAGAAGTAACTTTTAAAAGCTTAAAGTAGCTGGAGTTTTTAAAAATAATCAAATAATAGGGAAACTTGTGCACTAAATTATGCTGTGACCTAGTGTTTTTACATATCTATAAAATGAAATTTCCAAATTTTTTGCACCAAATTATATACATAAATTACCAAGTTATGTTTAAATTATCTAGAATTGAAAATAATTTTTTAATAGATTTACTTCATAGAAGGCACCCATTCACCTACTCTAGAATTCCTTTTCCTTTCTCTGTTAAAGTATCCCAAAGCAGCAAGGTCACAGACAGCAACTAAGACACCACCAGATTATGGTCCCAGCTACTGCAGGGAAAAAAAATACTATGAGGGATGTGAAAAGTTAAAAAGATGCCATCCTATAACCAGGCAGTAAATAATCTGTTTTTCCCTCATGATCATGGTATGGCACCTGCCCACAACACTAGTCAGACCATTTCTGGATCAATTTAAAAAATCAGGTAGTTGCTGTCATTTCCAGAAATGCCTAAGCTTAGACAAACATGGTTCCTGGAAAACCTTCCAGTACCAAAAGGCACCAATGAATCAGTGCAACAAATATCAGGAGTTCAATATCAAGTTCATGCTCTATTGTAAAAACACAGCAAAATTGCACAATCACAAGCCACTAAGAAGTAAAAGATCTGCAGGAGACATTTTTTCTAAGGCTACAGAAGTCCATGCGTAGAAAACTGGTAATAATAACTTAAAGTCAATATAAGTATTTAAGATAAATTATGGATACAAACATGAATTTTACCCTTCTGTTTTCCAAATCAGATAAACCAATACACAGAGCTATTAAAAGGGGGGAAAGAGATCACAAGGCAAGAGACTTAGGTATTTTAAAAGAGAACCAAAAATACCCCCACCCCAACCAAAAAAACACCTTCTCTTATCAGAATTTCTCACTAAACTCATTGCACTTCTGTATCAGGGTTTATTTCTCAAACTGGTAGAATTAGCAGTCAGATGATCCTGTTGTGATATTTACACTCATGCCCACCTTCATCCTGTCAGTGCCATAAAAACTGAGTATATCAAAGACCTTTCAGTTAACAAAACAAAGGGGAGCAAGCAGGTCTTCAATGCACTTTTCTGACTTCCTCTGAGCCTTTGCATTTCTAAATGAGAATGGCATATGGTTTTCCCCAAAACCATCCACGATAACTCTTTATTTTAGTATTCAACAACTCCCTCAAACCATTTCTCAGGGCATGCTTCCCTTACAGTTAACACCAACAACCAAACATACCTTGCTTTTCTGTTTGTTTGGTTTGGAGTTTTTTTAATAACGAGGACAGAGGAGAGTCAGGACTGAAATAACAAAGGTACACCTGTGTCAGACAAATGAACCATGGAACATTGCTCTTCATGGCACTCCCAGTTTCCAGCCCCAAGGCAGGCAGACACCAGCCTGCACCTACAATAGGGCACACTTTTTAGTTTTGTCAGTTCTGCTGCCATCCAGGTGTAATAGCACCGTGAGAGCCCCCCTAAAAGCTCTGACTGTGGCTCTTACACTGGGACAACCCTGGCATCTAGACTTCAAGAGTGAAAGACTCAGAGAAAAAGCCTTTCCTGTCTCTATAGTTGAAGGTTAACTTATCTTTATTTTTACAAAGCTGAACAGACAAAAACAGCAGCTGCAAATGTACACGTAGTTCTGAATAAGCAAAGCTTCTTCACATAGCCTGCCCTGCAGTATCCCTTGTCCTAGCCAAGATTTCTGCTGAGCAAGGACACAGAGGCATACAACAGACCTGCCCAAATTCTAAATCAGCAGAGCACAAGGCATTTCTAATACAGAATCATTTAGAAGCTTTAATCTTCCTGCTGCAGTCAGTCTATATTGGCAGTCTTTATTTTTAATCCACAGGACCCTGGCCTCCCTCTAGTGCACTGATGCACTTTCTAGCAGTGCCACTGAGTCCCATAGTAAAGTAGCTCTCAGAAGCAAGATAAGTGCAAGAGCAAAGACAGTCGTAGAGTTAAAGTTACTGAATATTTCTAGGAACACCAGATTTTGTCTCTAAAGTTCAGACATGAAACAAGATTTTATGATAAACAAACTAAAGTATCTTTTTTAGAGTGTTCCAAGCAAGGACAGAGGAAAAACTAAACAGTATGTAACAATAAATCGCTAGAGAGCACCAGAGCAATGATGCACTTAGGAGTCCAATTATGCAATTTTAAGTCAATCTTTAGATTGCTTGGCTTTGCAGTTTTGACATAGTTCTTTCAGTGTATTTTACACAACTTAAACCCCACAGCACACATTGATAATCAGGGAGCAATTTACCCAATGTTATTCAGGTAAAGTTTGATTGCTTCTTCTGTTTCCAGATGGTGACCAAAAGTTTGCTGAAGTGCTTGCAAGTTAACCTGCTGAAGAAACATGGCATGTGTGTCTGATTATGAGTCAGCATATACATCTCACAATAAAACCTAAATATGTACCTTTTCTGCTGCAGATGTGATGAATCCTCTCCTGCTTTCTGAAAAATTTTGCTTAGGACCAAGGCACTTTTGCATCATCGGTGAGGTGCTCATTGCTTTGCCAGTAAATATCAGTGTACAAGATCAGAAACCAAGCACAAGGGAAAAGAGAAACCACCTCAGCCACCAGCCATTGAAAACCTCAAGCCATCCCTGAAGCAGCTGTGGAAATGCTGGCAATTACCTCAGAAACAAGAAGCAGCTGGGTTCAGTTCCAAGCCCTACAAAGCAAACAAGGAGGGAGGGTCTTATATAATGAAGTGGGGTGGGAGTGGTGGGAGAGCAAGTGATGCCTGGGGAAAGTGTAGAGTTAGCAGGTTGTCAATGTACAGTTGGACAGCCTGTCTAAAGGGCCTTGTGTTTAGTAAAGGATGGTGTGGGGGAGAGTACAACCTCAATTTAAAAAAAAAAGTGTGTTATCAGACTAGAGATACTGAATGTGGGTTAGTCATGGTTTCTTTGGGAAACACCAGTAAGAACCTGGTGATAGTCATGACTGAGGAAAGACAGTCTGGAGGTGGATCTGTGTATTTTGTTTATTTCATCTGCTTCTTCCAGGGCACCCTGCAGATGGAGGGGGAAAAAAAGATCAGAGGAATTTTTTCTACCTGCCCTTTATCTTCCTAGCGCACAGTGATGTATCTGCAGTTGCCATGTGTATGGCTAATAAGGGAGCTTCGAAAAGAAGGGGTTAAGATGAAAAGAATCACTTGGCAAAGTATTATCAATGTTGATCTTGTTTGTCTTGGTTATGTGCAGGGATTGAGCTTGCCTGTATAATGTGCTGGGGTGCATCAGGAGGAGCATTGCCAGCAGGTCAGCTCCTTGTAGGAATTTGGATGCTCAGGTAACTCTATCCTTTCTGGTATACATTAGTTACACAACAGGTAAGCAGGAAGCAGTGTAACTCTTATCATTGCTGGATGGGCTACCTGGTCTTGATTTGAAATAAAAATATTCTATCCCTCTGTCCTAAATTTTTTTAAAATGTTGTAAATGTACACTTGCAAGAGGTTAAGGAGACATCTCCATAATGAGTTTCAAACAGCTTGCAGTAGTACTTCCTAAGAAGAGAATGCTAAAGTTTATATGAATTGTTATGAGTAATTTTCCCATTTTTTATTTCCATAGAGTATTCCTCATTTCCACTAGGCAAGCTAAAAATATTAATCTGGTACTATATCCTGCAGATTCACACCACAGTTGATGCTCTTTAACTTTAATCAGCCATGTAGCACATTTTACAAAGAAACAGGAAAAGTACAGGCAAGTCTGGCCAAGTGTCTTCATTTAAAATAACTGTCAACCCCAGGTCATTTGGTCTTTTATGGAGGAAGAGGAACTCAGGAGATCTATTTTCCATTCTCTGGCTTGATACAGCTGCTAGAGCTGTGGCTAAAAGCTGGTATTCATCTTTGAAGATAAGCTGCCCACATGTGTCTCTGGGGTTGGCCAGATGGCCGGCGCACGCTGCCGCCGCACAACTGCGCTCTTAGCACAGCCTGAGTGGAACTAATGGGCAGAAGCGTGGGTGGGATGCCCAATGACTTAAACATTTGTTCCTTTTTTCTTCTTTAGATGATGCTGGTGGTCTGTGCAGGCCAGCAAACCCTAGCATCAATTAAGGTGTAGGTTTCACACTTTTTCTGTGACGTGTGAGTACAGAGAGCTTGCCTCGTCGCACATCACCATCAGATGTGTTGTACTCTCAACTACCTAAACCACATCTAAAAGTATATTTTGTACTTCCCACAAACATAAAACTGGGCTAAGGCTTCTCATATACTTAATATGTTTATAATATACCCTTTAGGGGGTAAATATGCAAAACATCCTTTAATAAGGATATACTGAATATTGATTAAAATAGCCCTGCATTTAAAAATTAAAAGCTGTATTTCATATCTTATTGGTCAGCTTGGCAATGCAGTTAGACAAGAATCCTGCACTGCACACTACAAATTCATATCTGATTTTTCTTCTGCAATTTGTGCTTCACTGCTACTTTTTCTAAACGATGTTACAGCGTTTAATGATGGTACCAAAATTCTGAGAGACAGCAATAGGGAAGGGAACAAGAAATCTCCCAGGAGGACATGAGCATAGAAACCCAGCACTGAAGTAAGCAAACAAGAGCCCAAACAATCTGGTGGTTTTCTGTTGGAAGCAGGCTAAAACTGACTTCTGAAGAAAATAAACCAAACCTTTCTGTTCCTCCAGCATTATGCCTCATCTACACAGAATCTGATCACATTACACAAAGCTTCTTGAAGAGAAATAAAGTTTTGTTTCTCACTAAACAAAGTCAATTAATTCTATGGGGGTAAAAAACCTCTCCTCCTGGGTGTTTTTTAGACTTTTATAAATCACTGTTTTAAGGAGTTTACAACTTAATCATTTTTTCACCTTAGCACTTCAAAATGGAATCCTACAAAACACCAGCTTAAATATAGGAATACTTACTTAGGAAGTACTTCACAGTCATTCAAATTTAATGTATTATACTAAGAATTATTTATTTATTTATTTTACTAAAAACCTACAACTAAAATCATATGCCCTCCACTTTCCTAGGTATTTTGTACTTTTCTACAATTTCTCTTTTCAACTTTTCAACACTAGGAAAACATGAAAAGAGTTAGACTGATTTCTTAGGAAACTGAACTGTCTACAGTCACAGCAGATCTACATTGGCTTATAGCCTGAACCACAAAATTTGTATCCTTCATTGTCACTCATAACTTCCAGCTTATGTTTTCCAGAGTTAAATTCCTGAGTTAGACACCATAGTCCCTGCAGAAAATAATGTAATACATTGTAAAGGGAGAATTAGGAGTACCTGAATGGGACTTGCACCTGTGAGCACACTGGCTGGAGAGAAGCTGAACACAACGCCCTGGGAACACCAGAGAGAGAAGCATGGTTGTAATTCAGCCCTCTCTGAGACATAGGCTCTTCCTTGCAGCTTGAGTTAATCTCTTCTCTCTGAGGCTGAGCTTCACAGCCTAGAAATTCTCCCCAAGACACTGGCCCCTGGGCAACATTTCTCATTTCAAGTTTGGCAGAAGAAGAGCAGTGGGTTGTGGCTCTTCTTCCCTCCCCAAGGACACAGATACAGTCTTACAGCTTAAGCCAATTTCTGTAAAGTAATTTTCTACTTTGATTCCACTATTTCAGCATGCATGCCTGCCTCCTGAGTACAAAACCTGATTTACCACATCTGAGACTGTCTCCTAACCCTCCTTTTGCCTTGCCACTACCCAAATACATGGGGCACAGAATGAACACATTTGCCTCGGTTACTTTTTATTTTCTAGGGCCCCTAAAAGAAACCCCATAAGTGTTTGTTGTCACCTTTGACTACTGTAGCAATGGCAGCATTCATTTTCTGTACTGTTCATAAGTAAACCTCCAGTAACATTAGTCTTCAGTCTCTTCTGAAACTCTTTTATTAAACATGAAGAATGTGGCAAGAGCCTGTTGTCTTATTTACATGAGTTGCAATAACTTTTTACTCTTTTTTTTTTTATATCACAGACAAAATATCTTCCAAACCATTACTAACATTGACAGGAGGAGGAAAGTAACTCTTCAAACCTTCAAAACCCAGTATTCTTCTAAAGTTTTCAGTTTCAGTTAAGTAGCACTATCATGCTTGTTATATATCAAAGCAATCAAAACTACAAAGACCAGCAGTTTTGAAAACATAAAAACTGTCCATATGAAATGTTTTTGTCTTAGTTTGGATAATGAAAAATGACCACAAGTCGTTGCAGGGAAGCACTGGTTTTTCAAATTCTCTGTAGGATGCCAATATGGGAGAGCACAGAATCAAGGTGTCACCATAAAGCAGGAAGCCATCTGCCCCTGCCCCTCACTGGTAGAAAGTTTTCCAATGACCATGAAGGGTGGCAGGCCTGCTGCTGAAGGTGATGGCCTCAGAAGGTACAGACCCCATGGTCAGTAAAAAAACCTGAGATACAGCAGTAGGTTTTACATTGTTTCATATGAAATTGGTAGAATTTTCTAATTTTTAGGAGAAAACTTCAGCAAACTCATCCTTCTGGGGTCACACTGATGTCAGAGGTGTTACAGCATGAATTATTTCATATCTGAGAAGCTAAATAGCATTGGATCTTACTTATTCTAGGTACTGACAGTATTTATCATTTCCCTGACATGCAGCTAGGTTAAAGTCTTACTCACAATTATGTCTGTAACCAACTATCCGTCTTATTTGTAGTCTGTTAAGCAAAATTTGATGCCCATAAAAACCCACCGACATTATATGATGTTTTCAAGATACATTATTTATGACAAATAGCAGCTGTGAAAGGGAAGTCCCTTCAAGTAAATGCAGAAGGCATCTTTCTTGGCAATTTGTCAGACTGGACTCTGGAGTCAGCAGAGGATTGAATGTGAATGATGAACTGCACAGCAGCCCACTGTGTGTCTGCAGCCTCGGGAAGGGCAGGCACAGCCCTGACTTTTAAACAAGGAAGCATAAACAGAGCCAAAATGCTGAAAGCCATCATTATAAAGCCTGAGACAAAATGTAACAACAACAACAAACAGTTGGGTAACCTTTTTGAAGTGGATATACTCCTCTTTCTGTGTTTTCTGAATCTCCTTAAATTTTGATTGGCTTTAGATTTGAAAGCAGTTGGCAGACAGTCAAAATTTAAAATTGATGAAGTACAATTGGTCTGTTCATGGGATGCTTGGAAAAGAAAATAATGATCTTTCAGACAAAAATGTTCTGAGGAAGCTAAGCCTCCATGTCAACAGATAAGAAAGCAAACAGTGGTACTGAAATGACTGGAACAAACAGTATTTAAAAGAAGGTTTTGTCCTGGAGGAATTATAGCAAATTCAGAGGGCTCTGTACTTGGTGATGTTTAGGATATTCTTTTATGCTTCCAGGACATGCTGGCAGTATAACAGAGACCAGGGGTCATACCTAATTTGTATAAACTGCATTAGTCCAGAGGGGAGACCTGAAAATCTGCAGCTCATAGCATAGAAGAATGATATGCCCTGTATTGATCCAAAAATTTTTAAATGTCAGATCTATTTAGCACAGTCTTTTATACCACCCCCCCTCCAAAAAAGGGGAAAAAAACCAACACCAAAACACCAAAAAACACCAAACCACTGTTGAGATGGCCTTGACTTGAGGACAAATTCAAGAAGGTATACAAAATACATGTAAGTTAGCCTCCCTTGGCAAGATGTGGGGCAGTGCTGAATCACTCTATCACTTACTGTCCTCCCTGAATGAAAAGCAGTGAACTTCATAGGATGGCTGCTGGGTTCTGGCTCAACAAAGTACTTGGCTTCCTAATCTCCCCTGGGTCCTGAGGGCAACCAGTGAGATTCTAGGAGATCAAAGAAGCTCATGACTTCTGCAGTACTGGTTCTTGAATTTGTATATCAAATTTGATCTATTTTGCATGTTGTTGTTGATGTCAGAGCAGAGCAAAATGTGAGACACAGAAAAACTAGAGGTATGTAACAACATCACTCAAACTCTTAGCTACCTGAGGATTCAGATTTGTCCTGTCTTCAATAATAAGGCCAACAAGATCTGGTGATCAGTGGGACCAGTGTGAAAGAAGGTAAATGTAAGGAAGAATTTGTTTTGTGAGAGTGGTGAGACACTGGAACATGTTGCCCAAAGAAACTATGGATGCCCCATCACTGGAACTGTTCAGTGTCATTTCACAGGGCTTTGAGCAATCTGGTCTAGTGAAACATGTACACACATCCATCCTGCAAAGGGGATGGAATATAGGCTTTTTGAAGGTCCTTACAACCCAAACAATTCAGTGATCTTTCTGTGTTGGAGGATGAACACTGTGGTACCTTATGGTGAAGCGTTTGTGACACAGGGTTATACCTCTTTGGCAAATCCAGGCCACTAAGTGGCATCTGCCAGACAATAAAGAGTAATTCCTAGAATAAAAGTGGCAATTTTTCCTGACAGTAAGTGCTGTTAAAAATAGAGGACTTCAATTTATAAGCCTAGTCCAGGTGAATCAATGTCCCTTTTAATCAGCCAAGCAACAGCTCACAGGAGCACCAGCCAGTGCTGAGCTGAGGGCTGGCTTTTCTTTACCAGGCATGGAGAAGCAGGGACAGGATTAAGTGAAGGATCTATTCTTATGGGTTTATTGATTGTCTGCTGGAATAATTTGAACAGGTTGGGGCAGTAAAGGGAGGGCAGCAGGCAGTGTGTGTAATGTGTGTGGGGAGCTGGGGAGCGGATGGAAAATCTGTAACTAATAGGCATCTTTTCATCTTTCTCACTCTGTTTTCTTTCCAGTGGTGCCCAGATAGGGGACAAATCTTCCCATAAACAGTAATCCTTTAGAAAGTGCTCAAGTATGGCTATTACTTAACTTCCTGATTAGTAGCAATCACCACCTGCTACTTCTGCTCCACATTGTCCAGCATAATGGAAGTGTTCATTTCCCTGGCTGTGAAAAAGTAATGGGAGGGGAGTCCCTCTTCCCTGTTTAGGAAAAAAGAGCAATAGTCCCTCTTTTTCTTCTGTAACTAATCCCAGACCACATTTATCCAAGAAAATAAAATTTTATTTCTGATGACAAAGAGCTGGGTAAGGCAGATTATGGTCACTTAAAGCAACCTCCAAACAAACCAAAACAACAAAAAACTCCAAATCACAAAAGCAATCATTCTGATTTCTTTGAACTAATTAAGGGTTCCTGCTGCAGGGCTTTTTGCCTGACTATGGCTTTGAGATCCCAGAAAGCACCAAGCAAAGACCATATATTCAATATTTTTGACAACTCAAACATGCAAAGACTTTGCAAATACTTCTGCTTTCTTCGAACCTTACAAGCTGAAGCTGCCAAGAGAGCTGCACATGTTGCCTTGAAACACAGCTGTTAAAACAGTCTCCTTTGATCAAAATTCTTCCATGTTTATAGCTAGAGCAAGAGAAAGTATTATAGGATTTTCTTAGCACAGACTGAAAATCATAAAAAGAATGCAAAACCTGAAAAGTGCATTTTCATGAGCGGGCATAACTTTTGAAATGTTAGTTAAAAGGAGACAACCCATGAATAGACTACGAGGATTTTCAGACTTTCTATTTCCCTAAAGTCCTCTTTTGTTTTACACTGGGAGTGGTGGTGTCCCTTCCTAGAGAAGCACAGGCAGGCAGTAGATTAGTTCTTATTTAGATGGTAAGTTCCAGCCTATTTGAATTGTATTAAGCATTCTCCTTACTTCTGTGGGATTTGTCATAAATCTTGAGTAAATATACTTAGCACAATCTCAAAGACTGAAGTTTTGATTTCTCAGAGGGCTCAAATCTTTAAGCCTTAAAACTTCTCTTGTTTAAGAGAGATAAAGCAAAAGAATCTACTTGTCAAAACAAACACGGGGTAAAAAACCCTCAGTACAACCCTAGACTTTATCTCAATGGGAAGTGGCACTCACTCTGACTATTCCATAGCATTCTTTGCCCAGGAGTGAAATCTATTATAGGAATTAGTACTGCCCCTTAAAATGGTAGCATCACTAAGAAGCAAATGAATCCTACTCTCTTTCCCTCTCTTTTCCTATCCATTCTCCTTCTTCTAAACAGTATTCAAAGGTTTGTTCAAAGGTCTTCATCCTATCTTTGTTGCCATGGTCTCTCACAGAGTTGAAACAACATTTTCAAAACTAATGCCTGCTCTAAATGCATTGTTGTTGGGATGCTGAGTCAGTTCTCTGCTGACTAGGCTGAAAGAAAGAGAATCTTTGAAAATCAGTTTTAACATTCAACTAACCTGAATGGGGAAAAACAAGACATCTATATGCTACTAGATAGAAGCAAAACTTCTCAGGGGTAAGATGCCTTGTATTTTGGAAAGAAACCCAAACTGTCTCTAGGGGTTTTCTTGTGTCAGCTATGCTGATTTTACTCTTTCTTTTTATTCATACCAGACCTGAGAAAGACAATTACTTCTCAGAAGGAAAAAAAAAAAACAAAACACAGAAGAATCCTGTTGATTAACACACACCTCCCCCCCAACTAAATCCTTGCTGTGGGGGTGACAGAGGATGCTTGGTATGCAGTTGTGACAAGCAGGGCCAGTTTTGGCACAGCTGAAATGAGTAGGGGGAAATGATGAAGCAGCACCATTATTTCTAAGGGAACTAACAAGATATTTTGCTTGTATTCAGCTTCTCTGTTTGCCTCTCCTGTTTAACTGCTTGCACATTCTTTGAAATAAGGTCCATCTCTAACACACATATTTGTATAGCACAAAGGGAAACAAGCTTACTTTTCTAATTGAAACTTTCAAGCTTTATTATATAAATGAGAACATCTATTTGCTATGTAAATCAAAGCACTGCACACTCTGTACACACATTTCGAGGAAAGACAATCTTTGTCCCAAACTTGCTTACATCAACTTTAAATTGTTTTTATATGCCTGGCTTTAATTTTTTGCAGATCTTTTGAACATCTGTCCTTAGCCCGTGGTCTGGCATGGCATGCTAAATTCTGTATATTTGTTCATTATTCCCAGGGGAGGAATTTACATGAAAATTCTGTTGGTCTAATTATATGCCTCAGCTAGAAAAACTATTCATCTGTCCACAGCAAATTTCACCTTTATGAAACAGATGATGACTTAGCCAGAAACTTTCTGGACATTGTAACAACTGAAGGTTTTACAGCCTACATTTGTAATATGGGTCATAAACTGAACTGAAGGAGGAAAAAACCCCTTAGATCATTACAGTGCTTCTGAAAACAACCCTTCATCTTCAGGAAAAAAAATCACAGTTTAATGGGGAAAGATGTTTGCAGCAGCATATTAGAGGTAAAATGTAGCCTCTCCTGCTACTTGTATCTCCTGGAGTCAGAGAATTCAGGTTTTGTATGAGGAAAAGCTAAAGAAGGATCTGAAAACAGCATGTTGTGGGTCTCAGGCTCTGAGATACACGTGGGACTGAATACTGAATACTGGAAGTGTTTCAGGGTGAAAGGACGAAGAAATAATAAAAAATGGGGTGAGAATTCTTCCTATAACTTAAAAATCATGACTGGAAAAATGCATTTGCTAAATGGGAATGGTAAAGATAGTCCAAATTTTTCATACTATGGGATGAAGATGGATACACCAAAACAGAGCTGGTGATCTTGGGGTTTGTAGTTTTGAAAGCTTTAAGGTTTAAATGTATTTCTAAAGAGATGAACACAGATTGTGCATTGTATGTACACTTCACCTGCTCCTTTCCCCCCACTTTTCTCTGTGACCACATCATCTTTTTCCCCCATGATTTTAACTCACATAACTCTCCCCTTTCCACTTTTAACACCTTTCTTTCCTGGTCTTTTGAATTTACTCTTTTTCTTTCTCTGCTCCTTGCTCATAATTTGCTAATTTTCACTAAACTTTACTTTTCTGTGTTCTCCTAAATTCCACGCTCCCAAAACTTTCATATTCCCCTTTTCTAGTCTGTTCTTGTCTTTATGTTTTTTTTAACACTGTTTATATGCTGTTGCTGGGGCTTCCATTGTCTCTTTAAGGCTTCCTCTATATATTTACATTCTCCAATCAGCTGTTATCAACCATCACTCCTATTGCCTAATCTACCACACACTCTTCTTCCTAAACAGTATCATGACTTGAAATCCCTTTCTCCAACTAATTTCTCTTTTGGATACCAGTGCTACACATCTGCATTAATCTTTTCACTTCCCATGGCTTGTGTCCTTCTAGGTTCATTTATTCTCTGCCCAATAAGCTCCTCTTCTAATGAGTACATTTTCTGAGCTCCTCAGTATGTATATCATTATCCTTATCTTCTTCCTAAATGGGCTACTCTTCCTTTTTCCCCAGTTTGACTAAAATTTTTGTACCCATCACAGTGGCAAAAGAGAGCCTAATGAAATGAATGAAAGAGAGCGCCCTGCTTGCCAGCCTGGGCTTCCCCTGCCATGTTACTTCCTCATAGCTTGTGGCCTTTCTATGGAAATTGTATTTTCCCCAGCGATCCATCAGTGGGATTCACAGAGCCATGGGCAGAGGAGGGCAGTGCCTCCTGCACCGTCTGCCCAATGCACTTCAACTGCAGGCTTTCACTCCTGATGGGTTGCACCAGAAGAGGAAGAGTTATCCTCATCCCCATCCTTACAGCACAGCTGGCTCTTCCTCGGGCAGATTCACTGGCTGCCACAGCACAACCTTTGGCACACACAAAGCGAGGCAGGATTTGGCCCCAAATCAAAAACCTCATCAATGTGTCATACCAGTTAGCAGGAGTGTCTATCTGTGCTGGGGAAGGGCTAGGAGCTAGAATAGCAAGGGTATTTCAGGTCAGGCCTGAGGCGAATTAGCAGACAAGTTGTGGAGCTTACACAACATGTGGCCACATTATGTGTGGCTCCAGTCAGCGCTAATAGCCTGTCATTGAGCTCCACGTTTAAACAATTTGAGCAAACAGCAAACACAGAGGATGGGAGGAGGGAAAAAGACCTTCGAGGAATGAGAAAGATCAGGCTACTTAGTATACTTGACAAGCAAATATCGCAGCAGTGAGGACAACGGAGTGTCTATTAGGTAGTTAGAGACACGACCCAGTTCCTACCATGCAAAAGTAACATAGTACAAAACCAAATATATACAATTTGCCCAATTTTAAAATTTACTTGGCCAGCAGTTTTTTTAAGCTACATTGGAAACCAATTATTGGTTTAGGCTGTATCTGATCATGTGCATTATAAGAAAGAAAAAATAAAACATATATGATTTTGGTTTAGCAGCAAGGAAACCAAAAAAGGGGGGAGCTGAAAGAAAAAGAAAAAAACAGTTTTAGCAACAACAAAGAGTAAAGTTCAACCACATCCATATAAATAACATCGATATTAGTGCTGGGAAGTAAATATAAAACATTTTATAATGGAACTTAGAAACCATACTGCACTGTTTAGTATGAAAATAATAGCCTTTCGAGCCAGTACTGCTAGAGTACTTATTTAATCCAATGCAGAATTGGCTATGAAACCATCCACTCTACCATGGGAATGCTTAGCTCAGTATCTGGTAGGTTGCCAGCCATTTAAAATGTTTTTGTGTTGGTTTAATGATTGTTCCCATGAGCACTGACGGTAAGGGTTGACATTAATTAAAATACTAAGTCATCAGAGCTTGCATTGTGGGGAGAAAAAGAATGGGCTGGATCCAATTGTCTTCAAGGTTCCTTTGGCCTTCCACATTTTTCTCTTAGCTGTACCATACATGCCAAGTATCCTTTTAGTTGAGGTGTAACAATGTAAACAGATTGTCTCCATAAATATAATCTTTCTAAGTTTTTCACATACTTCCATTTAACTGATTGGAGGACAGTCATTAAAATCAGCTAATCATGTAATGTGGCTGTGCTCTGAATACTAAACAAAATGCCTAAATAAAAGAGGATTTTAAAACAGTGTCTGCTTCTCAGTTTACTTCTACTGTATACTCAATGGCACACAATACAGTAGGAATTCTGGGCCTTATCCTCATTAACCTCAAAACTCATTATCTCATATAAAAACAGGCCCTTTCCACAGAGTGTGTTTGTTGCAAAAGGTATGAAAAAAACAAATTAGAGATGTATTTTGGCACACACTGGAAACATGATGAAGTCTTTCACTTAGAACTGTGATATTAAACCATGATTTTTTCATCATTCAGATAGAATAGTTATCCTTATTTAATTTCTCTCATTTTATTAAACAATTACTCAACACCTTCAAAGACACACAAATAGGAAGAAGTCACTTAACACCTGGAGTCCTTAAAAAGTCCCCTCAAAAATGAGTAAAGAGGCTGAGTTCTTCTACTCTTATCCATTCAGCAAGCCTGTATTTTCATCCTCTTAGCAGAGGCCTAATACTGCAGAGAGCAAGACAAAGTTTATTCTATGTATAATACAATCAATACCCTAAGAATAAAGGCTTCTGGCTTGACCAATGTGAAGAAGCAAGCTGAGCCTACATAAATGCAATGGGACATTTTCACAGTAAGCAATATATATCATAAAGGAGACTGCTGGTCCTGATGCAAAAGATGGAGCAACCCCTTCTATATATAAATCACATTTGCTCCTCTAGATCAGGAGTCATGTGAATCTGCAACTTTGGGTCACCTCTATCTTGGTGAAGACCAAAACCTAAATGAGGTGCCTGAAGCCAGTAGCACCCCAGCTCATTCACCAGCACATAGCACAGTGATCACACTGCTTCCCATCACACCAGGGGCTGTGTAAGAGAAATCCTCATCTCTGAACATCTGCAACCACCACTATGCTTTGCACATACAAACACTGCTCCTTTACCTTGTTTGTGGACAGACGCAGACCTTCTCTGTTGTCCTGGTATCAAATGGGGAAGATGTTTTAGACCACCACAGGCAGATTTCTGGGATGGCAAACACTGGAATATGGGAACACTCTTCGGCTTTTTGGTGTGAATGTTCTCTGAATAATCTTCTCGTATAAATAAACTACCTGGACTTTGAATCTTTCAGGAGCTTATCTATGTAATGTAGAAGACCCAGAGCAGGCAATGGAGGTCCTTGTACATGAGGGCAGGAGGCCTAATGTGCTCCTGCTGCTTGTCTTCTGTGGAGCCATCTACAGACATGAGGTTAAAAGGCTCTGGGTGGTTTAAAATTAACCTTTTTATTTTAAACTCTTGGGCTTAGTTTGGGGTGTGTTTTATTTGTTTTTCTGGTGGAGTTGCTTTTTCAGGGTGGCGGTGTTTTTCTGTTTATTTCCATGTAAAGGACAGACAGGCTCGCAGGGATGAGGCAGTGCCCAGACAGCCTCACAAGCCCCTCGCCAAGGGCGCCACAAAGCCAGAGCGCTCGAGTGCAGACTCTCAGCTCAGCCTGGCCGTGGCGGTGAAGCCGTAAAGCGAGTCCCGCTGCTTCTCTGTGCCCCAGCCGGGAGCCGCGGGGAGCCGGAGTACCGCGCACGGGGCCCGGCCCGGCCCGGCGGGCACGGGGAAGGCGGGCGGTGAGGGCAGCGCTGCGGAGGCCGAGGCCGCGC